>CM022303.1:492085256-492600784 GCA_011799875.1 Thinopyrum elongatum | reverse complement strand
TTATTGTAAGAAGGATTACCATAGGAATTACCATAATTATTAGAGGAATTACTAGGAAAAGGCCTAGGATTAAAATTACCTCTATAAGCATTGTTATTGAAATTGTTTCGAGAAATAAAATTCACATCTATGGCATCACTATTTTGGTCAACCAAAGTAGACAAAGGCACATCATTAAAATCAATAGGAGCACTTTTATTAGCAACCAATTTCATAAGAGCATCAACTTTTTCACTCAAAGAAGAAATTTCTTCAACCAAATTAACCTTTTTACTAGTAGGAGCTCTTTCGGTATGCCATTGTGAATAATTTGCCATGATATTATCAAGCAATTTAGTGGCTTCAACCAAAGTAATTTCCATAAAAGTACCACCCGCGCGGAATCTAAAAGATTACGAGAAACAAATTCAACCCCGCGTAAAAAAATTGTATGATCATCCAAAGATTTAACCCATGAGTTGGGCAATTCCTTAGCATCAATTTCATCCTTTCCCAAGATTGTGCAACATGCTCATGTTCAAGTTGCTTGAAATCATGATCTGGGTTCTAAGGGAAATAATTTTTGCGGGCGGAAAATACTTAGTAATGAAAGCATCTTTGCACTTATTCCAAGAATCGATACTATTGCGAGGCAAAGAAGAAAACCAAATTTTGGCACGATCTCGCAAAGAAACAGGAATAATTTCAACTTCCAACATCATTGTCCACATCTTTTTTTCTTGCATATCGCATAATTCCACGAATGTGTTAAGATGGGACGCGGCATCCTCATTAGGAGTACCGGAAAATTGATCTTTCATAACAAGATTCAACAAAGCAGATATTAATATCACAAGTCTCCGCACTAGTGGCGGGAGAGCAATCGGAGTGCTAAGAAAATCATTGTTGTTGGTATTTGAGAAATCACACAACTTGGTGTTCTCTTGAGTCATTGTGACTTCGCAACAAGATTGCACTCAAAAACAGATCCGGCAAGAAAACGGCGAACAAAAAAGCGGGCGAAAAAAACGGAAATTTTTGTGAAGGGGGGAGAGGAAAACAAGAGGCAAATGGCAAATAATGTAAATTGCGAGGAGATGAGATTTGTGATTAGGAACCTGGTAGATGTTGATGATGTCTCCCCGACAACGGCGCCAGAAATTCCTTTTGATGTCTGCTAGAACTACGTCGGTATTTCCCCAAAGAGGAAGGGATGATGCAGCACAGCGACGGTAGGTATTTCCCTCAGTGATGAGACCAAGGTTATCGAACTAGTAGGAGAACCACGCAACACTACGTGAACAACACCTGCACACAAATAACAAATACTCGCAACCCGACGTATTAAAGGGGTTGTCAATCCCTTTCGGGCAATGGCGCCAGAAATGGCTAGTGGACGGAGAAGGTTGTAATGATTGGATAAATAGATCTCGAATAAATGCAAAATAAAATAAAGTGCAGCAAGGTATTTTTGAGTTTTTGGAAATATAGATCTGAAAACTAAAGCAAAAAAAATAGATCACAAAGGCAAATATATTAAAGAAGAGACCCGGGGCCGTAGGTTTCACTAGTGGCTTCTCTCGAGAAAAATAGCAAACGGTGGGAAAACAATTACTGTTGGGCAATTGATAGAACTTCAAATACTCATGATGATATCCAAGCAATGATCATATATAGGCATCACGTCCAAGATTAGTAGACCGACTCCTGCCTGCATCTACTACTATTACTCCACACATCGACCGCTATCCAGCATGCATCTAGTGTATTAAGTTCATGGAGAAATGGAGTAATGCAATAAGAACGATGACATGATGTAGACAATATCTATTTATGTAGAAATAGACCCCATCTTGTTATCCTTAATAGCAACGATACATACGTGTCGTTTCCCTTTCTGTCACTGGGATCAAGCACCGTAAGATCGAACCCATTACAAAGCACCTCTTCCCATTGCAAGATAAATAGATCAAGTTGGCAAACAAAACCCAAATATCGGAGAAGAAATACGAGGCTATAAGCAATCATGCTATAAGAGATCAAAGAAGACTCAAATAACTTTCATGGATAAAAACATAGATCTGATCATAAACTCAAAGTTCATCGGATCCCAACAAACACACCGCAAAAAAGAGTTACATCATATGGATCTCCAAGAGACCATTGTATTGAGAATCAAACAGAGAGAGAAAGCCATCTAGCTACTAACTACGGACCCGTAGGTCTACCAAGAACTAATCACGCCATCATCGAAGAGGCACCAATGGACATGATGAACCCCTCCAAGATGGTGTCTAGATTGGATCTGGTGTTTCTGGAACTTGCGGCGGCTGGAATTGATTTCCGTCGACTCCCCTAGGGTTTCTGGAATATTGGGGTATTTATAGAGCAAAGAGGCGGTGCGGGAGGCCACCGAGGTGGGCACAACCCACCTGGGCGCGCCTGGGCCTCCAGGCGCGCCCTGGTGGGTTGTGCCCCCCTCGGGGCACCCCCCCAGGTGCTTCTCCGCCCCACTGGATGTCTTCTGGTCCAAAAAAATCCACAAAAAGTTTCGCTCCGTTTGGACTCCGTTTGGTATTGATTTCCTGCGATGTAAAAAACATGCAGAAAACAGCAACTGGCACTGGGCACTATGTCAATAGGTTGTACCAAAAATGATATAAAATGACTATAAAATGATTGTAAAACATCCAAGAATGATAATATAACAGCATGGAGCAATAAAAAATTATAGATACGTTGGAGACGTATCACCGCCCCACAACTCTTTGTGTTCTACTCGTGCATATCATCTACGCATAGACCTGGCTCTTGATGCCACTGTTGGGAAACGTTGCATGGAAAACAAAAAAAATTCTACGCACACGCAAGATCTATCAAGGAGATGCATAGCAACGAGAGGGGAGACTGTGTCTACGTACCCTCGTAGACCGTAAGCGGAAGCGTTTTAACAACACGGTTGATGTAGTCGAACTTCTTCGCGTTCCAACCGATCGAGCACCGAACATACGAGACCTTCGCGTTCAGCACACGTTCAGCTCGGTGACGTCCTCCGCCTTCTTGATCCAGCAAGATGGCGAGGTAGTAGATGAGTTCCGTCAGCATGACGGTGTGTGGTGACGGTGATGGTGAAGTGATCTCCGTAGGGCTTCGCCTAAGCCCTACGAAAATATGACCGGGGGTGTAAACGGTGGAGGGGGGGCGCCGCACACGGCTAACAATTGATCTGGTGTGTGCTAGGCGCCCTCCCACATATATATAGGTGGGTGGGAGGGAGAGCAGCCAAAGGAGGCGCCCAAGTAGGAGGAATCCTACTTGGGGTCCCTCCCAAGCCGCGCCCCTCTGCCATATTAAACATGTGGGGAAGGAAAGAGGGGGGGGGGGGGAAGGGAAGGAAGGGGGAGTCCTACTCCACACTTTCCTTTCCCTCCCCTCTTCCTTCTCTCCTCATAGGGCCGGCCTCTATAGGGGCGCACCAGCCCCTTGTGTGGCTGGTGTGTCCCTCACTTGGCCCAAAGGCCATATCTTTGCCGGGGGTGCCCGAAAAGGTAGTTCCTAGTGTACGTGACGCCAAGCTCTGTACACTGTCCGCGTGTCCCGTACGTTATACTTCGCATCCGGTGCCGATCTACTACCGTAGTACCGGGTACCCTCCGAAACACTTCCGGTGTCCGAATACCATCGTCCTATATTCAATTTACCTCTCAACCATTTCGAGACTCCTCATCATGTCGTGATCTCATCGGGACTCCGAACAATATTCGGCACCAAATCATAAACTCATATACAATATATCGTCAACGGACGTTAAGCGTGCGGACCCTAACGGGTTTGAGAACTATGTAGACATGACCGAGCGACCTCTCGGGTCAATAACCAATAGCGGAACCTGGATGCCCATATTGGCTCCTACATATTCTATGAAGATCTTTATCGGTCAAACCGTTATGACAACTACGTAATTCCTTGTCCATCGGTATGTTACTTGCCCGAGATTCAATCGTGGTATCTTCATACCGAGTTCAATTCGTTACCAGCAAGTCTCTTTACTTGTTCCGTAATACATCACCTCATGACTAACTCCTTAGTCATTCCTTGCAAGCTTATGATGTGTATTACCAGAGGGCCCAGAGATACCTCTCCGAAACTCGGAGCGACAAATCCTAATCTCGATCTATGCCAACTCAAACAACACCTTCGGAGATACATGTAGAGCTATCTATGAGCACCCAATTACGTTGTGACATTTGATAGCACACAAGGCATTCCCCGGTATCCGGGAGTTGCATAATCTCATAGTCCAAGGAATATGTATTTGACATGAAGAAAGCAATAGCAATAAACGAAACAATCATTATGTAAGCTAACAGGTGGGTCTTGTCCATACATCATTCTCCTAATGAAGTGATCCCGTTATCAAATGACAACACATGTCTATGGTTAGAAAACCCTAACCATCTTGATCAACGAGCTAGTCTAGTAGAGGCTTACTAGGGACACGGTATTTGTTATGTATTCAACATGTATTTAAGTTTCCGATCAATACAATTCTAGCATGATAAATAAACTTATCATGAATAAGGAAATATAAAATAACAACTTTATTATTGCCTCTAGGGCATATTTCCTTCAATAACAACTTTATTATTGCCTCTAGGCATATTTCCTTCAGCCCGGCCACGAAGAACCCGCCGAGCACACCTCGCTTGGCCCCTAGCGCCGTCCACCGCCGTCCAACGACGACCAGGGCCGCCGCCCAGCCGATGAGTCTCCTTCGCCACGTCTCTGCCCGAGCCCCTCTCGCTTAAAGCCAGCGGCTCAAGCTCATCCACAAGCCCACCGACCGACAAATGCCACACCGGCCAGCCTACCTCGCCACCGCCTCGTTCGCCATTAATGGCCGCCGCCGGAATCTGCTCGTGGACGGCGCGCCCAAGGTGCGTGGCACATCTCCAAGCCAACCAGCACACCCTACGATCACTGCGGGAGCCGCCGTCCACACATCCACCACAACCCTCGCCACCGACCCTGCTTGCCATCAATGGAGCCCGCTATTGTGTTCATCTTCGGGAAGCCGCGGAACCGCTCAACCCCGCTATAAAACACCACCGCGAGCCACTCAATCGACATCGGGACCTCTCCACTCCCCTCTGTAAGCCACCAGGAGCAGCCAAACGACCGGGGAAGGTCTTCTTCCGCTTCTCCGGCACCATGGCGTCGTCCCTCTCGGGTGATTCTGAGCCAACCAGGGCCTCCCCCTCTCTATTGTCTTCACCAACAGATCCCTCTTGACGCCACGGATCCATCCCCGTCGTCAATTTCTCCAGAGGAACGCCGTGGGCGAAAGCCCCCTTCTCACCTAGCTGGAGTTCCGTGGGATGCTTGTCGTCGGTGATGCGGTGACCCCGGTGGCCAAGTCGTAGCTTCCAAGTTCGCCTCGATGAGAGGATCACGCCCATGTGATAGCTCCCCGATGGCGCCTATTCGCCGGCGAGCCTCGCCGGAGCTCCGCCTCTGTTCGGCCAGAAGACACGCGCGGAGCGACTGGTTGAACCGACCAGTGGGCCAGGCGAGCCCACTGTCAGTGTCCCAGCGTCGCGACCCGTCCGTAAGTGGAGACGAAACTCCGCTGGAGCCGCCTTCGCCGGGGAAGACGTACTACGCGAATACGCCTTCGAAGTCATCAGCTCTTCCTCGCGGCTGAGCAGCTGAGCTTGGCCCAGTGGCGCAGACGGTAAGTCCCGCCCAGTGCGCATTCCTGCCCTTCTTTTTCTTTCTTTTCCAGCAGATTCACATAATTCTAGAGCGATCTTTTCACATCCAAATTTATTGATTCAAATTTCTACACAACCTAAATTCATGCTCTGTTAATCCAGCTAGGGTGAACATTTTTTCTCAAGCCTGTTTCTGTTGAATCTAATAAATAGCTCATCCTTCATCGATCCCAGCTTAGAAATTCCTAGGAAAATCATTTGAACTTCAAATGACTTGATTCTTTTTCTGTACATTCTCAAATTTCATCTAGCTTATTTTGGTTATTTATTTAAAAAACAAATTCAAACAACTTTTTAGTACTGTTTTGGTATTATGTGGAATTATAATATTTTGAAAAATAGAAAATGGAGGGAGTATAGTTTTCAAAGTTTTGGAATGCACCCAACACCTCTACATGCTGAAGGCAAGCATCTTGAACACATGATTTGGTGATTGCATAGTTGTTTGTTTGCATGTAGAATTGAATTATAATATGTGAACTCTTATGAAATTGTCATAGTATTGGTCATACATGCATGACTCCCCTTGATGGTTTATATCTTCATTTAAACAATGAAGTATAAGTGAGTAGGGTTATTTTCATGTGCCATATGTGCGGGTTGGTCCAGGCTAATTTGCAGGAAGACTCAGTCACGAGAAAATGACCATGAGACTGAAATCTCATTGTGACGGGAATGAACAGTTAGGGCATGCTGGGACATGCCAGGTGGTGACCCTGTGTGGTACCACTACGGAAATATGTTGTGCTAACATGCAGTAAAATCATAAACCTCCTGAGTCGACCGTAGATCGATTCTTGTTCGGTAACCCCCATACTGAATCGTGTGCCACTGTCCCTGCCACAGGTAGGGTATGGTTCAGTAAGTTGTTAACCCCTTTCTGTGCACACATCGTACAGAGAGGCCATAGTTTAAGATACCATTGGCCCATGGTAGGCATGTCACTTGGTCGGGGGAATGGGTGTTTCAGTTGAGGCGTGAAGAGGGGTAGCACCCCTAGTTGCGCGCGGTATAAGTATTGTGATCCATGTATTGGAGGCCGTTGAATGAGGGGCCTTCCCACTTAGAGTCTATCATTCATTTGCCTGGGTGATTACCTGCTTCGGGGAGTTAAAAACTGGTATATTCCTAGTAATTCCTCTAATAATTATGGTAATTCCTATGGTAATCCTTCTTACAATAATAATAGGAACACCTCTGATCTTGAGAATAATATTAAAGAATTTATCAATACTCAAAAAGTTTTCAATGCTACAATAGAAGAAAAGTTGAATAAAATTGATGATTTGTCTAGAAGTGTTGATAGAATCTCTCATTATGTAGAAAATCTCAAGATGAAATTTTTTGTGCCTAAGGTTGAAGAATCAATTAAATCTCTTTATGTTTCCATGGATGAAACTAAGAAAAGAACCGCTATGCTTAGAGCTAGAAGAGAATTTTTAGAAAAGGCGTTTTCTAGTGATTGCTTTCACAAAAGTGATGAAGATCTTAAAATGATTGGTGTTTCTTCTATTGATTCTTTGTTTAGTAAAATTAAGATTGATGAAAAAGGGACTGGAGAAGAGTCAACTTTAGTTAGAAGGCATCCCAATAATTCGGAGGGTGAAAATCTTGTTGAGAAAATTGATAAAAGTGGGTTTGAAGAGGTCAAAACTTTAACTAGTTATGTGCCCACTCTTTTGGATTACAAATACTTTAATTATGATAGTTGCTCTTTGATTTATTGTATTTCTTTGTTGCAATCCATGATAAATTCACCCCATGCTTATGAACAAAATAAAGCTTTTACTAAACATATTGTTGATGCTATGATGAAAGCTTTAGAAGAAAAGTTGGAATTAGAGGTTTCAATTCCTAGAAAATTACATGATGAATGGGAACCTACTATCAAAGTCAAGATTAAAAATTATGAGTGTTTTGCTTTATGTGACTTGGGTGCTAGTGTTTCTACAATTCTGAAATCTTTATGTGATGTGCTTGGTCTTACCGATATTGAAGAATGCTCTTTAAATTTGCACTTGGCGGATTCTACTATTAAAAAGCCTATGGGAAGAATTAATGATGTTCTTACTCTTGCAAATAGGAATTATGTGCCCATAGATTTTATTGTTCTTGATATTGATTGCAGTCCGTCTTGTCCAATTATTCTTGGTAGACCGTTTTTACGTACTATTGGCGCCGTGATTGATATGAAAGAAGGCAATATTAAATTTCAACTTCCACTAAGGAAGGGTATGGAACACTTCCCTAGAACAAGAATTAGGCCACCATATGAATCAATCATGAGGGCATCTTATGGATCTAGAACCAAAGATGACAATACTTAGATCCTTGCTTTATGCCTAGCTTGGGGCATAAAACGATAGCGCTTGTTGGGAGGCAACCCAATGAATAAAATTTATTTTTTTGCCTTTTGCTTTATGTTCTTGAGTGTTAGCATAATAATGCTACTGTTATGATTGAGTTTTTTGTGTTTTAATTAGTGTTTGTGCCAAGTAAAGCCTTTAGGATTATGTTGGGAGATAGTTGATTTGATCTTGTTGGAAAACAGAAACTTTTGCGTCTAGAAAAATAATTATTTAGAATTACAGAAGAGACAAAAAATTCTGAATTTTTTACACAATATTTATATACAAATTGCCTCTGTTTTCCTAATTTTTCAGAATTTTTGGAGTTACAGTAGTATTCTAAATATTCAGATTGCTACAGACTGTTCTGTTTTAGACAGATTCTGTTTTCTTTGTGTTGTGTGCTTGTTTTAATGATTCTTTGGTTTTCTTTGAAGAGATTTTGCCATAGATAAGTTGGAATACAGTAGATATAATTCAAGATTAAAATATGAATTGGTTTGCTACAGTACTTATAGTAGTGATTTGTTTTCTTATACTAACGGATCTCACGAAGGTTTTGTTGAGTTTTGTGTGATTGAAGTTTTCAAGTTTTGGGTGATTTTACGATGGATGAAGGAATAAGGAGTAAGAAGGGCCTAAGCTTGGGGATGCCCATGGCATCCCAAGCTATTATCCAAAGAGAAGCAAGCAACTAAGCTTGGGGATGCCCGAGTGGCATCCCCTCTTTCTTCTAACGACCATCGGTATTTTACTTGGAGCTATATTTTTATTCGTCACATACTATGAGTTTTGCTTGGAGCATCTTGTATGATATGAGTCTTTGCTTGTTTTGCTTTAAGTCTTGAATCCTTGCTGGACACACCTATTTGAGAGAGCCAAAATTATGCCATGACTTGTTAGAATTGCTCTCTATGCTTCACTTAAATCTTTATGAGCTATGGAATTGCTCTAGTGCTTCACTTATATCTTTTTGAGCACGGTGTGCTTTATTATTTTTGAAGAAATGCTCTCATGCTTCACTTAGATTTATTTGGGAGTTAGTAATTTTTTTAAGAAATTTTCTCTTGCTTCACTTAAATTAATTTGAGAGAAAGAAATATTATGCTCATGATCTTTACTTATATTTGTTTGAGCTTATCAAAAGCAACACATGAAAATTAGTCCCGAAGTGATAGATATCCAAGAAGGATATAATAAAAACTTTCATGAAGATCATTGGACAAAATAACTTGATTCCTTGTAATAGTTTTGAGATATGATGATGTGATATGTGAGTTATGTTGATGAGTAATTATGCTTTAGTAAGAATATTGGTGTTAAGGTTTGTGATTCCCTATGCATGCACGAAAGTCAATAGTTATGCAATGAAATTATATCCTGCTTGTGGTGCATTATTCGGTGTTAATTATGCTTAATGCTCGCTTATGAGATTTTTCGTTTCTTGGTTGGTCGCTTCTCAATCTTTTGCTAGCCTTCATTTTGCACTAAGTATGATCATTACTTGTGCATCCAAAACCCTTTAAACCAGTTTTGCCATATGAGTCCACTATATCTACCTATATGCGGTATTCTTTTGCCGTTCTAAGCAAATTTGCATGTGCCATCTCTAATTTTCAAAATAAATTTCTCTTTTGTTTGCTCGTACCGCTCGCGAGGCGGTGAGGGGTGGCCGATATTTTCCATGCTAGATGTGTTATTCTCATGATGAGTGTTTATTCACTTGTCATTGCACGAGAGTAAGGCAAAGGTATTAGGGATGCCCAGTCCCAAAATTCCTTGGAAAGTGTTGGTATGGAGGGCACCCGTGGATACGGTTAGCCATGGAAAGTGAAAGTATGGTGGAAAAAGGAATAAACTTTATTTTCTGTTTGGGAACCGCCTATGATATATCTAGCATGTAAAGTGTGGGGAACTCTAAGTCATTTTCGTTGGTGGGAAAAGTATACCTCCCAAAATGTTTTTATCTCTCAATTTTCGCTTTGAGCTCGGGCACCTCTACAAATCCCTACTTCTCTCCGCGAAAGGCCTTTCTTTTACTTTATGCAATTTTTATTTTGAGTCTCCATCTTCTCTTATAAAGCACCAACTAAGGGGCACTATGATCGTACTTGAGCATTGGGTGTAGCTAATATGCGAATGTGTTTCATGAATGGATCAATGATTGAGCATAATGGGCTAGGGATAACTTATTTTAGCGTTGATATTTTGAAATACATGGTTGCTTGTTGATATGCTTGAGTATTTAAGTTATCATGTCAAAACTAGACTATTGCTTTGAACCATATAAAAGTCCAAATGTCCATGCTATAAAGAAAAGAATATGTGATGAACATGTTAGTCGGCATTCCACATAAAAAATTCTGTTTTTATCATTTACCTACTCGAGGACGAGCAGGAATTAAGCTTGGGGATGCTGATACGTCTCCAACGTATCTATAATTTTTTATTGTTCCATGCTGTTATATTATCATTCTTGGATGTTTTACAATCATTTTATAGTCATTTTATATCATTTTTTGGTACTAACCTATTGACATAGTGCCCAGTGCCAGTTGCTGTTTTCTGCATGTTTTTTACATCGCAGGAAATCAATACCAAACGGAGTCCAAATGGAGCGAAACTTCTTGTGGATTTTTTTGGGACCAGAAGACATCCAGTGGGCCGGAGAAGCACCTGGGGGGTGCCTCGAGGGGGGCACAACCCACCAGGGCGCGCCTGGAGGCCCAAGCGCGCCCAGGTGGGTTGTGCCCACCTCGATAGCCTCCCGCACCGCCTCTTTGCTCTATAAATACCCCAATATTCTAGAAACCCTAGGGGAGTCGACGAAAATCAATTCCAGCCGCCGCAAGTTCCAGAAACACCAGATCCAATCTAGACACCATCTCGGAGGGGTTCATCATGTCCATTGGTGCCTCTCCGATGATGCGTGAGTAGTTCTTTATAGACCTACGGGCCTGTAGTTAGTAGCTAGATGGCTTTCTCTCTCTTGTTTGATTCTCAATACAATGGTCTCTTGGAGTTCCATATGATGTAACTCTTTTTTGCTGTGTGTTTGTTGGGATCCGATGAACTTTGAGTTTATGATTAGATCTATGTTTTTATCCATGAAAGTTATTTGAGTCTTCTTTGATCTCTTATATGCATGATTGCTTATAGCCTCGTATTTCTTCTCCGATATTTGGGTTTTGTTTGGCCAACTTGATCTATTTATCTTGCAATGGGAAGAGGTGCTTTGTAATGGGTTCGACCTTACGGTGCTTGATCCCAGTGACAGAAAGGGAAACGACATGTATGTATCGTTGCTATTAAGGATAACAAGATGGGGTCTATTTCTACATAAATAGATCTTGTCTACATCATGTCATCGTTCTTATTGCATTACTCCATTTCTCCATGAACTTAATACACTAGATGCATGCTAGATAGCGGTCGATGTGTGGAGTAATAGTAGTAGATGCAGGCAGGAGTCGGTCTACTAATCTTGGACATGATGCCTATATAATGATCATTGCCTGGATATCGTCATGAGTATTTGAAGTTCTATCAATTGCCCAACAGTAATTGTTTTCCCACCATTTGTTATTTTTCTCGAGAGAAGCCACTAGTGAAACCTACGGCCCCCGGGTCTCTTCTTTAATATATTTGCCTTTGCGATATATTTTTATTTGCTTTTGTTTTCAGATCTATATTTCCAAAAACCCAAAAATACCTTGCTGCACTTTATTTTATTTTGCATTTATTCGAGATCTATTTATCCAATCTATTACAACTTTCTCCCGTCCACTAGCCATTTCTGACGCCGTTGCCCGAAAGGGATTGACAACCCCTTTAATACGTCGGGTTGCGAGTATTTGTTATTTGTGTGCAGGTGCCGTTCACGTAGTGTTGCGTGGTTCTCCTACTAGTTCGATAACCTTGGTCTCATCACTGAGGGAAATACCTACCGTCGCTGTGCTGCATCATCCCTTCCTCTTTGGGTTAATACCGACGTAGTTCTGGCAGACATAAGGCGGTGATAGTCATACTGCTTACCACCAATGTCTTATTTTGATTCGGCGGTATTGTGGGATGAAGCGGCCCAGACCAACCTTGCATGTCCACGCACATGAGACCAGTTCCACCGACATACATGCAACTAGTTTTGCATAAAGGTGGCTGGCAGGTGTCTGTTTCTCCTACTTTAGTTGAATCGATTTTGACTGCGGTTGGTCCTTGAAGAAGGTTAAAACAGAAAACTTGATGAATCACCGCTGTGGTTTTTGCCATAGGTAAGAACGGTTCTTGCTAGAAGCCCATAGCAGCCACGTAAAACTTGCAACAACAAAGTAGAGGACATCTAACTTGTTTTTGCAGGGCATGTTGTGATGTGATATGGTCAAGACATGATGTGATATACATTATTGTATGAGATGATCATGTTTGGTAAGTTATCAGCAACCGGCAGGAGCCTTATGGTTATCACTTTATTGTATGAAATGCAAATGCCACGTAATTGCTTTACTTTATCACTATGCGTTAGCGATAGTTGTAGAAGCAATAGTTGGCGAGACGACCACGACGCAACGATGGAGATCAAGGTGTCGAGCCGGTGACGATGGAGATCATGACGATGCTTTGAAGATGGAGATCAAAAAGCACAAGATGATGATGGCCATATCATGTCACATATTTTGATTGCATGTGGTGTTTATCCTTTATGCATCTTATTTTGCTTAGAACGGCGGTAGCATTATAAGATGATCCCTTCACTAAATTTCAAGATAAAAATGTTCTCCCCGAGTATGCACCGTTGCTAAAGTTCGTCGTTTCGAAGCACCTCGTGATGATTGGGTGTGATAGACTCTACGTTCACATACAACGAGTGTAAGACAGTTTTGCACATGCAGAATACTTGGGTTAAACTTGACGAGCCTAGCATGTACAAACATGGTCTCGGAACACTGGAGACCGAAAGGTCGAACATGAGTCATATAGTAGATATGATCAACATAGAGATGTTCACCATTTATGACTACCCCATCTCACGTGATGATTGGATTTGGGTTAGTTGATTTGGATCATGTATCACTTAGATAACTTGAGGGATGTTTATTTAAGTGGGAGTTCATTAGTAATTTGATTAATTGAACTTGATTTATCATGAACTTAGTCCTGATAGTATTTGCAAATCTATGTTGTAGATCAATAGCTCGCGATATAGCTCCCTTATTTTTTTATTTGTTCCTAGAGAAAAATAAGTTGAAAGACGATAGTAGCAATGATGCGGACTGGGTCCGTGATCTGAGGATTATTCTCATTGCTGCACAGAAGAATTATGTGCTTGATGCACCGCTAGGTGACAGACCTATTGCAGGAGCAGATGCAGATGTTATGAATGTTTGACAAGCTCGGTATGATGACTACTTGATAGTTTAGTGCGCCATGCTTTACGGCTTAGAACCGGGACTTCAAAAACTTTTGAACGTCACGAAGCATATGAGATGGTCCAAAGAGCTGAAATTGGTATTTCAGACTCATGCCCATGTCAAGAGGTATGAGACCTCTGACAAGTACTTTGCCTACAAGATGGAGGAGAATAGCTCAGCCAGTGAGCATGTGCTCAGAATGTCTGGGTACTACAATCGCTTGAATCAAGTGGGAGTTAATCTTCCAGATAAGATAGTGATTGACAGAGTTCTCTAGTCACTATCACCAAGCTGCTAGAACTTCGTGATGAACTACAATATGCAAGGGATAACGAAAAGGATTCCCGAGCTCTTCCCGATGCTAAAATTGGCGAAGGTAGAAATCAAGAAAGAGCATCAAGTGTTGATGGTTAACAAGACCACTAGTTTCAAGAAAAAGGGCAAGGGAAAGAAAGGGAACTTCAAGAAGAATGGCAAGCAAGTTGCCACTCCCATGAAGAAGCCCAAAGTTGGACCCAAGCTTGAAACTAAGTGCCTCTACTGCAAAGGAAATGGTCACTGGAAGCTGAACTGCCCCAAATACTTGGCGGATAAGAAGGATGGCAAAGTGAACAAAGGTATATTTGATATACATGTTATTGACGTGTTCCTTACTAGTATTCATAGTAGCCCCTGGGTATTTGATACCGGTTCAGTTGCTAAGATTAGTAACTCGAATCAGGAGTTGCTGAATAAACAAAGACTAGTTAAGGGCAAGGTGACGATGAGTGTTGGAAGTGATTCGAAGGTTGATACGATCACCATCGCACACTCCCTCTACCTTCGGGATTAGTGTTGGACCTAAATAAATGTTATTTCGTGTTTGCGTTGAGCATGAATATGATTTGATCATGTTTATTGCAATACGGTTATTCATTTAAGTCAGAGAATAATTGTTGTTCTATTTACATGAATAAAACCTTCTATGGTCATACACCCAATGTGAATTGTTTATTGAATCTCGATTGTAGTGATACACATATTCATAATATTGATGCCAAAAGATGCAAAGTTGATAATGATTGTGCAACATACTTGTGGCACTGCCGTTTAGGTCATATTGGTGTAAAGCGCATGAAGAAACTCCATGCAGATTAGCTTTTGGAATCACTTGATTATGAATCATTTGATACTTGCGAACCATGCCTCATGGGCAAGATGACTAAAACTCCGTTCTCCGGAACAATGGAGCGAGCTAATGACTTACTGGAAATAATACATACCGATGTATGCGGACCGATGAGTGTTGAAGCACGCGGCGGGTATTGTTATTTTCTGACCTTCACAGATGATTTGAGTAGGTATGGGTATATCTACTTGATGAAACACAAGTCTGAAACATTTGAAAAGTTCAAAGAATTTCAAAGTGAAGTGGAGAATCGTCGTAACAAGAAAATAAAGTTTCTGCGATCTGATCATGGAGGCAAATATTTGAGTTACGAGTTTGTCCTTCATTTAAAAAAAAGTGGAATAGTTACACAATTCACGCCACCTGGAATACCACAGCGTAATGGTGTGTCCGAATGTCGTAACCGTACTTTATTAGATAAGGTGCAATCTATCATGTCTCTTACCGATTTACCACTATCATTTTGGGGTTATGCATTAGAGACAGCCGCATTCACGTTAAATAGGGCACCATCTAAATCCATTGAGGCGACACCGTATGAACTATGGTTTTGCAAGAAACCTAAGCTGTTGTTTTCTTAAAGTTTGGGGATGTGATGCTTATGTCAAAAGGCTTCAGCGTGATAAGCTCGAACCTAAATCAAAGAAATGCGTCTTCATAGGATATCCTAAAGAAACTATTGGGTACACCTTCTACCACAGATCCGAAGTCAAGATCTTTGTTGCTAAGAATGGGTCCTTTCTAGAGAAGGCGTTTTCTCTCGAAAGAAGTGAGTGGGAGGAAAGTAGAACTTGATGAGGTAATTGTACCTTCTCTCAAATTGGAGAGTAGCACATCAGAGAAATCCGTTCCCGTGATGCCTACACCACCTAGAGAGGAAGCTAATGATGATGATCATGAAACTTCAGATCAAGTTACTACTGGACTTCGTAGGTCGAACAGAGCATGTTCCGCACCAGAGTGGTATGGTAATCCTGTCCTGGAAGTCATGTTATTAGACCATGGCAAACCTACGAACTATGAAGAAGCTATGATGAGCCTAGATTCCGATAAATGGCTTGAGGCCATGAAATCTGAGATAGGATCCATGTATGAGAACAAAGTGTGGACTTTGGTGGATTTTCCCAATGATCGGCAAGCCATTGAGAATAAATGGATTTTCAAGAGGAAGACGGACGCTGATGGTAATATCACTATCTACAAAGCTCGACTTGTCACAAAAGTGTTTTCGACAAGTTCAAGGGGTTGACTACAATGAGACTTTCTCACCCGTAGCGGTGCTTAAGTCCGTCCGAATCATGTTAGCAATTGCCGCATTTTATAATTATGAAATCTGGCAAATGGATGTAAAAAACTGCATTCCTTAATGGATATTAAAGAAGAGTTGTATATGATGCAACCAGAAGTTTTTGTCGATCCTAAAGGTGCTAACAAAGTGTGCAAGCTCCAGCGATCCATCTATGGACTGGTGCAAGCATCTCGGAGTTGGAATATACGCTTTGATGAGGTGATCAAAGCATATGGTTTTATACAGACTTATGGTGAAGCCTATATTTACAAGAAAGTGAGTGGGAGTGAGGGAGTCTTGGATTAAGGGGTCCTCGGGCGTCCAGGCCACGTAAGGTGGGCCGGATTGACGGGCCATGAAGATACAAGACAGAAGACTCTCTCCCGTGTCCGGATGGGACTCTCCTTGGCGTGGACGACAAGCTTGGCGTTTGGATATGAAGATTCCTTTCTCTGTAACCGACTTTGTACAACCCTAGTCCCCTTCGGTGTCTATATAAACCGGAGGATTTAGTCCGTAGAGGCAATCATAATCAGACAGGCTAGACTTCTAGGGTTTTAGCCATTACGATCTCGTGGTAGATCCACTCTTGTAATACTCATATTCATCAAGATCAATCAAGCAGGACATAGGGTTTTACCTCCATAGAGAGGGCTCGAACCTGGGTAAACATCGTGTCCCCCGTCTCCTGTTACCATCGACCCTAGACGCACAGTTCGGGACCCCCTACCCGAGATCCGCCGGTTTTGACATCGACATTGGTGCTTTCATTGAGAGTTCCGCTGTGTCGTCGCTAGAAGACTCGATGGCTCCATCAATCATCCACAACGATGCTGCTTTGAGGGAGGTCTTTCTCCCCGGCCAGATCTTCGTATTCGGCGGCTTCATACTGCGGGCCAACTCGCTTGGCCATCTAGAGCAGATCAACAGCTACGCCCCTGGCCATCAAGTCAGGTTTGGAAGCTTGAACTACGTTGCTGATATCCGCGGAGACTTGATCTTCGACGGATTCGAGCCCATGGCAGCCGCTCCCTACCACCGCGATGAACATGACCTAAATCTGTCATCGAACCATACCCGGGAGATAGCGCCTGTAACTGCCCTGGCCCTAGATCTGGAGCAGATTGCGCCATCCGAGGACGGGAAGCTCAACCCCGCCACGGAAGCCGCAGACTCAGCGGCATTGGAGCCGCACACAGACCCAACTTCGAACGGGATCTGTGTCACCGGAACCTCGGATTCGTCTCTGGCCACAGGATCCGAACCGCGTGCGTCCGCGCCCATCGAGCTCGATCGGGCGCCGATCATCGAGTTTAGCTCCGCGGACGTCTTCCGACACTCACCTTTGGGTGATGTGCTAAAATCATTAAAAACCCTCTCCTTAGCGGGGGACTTGCAGCCGAATTATATCCGGTTTGAACTGGAGGCTGATGACGGAGAATTTCGCTTCCCACCCACCGCCCACTTCATTGCCACTGTCGAAGACTTAACCGACATGCTCGATTATGACTCCGAAGACATCGACGGTATGGACGACGATGCCGGAGAGGAGCAGGCCCAAAACCCGCCGTTTACTAGGCGCTGGACAGCCACCTCCTCGTATGATGTGTACATGGTGGATACTCCCAAAGAGAATAACGGCGATAACGAGAAAGATCCAGTCGAGAATAAACCTCCTGAGATACAACCAAAGCGCCGACGTCAGCGGCACCGCTCTAAATCACGCCGTGGCAAAGACAGCAATACCGGCACAAGAGAAAACAATACTCCGGACGATGCCGAAGACAAAGAAGATCCCGCTGAGCCGACTTCTGAACAAGACGGTAGGGAAGATGGGCAAGTCAGCCCTGACGAACAGGCCATAAACAAAGACTCGGAGGACAGCAACTATCTTCCACTCTCCGAAGATGAGGTGAGCCTTGGCGACGAAGACTTTATCATGCCTGAGGAACCCGTCGAGCAGGAGCGCTTTAAGCGCCGGCTAATAGCCACTGCGAGGAGCCTGAAAAAGAAATAGCAGCAGCTTCAAGCTGATCAAGATCTACTCAACGACAGATGGACTGATGTCCTGGCAGCCGAGGAATACGGACTCGAGCGCCCCATTAAAAGTTACCCGAAGCATAAACTGCTACCCCAATTCGACGATGAGGCACTTGAGCCCATGCCATCAACACGTAATGCGGCTGACCGACCACCACGTGGCCCGGACAAAGCAGCAACTCAAGCCAAACACCTACCCATACTACCTCGCCGTAAAGGCAAAGACACCACAGCTCGGGAATACACATATGACCTGCGGCAAAACCTGGAGAACAGAGCAGGTCAGTCCAGATCGATCTACAGATCGCGGGGGCATACCCTGGTGCGCGATGATGGCTATCAAGCCAGACGTACCGAGCATAACCACGTCCGGGCCGAAAATCACAGACGGACTACATCCGCACTATGTCGCGACTTGGCCCGATATAGAGGCGCCGCACATCCCCTCTGCTTCACTGATGAGGTAATGGAACACGAATTCCCGGAAGGGTTTAAACCCATGAATATCGAATCATACGATGGAACAACAGATCCCGCAGTATGGATTGAAGATTTCCTTCTCTATATCCACATGGCCCGCGGTGATGACCTCCACACCATCAAATACCTCCCACTAAAATTAAAGGGACCAGCGCGGCACTGGCTGAACAGCCTCCCAGAGAACTCCATTGGCAGCTGGGAAGACTTAGAAGACGCCTTCCATGATAACTTTCAAGGTACATATGTCCGGCCTCCGGATGCCGACGACCTAAGTCACATCATCCAGCAGCCCGGGGAGTCAGCCAGGAAGCTCTGGACTAGGTTCCTA
Organism: Thinopyrum elongatum; assembly: GCA_011799875.1. Taxonomy (NCBI): domain Eukaryota; kingdom Viridiplantae; phylum Streptophyta; class Magnoliopsida; order Poales; family Poaceae; genus Thinopyrum; species Thinopyrum elongatum. Next base: position 492,581,971 of record CM022303.1, on the reverse strand, counting down.
ATTAAAAAGAACCAATTGTCGATTGTCCGGACGCCGAAGCCCTCGCGGCCTTTAAAAATAGCGTCCGAGACGAATGGCTTGCCCGCCACCTCGGTTAGGAAAAACCAAAATCCATGGCAGCCCTTACCGCTCTGTTGACCCGCTTTTGCGCGGGAGAAGATAGCTGGCTCGCTCGTAGAAGCAACAGCACCAGTGATCCGGGCACTTCCGAAGTTCAAGACGGCAACGGCAAGCCACGACGCAATAAACACAAGCATCGAAATAATAATGAAGGAACGCAAGACACGGTGGTAAACGCCGGATTCAGCGGCTCCAAAACCGGTCAACGGAAAAAGCCATTCAAGGCAAATAGAGATGGACCATCCAATTTAGACAAGATACTGGATCGGCCCTGCAAGATTCATGGCACCCCCGATAAACCAGCCAATCACACCAATAGAAGCTGTTGGGTCTTCAAACAAGCCGGCAAGCTTAACGCCGAACACAAGGGGAAGGGGCCGCCCAGCGACAGCGACAACGAAGAGACTCGCCAACCGAACACCGGGGGTCAGAAGCAATTTCCCCCCGAAGTAAAAACAGTCAACATGGTATACATGACACACATCCCTACAGAGGAGCGCAAGCGCGCACTACAGGACGCCAATGCCATAGAGCCAGGCCCCCCAAAATTAAGCCAATGGGCAGCCTGCCCGATCACTTTTGATCGCAAGGACCACCCAGCCAGTATCCGTCACAAAAGTTCGGCAGCTCTGATCCTCGATCCAATTATCGATGGGTTCCATCTCACTAAAGTCCTTATGGACAGCGGCGGTAGTCTTAATCTACTCTACCAAGACACTGTCCGCAAAATGGGCATTGATCCTTCACGAATCAAGCTCACCACAGCTACCTTCAAAGGAGCAGTGTCCGGCGTAGAAGCTCGCTGCACGGGATTAATTACATTGGAAGTCATTTTCGGCTCGCCGAACAACTTTAGCAGCGAAGGCTTGACCTTCGATATTGTACCGTTCCGCAGCAGCTATCACGCACTACTCGGGTGTACCGCTTTTACTCGTTTTAATGCGGTCCCACATTACGCCTATTTCAATCTTAAGATGCCCGGTCCACGTGGCGTCATCACTGTAAACGGAAATACGGAATGCTCCCTCCGTACAGAGGAGCGTACTATGGCTGCTGCAGCCGAAGTACAAAGCAGCCTTATCAAGCCGCGTATCTCATCGGCCGTCAAGCCGCCGGTCTCTACTAAACAGGACCAATCAATCTCAAAGCTGGATTAGCAGTTCGGCCTCCGTCGTCCGCCCCATATAGCCGCGAAGTTTATACCGCGCATATATAATTATGCACCTAAAATACCATGGTCATCGGCGGAGGCACAGTACGGACAGGCCTACAATGCGGTCCGCACCCTCATAGTCTTTTTACTTTTCCTAACTATTTTTTATCCTTTACACCAGGTGATTCCAAGCCTGGTCATCTTACGGACTCTTTCTAAAGTTCAGCTTTGTATAAATAACCAAAGGCTATTCCTACTAAGGAGTCCTTTCACCGAGGCAAGGCAGCGCAGACGTGCGACAGGAGGTCCTAATGATTTTTGTAAGACCGCACTCTTTATTTTTAAACCTATAATGTGCCTTTTTTTCCTCAGCACTCGGCCCCCGGCATGTTAAATAGCCTGGGTAGGGGCGTTATAATCTGTAGAATTGCGTTTAACATATCAATCAGATTCCAGTGAACATAACCCGTATTCAGTATTCGCTTTTTCTACGTACTGAATTTTGCTTCTTCGGTTGTTTCACGAACGCACCTCGGCACAAATTGCCAGGGGCTCGATACGGCAACACATGCGTTGCCGACAAGTCCGAACAGCTTTTCAGCACACTTCGGCATCATGAGTTTGGCCTTATATGCATCAGCTTTGAATCATGTCTTTGGTCAATAGTTGGGTTGCCCGGCTCCTGTGCTTACTACCTTACGTTCCGCTATATCGGCTAGGGTAGTAAAGGGAGAACTACTGCGATTGTGTCCTGGTTTATCCGGATGAGCACCTCAGTAGAGAAAGCTGAAAACTGACTGTCATGATGCGGCGAGAGCTGGTCAACCACTCGATGATTCATCAGAATCCTTCGCAATTCTTTCCGTATTACATGAAGAACCGTTTTTCTGGTCACCTATGTAACGCACCGTATTCGGGTAAACGTGTACATACCAGGGGCTATATCGTAGACCCGCCGTCAAACTCCTATGGCTAAGTGAAAGTGTTAAAGCCCTATAGTACGATTGCCTAGTTCACCGCATTGACACCTCCTTCATGGACCAAGACGTTGGGTCAAGAGTGATCAAGTGCTTTTCCGAACACCCCCGCATTATATGCGAGGGGGCTGAAGCCGACGACTGGCAAACTTTTAGATTATATGAAGAACGGCCGCACAGGAGGAACCAATACTTTTAGGCAAAACTATACAAATATGGCCTTAATATATCATAATATTGTTTTTACAAACTTGGTATATTCACTCGAACATCATATCTTTCGAGCACTGACCCTCTATCAAGCGGGCACCCTCTAGGACATCCTCAAAATAATGCTCTGGCGTGTGATGGTCCTTGCCCTCGGGTGGACTCTTCGCTGCAATATCGGTGGCCTTCATCTTCGCCCAGTACGCCTTGACGCGGGCAAAGGCCATCCGTGCACCTTCAATGCACGTTGACCGCTTAACAGCGTCGATACGTGGCACCGCATCAACAAGTCGCTGCACCAAACCGAAATAACTATTCGGAATTGGCTCAGTCGGCCACAGCCGGACCACGACGTCCTTCATGGCAGATCCGGATATCTTGTGGAGCTCGGCCACTAGGCCATCTGTTCGTTCAGCAACAGCGGACACTTCGGCATGCTGAATTGCGACCAGAAAAGCTTCTCCGTTGCACGTCCTTCTTGCGCTTGGAAAAACTGCGCCGCATCGGAGACACTCTTCGGCAAGTCCAAGAATGCGTCTAGAGAACTCCACATTTGATTAAGGGGGGCATACTTCGGATTGCCGAATTTAGTCTGTAATAAGAAAGGCTTACCGGCCGCTATCTCCCCAGCTTGCCGGATTTCTTCCCGAGCCGCTCTAGACTCGGACCGTGCTTCTCTCGCCTCTTGTAAGGCCTTGCCGAGTTTGACCATTCTGGCTTTGTTATCCTCCTCGAGGAATTCGCATCGAGCATTGGCATCCTTTAGCTCGCGCGCCATGGTTGATATTCTCTCCTCGCACTGGCGCCGAGCAGCCTGTTCGGCCTTTAACTCAGTAGCTGCCTTCTTGGCAGCCGCCTCACTCTTCTTGGCTTGCTCCTTTGCTCGGGCAAGCTCAGCCCATAGGGCCTCAACTGTGGCAGCATTATCTGCAGTTATGCATATCTCAGTTTACAGTTTTCAGCGTCATGCTCATATTATCATACTTACATATACTGACTGCCCCAAAAACATACCTTGCGCCTTGTCGAGCCGCCTGTTAATAAGTGTGAGGTCGTCATCCGCCACATCAAGTTTCTGCTTCAGCCTTGCAACCTCTGTAGCTTGGGCAGTCGTCATGGATGAAACAGCCTGTGTTCCAATTCATCAGATTATTTCCTGGGAATATCTTTTTTGATCCTCTGATCGCCTCCCTTCGGACGGCAACCAGAGTCTCAGGGGCTACTATCTATACGCAGGTGCATTTTGCACGTAGAAGTGCAATTAAAGATATTACATTGCATACCTCGAAGCCTCTTAGCAGGCTCATGAAGGATTCATTCAATCTGCTTTTCGCAGACAAAATCCTCTCAACGACCGTACCCATTAAGGTACGATGTTCCTCTGAAACGGACGCATGTTGCAGCACGCCCGTCATTGTATCCGGCGCCCTCGGATCCCTGGGAGCGGCCGCAGGAGTATGGACTCCCTTTGAAAGAATATGTTTACCCGGCTCTAGAGTCGTCCCCGGTTGTAAACCGGATAGTCCGGCCCCTTTATTGTTGGTCCCCATAGGGTCCGCATGCCCCGGACTCTGGACGGCCGAAGTATCACCTTCGGGCATAGTTTTCATTGTCCCTCGCACCGCTTGTTGGTCGGGAGAGATCCTCCGGGACGACACCTCGGAGTCGTCTGCCCTGTCGGGTGAGAAGGTCTGTGGAGGCATCTCGCTTTCCATCATCTCCAGAAGAAGATCCCCCGAGGAGGAGGACTGTTGAGGAAGACTGCGTGCCGGACTGCAAACATATATTTTCAATGTTACCCTGGTAACCGGAAAGCAATGGGATATGTTTCGGATGCCCCTGTTCACTTACGATTTGGCTGAAGGCTTGTCCTTACGGAGGAACTGTGCGACAACGTCATCTTCTGAATGCGAGCCACCTGACAGGGACATCTTCCCTCGCTTAGGAGCCTTTGCTTCCAAATCTTCGGAGGCGGCCCTCTTCTTCCCATCGGGAGAGGGGATGTCAGTTTCTCCTTCTCTTTTGTCTTCGGAGGAGGGAGTTCCAATCTCCCCGGACATATTGTCTGGTGTACCTTTAGAATAGAGGCCACCTTCGGCCTTCTTGCTCTCCTCTTTGTCCCCCTTCGCCGACACTTGGTATGGCGCCAGAGCCAGCATCCTTGTTAACACAGGATCTGCTGAGTCTTCGGGAAGAGGGGCCGAACACCTAATTCTTTCCGCCTTCTTGATCCAGCCCTGGTCGAAGATGGTTTTCTCAGTATATTGTTACGAGATATTTAACTAAGTTGTGTTCAGGAGTCGAGGGCCTACCGAGGTATCCGGATGGTTGCAGTCAAGGCCGATGTCCTCGGTAGTATCCGGCCATTGTTTTCGGGTCCCGGAGAATAACTTCCACATTCCTTTGTGCGTCATGCCAAAGAAGTGCTGAAGAGTCCGTGGTCCTTCTGGATTGAACTCCCACATGCGGAGGGGCCATCGCTGGCACGGTAGGACCCGGCGGACTAGCATTACCTGGATTACGTCGATGAGGCCGGTGGCCTTCTCGAGGAGGCTCCGGATGCGGCTTTGTAGCGTCTGCACTTCGTCCATTGATCCCCAGTCTAGCCCCTTATTAATCCATGATGCGAGCCGTAATGGAGGGCCAGGCCGGAACGCAGGTGTAGCTGCCTACTTGGTACCACGGGGTTCAGTGATGTAAAACCACTCCTGTTGCCATAGGTTGGAGGTTTCCGTGAAAGAGCCTTTTGGCCAAGGTGTGTGGGTGAGTTCGCTCACTTCTAGGGTTTTAGCCATTACGATCTCGTGGTAGATCAACTCTTGTAATACTCATATTCATCAAGATCAATCAAGCAGGACGTAGGGTTTTACCTCCATAGAGAGGGCCCGAACCTGGGTAAACATCGTGTCCCCCGTCTCCTGTTACCATCAACCCTAGACGCACAGTTCGGGACCCCCTACCCGAGATCCGCCTGTTTTGACACCGACAGGGAGCTCTGTAGCATTTCTAATATTATATGTGGATGACATATTGTTGATTGGAAATGATATAGAATTTCTGGATAGCATAAAAGGATACTTGAATAAGAATTTTTCAATGAAAGACCTTGGTGAAGCTGCTTATATATTGGGCATCAAGATCTATAGGGATAGATCAAGACGCCTAATAGGACTTTCACAAAGCACATACCTTGACAATATTTTTGAAGAAGTTCAAAATGGATAAGTCAAAGAAAGGGTTCTTGCTTGTGTTGCAAGGTGTGAAGTTGAGTAATACTCAAAGCAAGACCACAACAGAAGATAGAGAGAGAATGAAAGTCATTCCCTATGCCTCAGTCATAGGTTCTATAAAGTATGCCATGATGTGTACCGGACCTATTGTGTACTTTGCCATGAGTTTGGCAAGGGGGTACAATAGTGATCCAGGAGAGGATCACTGGACAGCGGTCAAAATTATCCTTAGGTGCCTTAAGAGGACTAAGGAAACGTTTCTCGGTTATGGAGGTGATAAAGAGTTCGTTGTAAAGGGTTATGTCGATGCAAGCTTTGACACTAATCCAGATGACTCTAAGTCTCAATCTGGATACGTATTGAATGTGGGAGCAAATTAGCTAGAGTAGCTCCATGCAGAGCAATGTAGACATTTTATGATTATGCAAACGCCATGTAAACGCCATGTAATTGCTTTACTTTATCACTATGCGTTAGCAATAGTTGTAGAAGCAATAGTTGGCGAGACGACCATGACGCACCGATGGAGATCAAGGTGTCGAGCCGGTGACGATGGAGATCATGACGATGCTTTGAAGATGGAGATCAAAAAGCACAAGATGATGATGGCCATATCATGTCACATATTTTGATTGCATGTGATGTTTATCTTTTATGCATCTTATTTTGCTTAGAACGGCGGTAGCATTATAAGATGATCCCTTCACTAAATTTCAAGATAAAAGTGTTCTCCCCGAGTATGCACCGTTGCTAAAGTTCGTCATTTCGAAGCACCTCGTGATGATCGGGTGTGATAGACTCTACGTTCACATACAATGGGTGTAAGACAGTTTTGCACATGCAGAATACTTGGGTTAAACTTGACGAGCCTAGCATGTATAGACATGGTCTCAGAACACTGGAGATCGAAAGGTCGAACGTGAGTCATATAGTAGATATGATCAACATAGAGATGTTCACCATTGATGACTACCCCATCTCACGTGATGATCGGATTTGGGTTAGTTGATTTGGATCACGTACCACTTAGATAACTTGAGGGATGTTTATTTAAGTGGGAGTTCTTTAGTAATTTGATTAATTGAACTTAATTTATCATGAACTTAGTCCTGATAATATTTACAAATCTATGTTGTTGATCAATAGCTCGAGATGTAGCTCCCTTATTTTTTGATATGTTCCTAGAGAAAAATAAGTTGAAAGATGATAGTAGCAATGATGCGGTCTGGGTCCATGATCTGAGGATTGTCCTCATTACTGCATAGAAGAATTATGTCCTTAATGCACCGCTAGATGCAAACGTTATGAATGTCTGGCAAGCTCGGTATGATGACTACTTAATAGTTTAGTGCACCATGCTTTACGGCTTAGAACCGGGACTTCAAAAACGTTTTGAACGCCACGGAGCATATGAGATGTTCCAAGAGCTAAAATTGGTATTTCAGACTCATGCCCGTGTTGAGAGGTATGAGACCTTTGACAAGTACTTTGCCTACAAGATGGAGGAGAATAGCTCAGCCAGTGAGCATGTGCTCAGAATACCTGGGTACTACAATCGCTTGAATCAAGTGGGAGTTAATCTTCTAGATAAGATAGTGATTGACAGAGTTTTCTAGTCACTATCACCAAGCTACTAGAACTTCGTGATAAACTATAATATGCAAGGGATGACGAAAACGATTCCTGAGCTCTTCGCGATGCTGAAATCGGCGAAGGTAGAAATCAAGAAAGAGCATCAAATGTTGATGGTTAACAAGACCACTAGTTTCAAGAAAGAGGGCAAGGGAAAGAAAGGGAACTTCAAGAAGAATGGCAAGCAAGTTGCCACTCCCGGGAAGAAGCCCAAAGCTGGACCCAAGCCTGAAACTGAGTGCTTCTACTACAAAGGAAATGGTCACTGGAAGCGGAACTGCCCCAAATACTAGGCGGATAAGAAGTATGGCAAAGTGAACAAAGGTACATTTGATATAGATGTTATTGATGTGTACTTTACTAGTGTTCATAGTAGCCCCTGGGTATTTGATACCGGTTCAGTTGCTAAGATTAGTAACTCGAAACAGGTGTTGCAAAATGAACAGAGACTAGTTAAGGACGAGGTGATGATGTGTGTTGGAAGTGATTCCAACGTTGATAAGATCACCATCGCACACTCCCTCTACCTTCGAGATTAGTGTTGGACCTAAATAAATGTTATTTGGTGTTTGCGTTGAGCATGAATATGATTGGATCATGTTTATTGCGATACGGTTATTCATTTAAGTCAGAGAATAATTGTTGTTCTGTTTACATGAATAAAACCTTCTATGGTCATACACCCAATGTAAATGGTTTATTGAATCTCGATCGTAGTGACACATATATTCATAATATTGAAGCCAAAAGATGCAAAGTTGGTAATGATAGTGCAACATATTTGTGGCACTGCGTTTAGGTCATATTGGTATAAAAGCGCATGAAGAAACTCCATGCAGATGGGCTTTTGGAATCACTTGATTATGAATCATTTGATGCTTGCGAACCATGCCTCATGGGCAAGATGACTAAAACTCTATTCTCCGGAACAATGGAGCGAGCTAATGACTTATTGGAAATAATACATACCGATGTATGCGGTCCGATGAGTGTTGAAGCACGCGGAGAGTATCGTTATTTTCTCACCTTCACTGACGATTTGAGTAGATATGGGTATATCTACTTAATGAAACACAAGTTTGAAACATTTGAAAAGTTCAAAAATTTCAGAGTGAAGTGGAGAATCATCGTAACAAGAAAATAAAGTTTCTACGATCTGATCGCGGAGGCAAATATTTGAGTTACAAGTTTGGCCTTCATTTAAAACAATGTGGAATTGTTTCACAACTCACGCCACCTGGAACACCACAGCGTAATGGTGTGTCTGAACGTCATAACCGTACTTTATTAGGTATGGTGCAATCTATGATGTCTCTTACCAATTTACCACTATCTTTTTGGGGTTATGCATTAGAGACAGCTGCATTCACGTTAAATAGGGCACCGTCTAAATCCGTTGAGACGACACCGTATGAACTGTGGTTTGGTAAGAAACCTAAGCTATTGTTTCTTAAAGTTTGGGGTTGCGACACTTACGTGAAAAGGCTTCAGCCTGATAAGCTCGAACCCAAATCGGAGAAGTGCGTCTTCATAGGATACCCTAAGGAAACAATTGGCTACACCTTCTACCACATATCCGAAGGCAAGATCTTTGTTGCTAAGAATGGATCCTTTCTAGAGAAGGAGTTTCTCTCGAAAGAAGTGAGTGGGAGGAAAGTAGAACTTGATGAGGTAATTGTACTGTCTCTCGAATTGGAAAGTGATAACCCACAAGTATAGGGGATCGCAACAGTTTTCGAGGGTAGAGTATTCAACCAAATTTATTGATTCGACACAAGGGGAGCCAAAGAATATTTGCAAGTATTAGCAGCTGAGTTGTCAATTCAACCACACGTGGAGATTAATTATCTGCAGCAAAGTGATCAGTAGCAAAGTAGTATGGTAGTTTTGATAGTAGTAGCAACTGCAATAGTAACGGTAACAGTAATAGCAATGATTTTGCAGCAAGTGCAAGAGTAACAATAGCAGTGGTAACTTAGCAAGAACAATATGAGAGAAATACGTAGGCATTGGATCGGTGAATTCGTTGGATGATATTCATCATATAACAGTCATAACCTAGGGCGATACAGCACTAGCTCCAGTTCATAAATATAATGTAGGCATGTATTCCGTAAATAGTCATATGTGCTTATGGAAAGAACTTGCATGACATCTTTTGTCCTACCCTCCCGTGGCAGCGGAGTCCATATGGAAACTAAAGGATATTGAGGCCTCCTTCTAATAGAGAACTGGAACAAAGCATTAACACATAATGAATACATGAACTCCTCAAACTACGGTCATCACTGGGAAGTGTCCCAACTTCTGTCACTCCGGGGTTGTCAGATCATAACACGTAGTAGGTGACTATAACTTGCAAGATCGGATCTAGAACATAAATATAATGGTGATAACATAAACGGTTCAGATCTGAAATCATGGCACCCGGGCACAAAGTGACAAGCATTAAGCATGGCAAAGTCATAGCAACATCAATCTCAGAACATAATGGATACTAGGGATCAAGCCCTAACAAAACCAACTCGATTACATGATGAATCTCATCCAACTCCTCACTGACCAGCGAGCCTATGAAGGAATTACTCACTCCCGGTGGGGAGCATCATGGAATTGGCGATGGAGAAGGGTTGGTGATGACGAAGATCGAAGATCCCCCTCTCCAGAGCCCCAAACGGATTCCAGATCTGGCCTCCCAATGAAGAACAGGATGTGGCGGCAGCTCCGTCTCGTGAAACGCGATAATTCTTTCTCCCTAATTTTTTCTCCGAAAATATGACTTTATAGCATTAGGGTTGGAGTCTGCAGGGCCACCAGGTGGGGACAACCCACCTGGGCGCGCCTGGAGGGGGCGCGCCCTGGTGAGTTGTGCCCACCCAGGTGCCCCCCTCCTGTAGTTCTTGGCTCCAAAAATTCTCTTTTATTATATAAAAAATCCTCGCGAAGTTTCGTTCCAATCCGAGAACTTTTATTTCTGCACAAAAACAACACCATGGTAGTTCTGCTGAAAACAGCATCAGTCCCGGTTAGTTTCATTCAAATCATGCAAATTAGAGTCCAAAACAAGAGGAAAAGCGTTAGGAAAAGTAGATACGATGGAGACGTATCAACTCCCCCAAGCTTAAACCTTTGCTTGTCCTCAAGCAATTCAGTTGATAAACTGAAAGTGAAAAAGAAATTTTTTACGAACTCTTTTGCTCTTGTTTACATAAATAAGCTTAAGTAGCACCCATGTTTTCAGCAAAGATTATAACTAACCATGTCGACAATAACTCTTAAAAATTATATTAACTCATAACAATGGCATAATCAACTAGCGAGCAATAATAAGATATCTCAAACAACAACACTTTGTCAAAGCAACCATGATATAATATGACAATAGTGGTATCTCGCTAGCCCTTTCTGAGACCGCAAAACATAAATGCAGAGCACCTCCAAAGTCCGAGCAGCGACTAAACATTGTAATTCATGGTAGAAAAGATCCAGTCATGATGCACCCAACATTAGCTACTCACAATGCATGAGGATGACAATAGTGCTCTCAGGTTCTGGCGCTTATGTGAGAAGATGATGACACAACATAAAAGTAAATAGAAAGTCCCTTCGCAGAGGGAAGCAGTGATTTGCAGAGGTGCCAGAGCTCAAGTTTTAAAACAGAGGTAAATGAAAATTTGAGAAATGCACCCTTCTTATTTACTTCGTGACCATTAGTTATCGGTATCTTCCATGCTAAACACATTAGTGGCGGTTCCCAAGCAATAAAAGTAAAGGTTTACCCCCCCTCCACCAACAATCACACTCCACGGCTTGTCCGAAACAACGGGTGTCGTCCATACCAACAACATTCCTGGGGGAGTTTTGTTTAATTATTTGCAATTTGAATTCGGGACTGGGAATCCCTATTACCCCCCCCCCCCCTCTCGTGCAAGGACGAGTGAATAAACACTCATCATGAGAATAACCCGCTTAGCATGGAAGATACTGACTACCTCCTATCGCTCTATGAACAATCCAGGCACACAAAAAAGGATATTTATTTGAAGTTTTTAGAGTTGGCACATGCAAATTTACTTAGGACGGCAGGGTAATACCGCATACAGGTAGGTATGGTGGACTCATCTGGAATAACTTGGGTTTCAGGGTTTTGATGCACAACTAGAATTCCCACTTAGTACAGGCGAAGGCTTGCAATTAGGTTGAGAAGCGGCCAGGTAGAGAGCAAAAACGGTCATGAACATGCATTATGCAGAAGTAATATTGGATACTAGCATGGGTAGGATATGAACACCATGAACATAAATATCATAGAGGCTATGTTGGTTTTGATTCAACTACATGCATGAACATGTGCCAAGTCAAGCCACTCGAACATTCAGAGGAGGATACCATATCATCATACTACATCACAATTATTTTACCGCAATGTTGACATCCAAGATAAAACATTATCCACTCCTAGCTACTTAAGCATGACATGAGAAACTATAATCTCTAAGGGTCATTGCAAACATGTTTGATCATAATGAGCTGAATCATGGATACTAGGTTAAACATATTTACAAAAATAGAACAAGTTGAGTTCTTACCCATTTCTCTCTGCCATAGCTAGTTCATCAAATATCTTCATTATTGCCTTTCACTTGCATGACTGAACGATATGAAAATAATAATAGTGCAAGAGTGCCGTGGACTAAGCTGGAATCTGTAAACATTTATTCAAAAAGAAGAAAACAAGGTAATATGGGCTCTCTGTTAGAACAACAACAATGCATATGAGTGCCACTCAACATTTTCATCGTGGTCTTCTCCTCAGTATGACTCAATAAGAAGAAATTCAGAGAAACACACTGAAATATTTTTGGAGTTTTTGGTTTTCTGAAAGAAAGCAAATTTAAGAAAGGAAAAACAAAAACGAGAAAAACTATTTACACGGGAGAGCTCCCAACAAGCAACAGAAGAACAAGGAAATCTTTTTGGGTTTTCTTTTTAAATACTACAACTAATTATACTAGAAAGAAAAATAAAAAAGAAGCAGGAAATATTTTTGTATTTTCTCAAAGTTTTTTAAACACACAAGAAGAAGGCGAGAAAATAAATCTAGCATGGATAATACAATGGAAAATTGTGGACACCGACAACTGGAATGAAAAGTGTGAACATGAAAGTAATGTCGGTGGAAATACGTACTCCCCCAAGCTTAGGCTTTTGGCCTAACTTGGTAATCACCACTCGAAGAAGCCATGGGGTCCTATGTTGAAGTGCTGGGGAGCGGGCACCTGAGGGTCCCATTCCTGAGGCTCTGCCTATGCCGCAGCCAGGTTGTTCCGGTAGGCGACAATGTCCTCAGGCATAATCCTGTATCCGCCCCTGGCAATAGGATCAAACAAAGCAGGTGCAGGCAACGGAATAATATCATGAGTGTCCTCACCAAAAATAAGGTTACAAGGAAAATCACTAGTGGTGTTCTCGCCATCAATAAATTGGTGGTGTGCCATAGCCGAGCGATCTAAATAAACCTTGGGTAAAGGATAATCATGTTGGCGTATATGAATGTTAAAGTGACTTGCCAAGCGAGTAGCATAAATGCCACCATGTATTTTACCCTTGGATCTGTTAATGTGGAGGCGATGTGCCACAATAGCTCCCAAGCTATAAGTGTCATCGCTGTAAAGTGCATGACGTAAAACACCAAAGTCAGGTGCACTGAGTGCACCTACCTTCTCTCTAGCAATCAAACACTTCGCAATGAATAGAGCAAAATAATGCACAGCCGGAAAGTGTAAGCTAGTGGCAGTGACAGCCGATACCCCTCTCTCATCCCCCATAGTTAGAGTGCGGTAAAAACCATCAAACTCTGCGGGCCTAGGCTCTACTAAATCCTAGTCAGAAGGGATCATGCATATGTCACAAAACTCAGAAAGTGGTATCTGATGGGGTTCAGCATATAAGTTAAACTGCACCTCAGGAGGATTATTCCTACTCAAGAAATGAAAACTTTGCACAAAGGAATTTGTGAGGAGATGATACTGTTCACATTCAGCTGCGATGAAGTCAGTGAGGCCGGCATTAGCAGCATATTATGCAAACTCTAAAGGATTCCGGCCCCTTCCATGAATGGGTTATGCGGCCATTCGCACGGCCGTACCTCCGCCATTCTCCGGGTGCGAAGATCACTGTCGGATGACTCCCCAATAACACCCTTGGAGTTCTTCTTGGAAGCAAACTTCCTAAAGATACTTATCTTTTTCCTATGAACAAAATTCTGAAATTTTTAGTTCACAAAATTTTTCTCAACAAAACTTCACAAGATTGATAGCAACTACTCATAGGGATGCATAGAGGCCATATCAAGCATTCAAACTACTTAGAACTCTAAGAATGCTACATGCAAGCTCATCTACAGCAGCACCAAGAGCAACTAATTATTCTAAATATAAACCACTAAAGCAAAAACTAATTGGACCAATGGAGGAGGCACATACCAAGCAACAATCCCCCGAAACAGTTTCAAAAACGGAGCTTCGAGCAGAGAGATCGAAATCCGCGGGTTTGAGAGCAAGAACACGAGAGAGAGAGCAATGGTGAATTTTTTCTGGAGGTAGGTGATGATGTGGGACGAAGAGATAAGTGAGGGGGCCCACGTGGGGACCAGAACCCACCAGGGCGCGCCTGGGGGTGCTGGCACGCCTAGGTGGGTTGTGCCCACCTGGAGCACCTCCCTCTGATGTTATTTGTGTTGGAAATATGCCCTAGAGGCAATAATAAAATGGTTATTATTATATTTCCTTGTTCATGATAATTGTCTGTTATTCATGCTATAATTGTGTTATCCGGAAATCGTAATACATGTGTGAATACATAGACCACAACATGTCCCTAGTAAGCCTCTAGTTGACTAGCTCGTTGATCAATAGATGGTTACGGTTTCCTGACCATGGACATTGGATGTCATTGATAACGGGATCACATCATTAGGAGAATGATGTGATGGACAAGACCCAATCCTAAGCCTAGCACTAGATCGTGTAGTTCGTTTGCTAAAGCTTTTCCAATGTCAAGTAACTTTTCCTTGGACCATGAGATTGTGCAACTCCCGGATACTGTAGGAGTGCTTTGGGTGCACCAAACGTCACAACGTAACTGGGTGGCTATAAAGGTGCACTACGGGTATCTCCAAAAGTATCTGTTGGGTTGGCACGAATCGAGACTGGGATTTGTCACTCCATGTAACGGAGAGGTACCTCTGGGCCCACTCGGTAGGACATCATCATAATGAGCTCAATGTGATCAAGGAGTTGTTCACAGGATGATGTGTTACGGAAACGAGTAAAGAGACTTGCCGGTAACGAGATTGAACAAGGTATCGAGATACCGACGATCGAATCTCGGGCAAGTATCGTACCGATAGACAAAGGGAATTGCGTACGGGATTGATTGAATCCTCGACATCGTGGTTCATCCGATGAGATCATCGAGGAGCATGTGGGAGCCAACATGGGTATCCAGATCCCGCTGTTGGTTATTGACCGGAGAGTCGTCTCGGTCATGTCTGCGTGTCTCCCGAACCCGTAGGGTCTACACACTTAAGGTTCGGTGACGCTAGGGTTATAGAGATATTAGTATGCGGTAACCCGAAGGTTGTTCGGAGGCTCGGATGAGATCCTGGACGTCACGAGGAGTTCCGGAATGGTCCGGAGGTAAAGATTTATATATGGGAAGTCCTATTTTGGCCACCGGAAAATGTTCGGGATTTTTCGGTATTGTACCGAGAAGGTTCTAGAAGGTTCCGGAGTGGGGCCCACCTGCATGGGGGGACCCACATGAACGTGGGTAGTGGGGGCAAGGCCCCACACCCCTAGTCAAGGCGCACCAAGATTCCCCCTTAGAAGGAATAAGATCATATCCCGAAGGGATAAGATCAAGATCCCTAAAAAGGGGGGATAACAATCGGTGGGGAAGGGAAAGGATGGGATTTCTTTCCTTCCACCTTTGCCAACGCCCCAATGGACTTGGAGGGCAAGAAACCAGCCCCCTCCACCCCTATATATAGTGGGGAGGTGCACGGGAGAAACAGCTCAGCCCCTGGCGCCTCCCTCTCCCTCCCGTGACACCTCTTCCTCCTCCAGTAGCGCTTGGCGAAGCCCTGCTGAAATCCCGCTGCTTCCACCACCACACCGTCGTGCTGCTGGATCTCCATCAACCTCTCCTCCCCCCTTGCTGGATCAAGAAGGAGGAGACGTCTCTGCTCCGTACGTGTGTTGAACGCGGAGGTGCCGTCCGTTCGACGCTCGGTCATCGGTGATTTGGATCACGACGAGTACGACTCCATCAACCCCGTTCTCTCGAACGCTTCCGCTCGCGATCTACAAGGGTATGTAGATACACTCCCCTCTCACTCGTTGCTAGATGACTCCATAGATTGATCTTGGTGATGCGTAGAAAATTTTAAAATTCTGCTACGTTCCCCAACAGTGGTATCAAAGCCAGGTTTATGCGTAGTATCTTGCACGAGTAGAACACAAAGTAGTTGTGGGCGTCGATTTGTCAATCTTCTTGCCGTTACTAGTCTTATCTTGATTCGGCGGCACTGTGGGATGAAGCGGCCCGGACCGACCTTACACGTACGCTTACGTGAGACAGGTTCCACCGACTGACATGCACTAGTTGCATAAGGTGGCTAGCGGGTGTCTGTCTCTCCCACTTTAGTCGGATCGGATTCGATGAACAGGGTCCTTATGAAGGGTAAATAGAAATTGGCATATCACGTTGTGGTTTTGGCGTAGTTAAGAAACGTTCTTGCTAGAAACCTATAGCAGCCACGTAAAAACTTGCAACAACAATTAGAGGACGTCTAACTTGTTTTTGCAGCAAGTGCTTTGTGATGTGATATGGCCAAAGGATGTGATGAATGATATATGTGATGTATGAGATGATCATGTTCTTGTAATAGGAATCACGACTTGCATGTCGATGAGTATGACAACCGGCAGGAGCCATAGGAGTTGTCTTAATTTATTATATGACCTGCGTGTCATTGAAATTCGCCATGTAATTACTTTACTTTATTGCTAACCGTTAGCCGTAGTAGTAGAAGTAATAGTTGGCGAGACAACTTCATGAAGACACGATGATGGAGATCATGATGATGGAGATCATGGTGTCATGCCGGTGACGATGATGATCATGGAGCCCCGAAGATGGAGATCAGAAGGAGCAAAGTGATAATGGCCATATCATGTCACTATTTTGATTGCATGAGATGTTTATCATGTTTTTGCATCTTATTTGCTTAGAACGACGGTAGCATATATAAGATGATCCCTTACTAAAATTTCAAGAAAGTGTTCCCCCTAACTGTGCACCGTTGCGAAGGTTCGTTGTTTCGAAGCACTACGTGTTGATCGGGTGTGATAGATTCTAACGTTCGAATACAACGGGTGTAAGCCAGATTTACACAGCAATACACTTAGGTTGACTTGACGAGCCTAGCATGTACAGACATGGCCTCGGAACACAAGAGACCGAAAGGTCGAGCATGAGGCGTATAGAAGATACGATCAACATGGGGATGTTCACCGTTGATGACTAGTCCGTCTCACGTGATGATCGGACACGGCCTAGTCGATTCGGATCATGTAATCACTTAGATGACGAGAGGGATGTCTATCTGAGTGGGAGTTCATTACATAATTTGATTAGATGAACTTAATTGTCATGAACTTAGTCTAAATGTTACATATCTATCTTGTAGATCAAATGGCCAACGCTAATGTTACCCTCAACTTCAACGCGTTCCTAGAGAAAAACAAGCTGAAAGACGATGGTAGCAACTATGCGGACTGGGTCCGTAACCTGAGGATTATCCTCATAGCTGCCAAGAAATCATATGTCCTTGAAGCACCGTTAGGTGACCCACCTGCTCTCCCAGCACTGCCAGACGATTTGAACGTTTGGCAGACACGCTCCGATGATTACTCCTTCGTTCAGTGCGGCATGCTCTTCAGCTTAGAACCGGGGCTCCAAAAGCGTTTTGAGCATCACGGAGCATATGAGATGTTCGAAGAGCTGAAAATGGTTTTCCAAGCTCATGCCCGGATCGAGAGATATGAAGTCTCCGATAAGTTCTACAGCTGTAAGATGGAGGAAAATAGTTCTGTCAGCGAGCACATACTCAAAATGTCTGGGTTGCACAGCCGCTTGTCTCAGCTGGGAGTTAATCTCCCGGATGACGCGGTCGTTGACAGAATCCTTCAGTCGCTTCAACCTAGCTACAAGAGCTTCGTGATGAACTTCAACATGCAGGGGATGGAAAAGACCATTCCTGAGGTATATGCGATGCTGAAGTCAGCGGAGGCAGAGATCAGAAAGGAACATCAAGTGTTGATGGTGAATAAAACCACTAAGTTCAAGAAGGGCAAGGGTAAGAAGAACTTCAAGAAGGACGGCAAGGGAGTTGCCGCGCCCGGTAAGCCAGCTGCCGGGAAGAAGTCGAAGAATGGACCCAAGCCTGAGACTGAGTGCTTTTATTGCAAGGGAAACGGTCACTGGAAGCGAAACTGCCCCAAGTACTTGGCGGACAAGAAGGCCGGCAATACCAAAGGCATATATGATATACATGTAATTGATGTGTACCTTACCAGCACTCGTAGTAGTTCCTGGGTATTTGATACCGGTGCGGTTGCTCATATTTGTAACTCAAAGCTGGAACTGCGGAATCAGCGTAGACTGGCAAAGGACGAGGTGACGATGCGCGTCGGGAATGGTTCCAAGGTCGATGTGATCGCCGTCGGCACGCTACCTCTGCATCTACCTACGGGATTAGTTTTAAACCTCAATAATTGTTATTTAGTACCAGCTTTGAGCATGAACATTGTATCTGGATCTCGCTTAATGCGAGATGGCTACTCATTTAAATCTGAGAATAATGGTTGTTCTATTTATATGAGAGATATGTTTTATGGTCATGCCCCGCTGGTGAATGGTTTATTTTTATTGAATCTCGAACGTGATGTTACACATGTTTATAATGTGAATGCCAAGAAATGCAAGGTTGATAACGATAGTCCCACATACTTGTTGCACTGCCGCCTTGGTCATATCGGTGTTAAACGCATGAAGAAACTCCATGCAGATGGACTTTTGGAGTCTCTTGATTATGAATCATTTGACAGATGCGAACCATGCCTCTTGGGCAAGATGACCAAGACTCCGTTCTCCGGAACAATGGAGCGAGCAACCAACTTATTGGAGATCATACATACTGATGTGTGTGGTCCAATGAGTGTTGAGGCTCGCGGTGGTTATCGTTATGTTCTCACCCTCACCGATGATTTGAGTAGATATGGGTATGTCTACTTGATGAAGCACAAGTCTGAGACCTTTGAAAAGTTCAAGGAATTTCAGAGTGAGGTTGAGAATCAACGTGACAAGAAAATAAAGTTCTTACGATCAGATCATGGAGGAGAATATTTGAGTCATGAATTTGGCACGCACTTAAGGAAATGTGGAATTGTTTCACAACTCACGCCGCCTGGAACACCTCAGCGTAATGGTGTGTCCGAATGTCGTAATCGCACTCTATTGGATATGGTGCGATCTATGATGTCTCTTACCGATTTACCGCTATCCTTTTGGGGTTATGCTTTAGAGACTGCCGCATTCACTTTAAATAGGGCACCGTCAAAATCCGTTGAGACGACACCGTATGAATTATGGTTTGGGAAGAAACCTAAGCTGTCATTTCTAAAAGTTTGGGGATGCGATGCTTATGTGAAGAAACTTCAACCAGAGAAGCTCGAACCCAAGTCGGAAAAATGCGTATTCATAGGATACCCTAAGGAAACTATTGGGTATACCTTCTACCTAAGATCCGAGGGCAAGATCTTTGTTGCCAGGAATGGATCCTTTCTAGAGAAAGAGTTTCTCTCGAAAGAAGTAAGTGGGAGGAAAGTGGAGCTTGATGAGATGACCCTCGAACCGGAGAGTAGCGCAGCACAGGAAAATGTTTCTGTGGAGCCTACACCGGCTAGAGAGGAAGTTATTGATAATGATCATGATCAAGCTACCACTGAACTTCGAAGGTCCACGAGGACACGTTCCGCACCAGAGTGGTATGGCAATCCTGTCCTGGAAATCATGTTGTTAGATAACAGTGAACCTTCGAACTATGAAGAAGCGATGGCGGGCCCGGATTCCGACAAATGGCTTGAAGCCATGAAATCCGAGATAGGATCCATGTATGAAAACGAAGTATGGACTTTGACTGACTTGCCCGATGATCGGCAAGCCATAGAAAATAAATGGATCTTTAAGAAGAAGACTGACGCGGATGGTAATGTGACCATCTATAAGGCTCGGCTTGTCGCTAAGGGTTATCGACAAGTTCAAGGGGTTGACTACGATGAGACTTTCTCACCCGTAGCGAAGCTGAAATCCGTCAGAATCATGTTAGCAATTGCCGCATACTATGATTATGAGATATGGCAAATGGACGTCAAAACGGCATTCCTTAATGGTTTTCTTAAGGAAGAGTTGTATATGATACAACCGGAAGGTTTTGTCGACCCTGAGAATGCTGACAAGGTATGCAAGCTCCAGCGCTCAATCTATGGGCTGGTGCAAGCATCTCGGAGTTGGAACATTCGCTTTGACGAGATGATCAAAGCGTTTGGGTTCACACAGACTTATGGAGAAGCCTGTGTTTACAAGAAAGTGAGTGGGAGCTCTGTAGCATTTCTCATATTATATGTGGATGACATACTGCTGATGGGAAATGATATAGAATTCTTGGAAAGTATAAAGGCCTACTTGAATAAGTGTTTTTCAATGAAGGACCTTGGAAAGCTGCTTATATATTAGGCATCAAGATCTATAGAGATAGATCGAGACGCCTCATAGGTCTTTCGCAAAGCACATACCTTGATAAGATATTGAAGAAGTTCAATATGGATCAGTCCAAGAAGGGGTTCTTGCCTGTATTGCAAGGTGTGAAATTGAGCTCGGCTCAATGCCCGACCACGGCAAAAGATATAGAAGAGATGAGTGTCATCCCCTATGCCTCAGCCATAGGGTCTATTATGTATGCCATGCTGTGTACCAGACCTGATGTAAACCTTGCTGTAAGTTTGGTAGGTAGGTACCAAAGTAATCCCGGCAAGGAACACTGGACAGCGGTCAAGAACATCCTGAAGTACCTGAAAAGGACTAAGGATATGTTTCTCGTATATGGAGGTGACGAAGAGCTCGTCGTAAAGGGTTACGTCGACGCTAGCTTCGACACAGATCCGGATGACTCCAAGTCACAAACCGGATACGTGTATATTTTGAATGGTGGAGCGGTAAGCTGGTGCAGTTGCAAGGAAAGCGTCGTGGCGGGTTCTACATGCGAAGCGGAGTACATAGCAGCCTCGGAGGCAGCACACGAAGCAGTATGGATGAAGGAGTTCATCACCGACCTAGGAGTCATTCCAAATGCGTCGGGTCCAATGGCTCTCTTCTGTGACAACACTGGAGCTATTGCCCTTGCCAAGGAGCCCAGGTTTCACAAAAGGACCAGGCATATCAAGCGTCGCTTCAACTCCATACGTGAACATGTTCAAGATGGA
The DNA here is from genome assembly GCA_011799875.1 of Thinopyrum elongatum. Taxonomy (NCBI): domain Eukaryota; kingdom Viridiplantae; phylum Streptophyta; class Magnoliopsida; order Poales; family Poaceae; genus Thinopyrum; species Thinopyrum elongatum. The sequence goes on along the minus strand of CM022303.1, from coordinate 492,561,045 downwards.
GACATAGATATTTGTAAAGTGCACACAGATTTGAATGTAGCAGATCCGTTGACTAAACCTCTTTCACGAGCAAAACATGATCAACACCAGTATTCTATGGGTGTTCGATTCATCACAATGTAACTAGATTATTGACTCTAGTGCAAGTGGGAGACTGTTGGAAATATTCCCTAGAGGCAATAATAAAATGGTTATTATTATATTTACTTGTTCATGATAATTGTCTGTTATTCATGCTATAATTGTGTTATCCGGAAATCGTAATACATGTGTGAATACATAGACCACAACATGTCCCTAGTAAGCCTCTAGTTGACTAGCTCGTTGATCAATAGATGGTTACGGTTTCCTGACCATGGACATTGGATGTCATTGATAACGGGATCACATCATTAGGAGAATGATGCGATGGACAAGACCCAATCCTAAGCCTAGCACTAGATCGTGTAGTTCGTTTGCTAAAGCTTTTCCAATGTCAAGTAACTTTTCCTTGGACCATGAGATTGTGCAACTCCCGGATACCGTAGGAGTGCTTTGGGTGCACCAAACGTCACAACGTAACTGGGTGGCTATAAAGGTGCACTACGGGTATCTCCGAAAGTATCTGTTGGGTTGGCACGAATCGAGACTGGGATTTGTCACTCCATGTAACGGAGAGGTACCTCTGGGCCCACTCGGTAGGACATCATCATAATGAGCTCAATGTGATCAAGGAGTTGTTCACGGGATGATGTGTTACGGAAACGAGTAAAGAGACTTGCCGGTAACGAGATTGAACAAGGTATCGAGATACCGACGATCGAATCTCGGGCAAGTATCGTACCGATAGACAAAGGGAATTGCGTACGGGATTGAGTGAATCCTCGACATCGTGGTTCATCCGATGAGATCATCGAGGAGCATGTGGGAGCCAACATGGGTATCCAGATCCCGCTGTTGGTTATTGACCGGAGAGTCGTCTCGGTCATGTCTGCGTGTCTCCCGAACCCGTAGGGTCTACACACTTAAGGTTCGGTGACGCTAGGGTTATAGAGATATTAGTATGCGGTAACCCGAAGGTTGTTCGGAGTCTCGGATGAGATCCTGGACGTCACGAGGAGTTCCGGAATGGTCCGGAGGTAAAGATTTATATATGGGAAGTCCTATTTTGGCCACCGGAAAATGTTCGGGATTGTTCGGTATTGTACCGAGAAGGTTCTAGAAGGTTCCGGAGTGGGGCCCACCTGCATGGGGGGACCCACATGAACGTGGGTAGTGGGGGCAAGGCCCCACACCCCTAGTCAAGGCGCACCAAGATTCCCCCTTAGAAGGAATAAGATCATATCCCGAAGGGATAAGATCAAGATCCCTAAAAAAGGGGGATAACAATCGGTGGGGAAGGGAAAGGATGGGATTTCTTTCCTTCCACCTTTGCCAACGCCCCAATGGACTTGGAGGTGCATGGGAGAAACAGCTCAGCCCCTGGCGCCTCCCTCTCCCTCCCGTGACACCTCTTCCTCCTCCAGTAGCGCTTGGCGAAGCCCTGCTGAAATCCCGCTGCTTCCACCACCACACCGTCGTGCTGCTGGATCTCCATCAACCTCTCCTCCCCCCTTGCTGGATCAAGAAGGAGGAGACGTCTCTGCTCCGTACGTGTGTTGAACGCGGAGGTGCCGTCCGTTCGGCGCTCGGTCATCGGTGATTTGGATCACGACGAGTACGACTCCATCAACCCCGTTCTCTTGAACGCTTCCGCTCGCGATCTACAAGGGTATGTAGATACACTCCCCTCTCACTCGTTGCTAGATGACTCCATAGATTGATCTTGGTGATGCGTAGAAAATTTTAAAATTCTGCTACGTTCCCCAACAATTTGCACCAAAAATTCTTAAATATTCTGAAAAAATCATATTAAATTTTCAGAGCATTCTGAGAACTTTTATTTTTGGGTCATTTTTTTATTGCACGGAAAACTCAGAAAACAGGCAAGGCATGGCATTTTATTTTATTTAACTAATAAAAACAGAAAACAAAAAGTAGGGACAGAAGGTAGTGCTCACTGAATTCATCAATTTCATACCTCTCAAAAATGATTTATTAATAAGGTTGATCAAGTCTTATTAACAACCACTTTCGATTAGCATGAAACCGAAGAACTTTCGTAAAACACTGAGTTACCTCAATGGGGATATGGATGTCCCCAACAATAAGCATTTTGTATTTCTTTTTGGCAGTAGGTAGAGGTAGTTGAAAACTTCCAATAGTGATTGTCGGAGATTTTTCAATAACATTAATACCATTCACTTGGAATTGTTTCTTCGGAAAGTGCACCGTATGTTCATTACCATTGATATGAAAAGTGACCTTGCTTTTATTGCAATCAATAACAGCTTGATACGTCCATTTTGCATCATGTTTTCCTACTATTATTTATGATGTTTTTATGCATAATAATGCTTTTTGGAGTAATTCTAATGCCTTTTCTCTCATAATATACAAGGTTCACACAAAGAGGGAGAATTCCAGCAGCTGGAAATCTGGACCTGAAAAAGCTACGTCAGGCTACCTATTCTGCACAACTCCAAATGAGCTGAAACTTCACGAGGAATTTTTATGGAATAAATAAGAATTATTGGAGCAAATAACTACCAGAGGGGGCCCACCAGGTGGGCACAACCCACCAGGGCGCGCCAGGGAGCCCAGGCGCGCCCTGGTGGGTTGTGCCCTCCTCGGCCCACCTTCGGTGCCCCTCTTCTGATATATAAGTCATTTTGACCTATAAAAAATAAGGAGGAGGACTTTCGGGATGAAGCGCCACCGTCTCGAGGCAGAACTTGGGCAGGAGCACTTTTGCCCTCCAGCAAAGCGATTCCGCCGGGGGAACTTCCCTCCCGGAGGGGGAAATCATCATTATCATCATCACCAACAACTCTCCCATCTTGGGGAGGGCAATCTCCATCAACATCTTCAACAGCACCATCTCCTCTCAAACCCTAGTTCATCTCTTGTGTTCAATCTTTGTACCGAAACTATAGATTGGTACTTGTGGGTGACTAGTAGTGTTGATTACATCTTGTAGTTGATTACTATATGGTTTATTTGGTGGAAGATTATATGTTCAGATCCATTATGCTATTTAATACCCCTCTGATCTTGAGCATGATTATCATTAGTGAGTAGTTACTTTTGTTCTTGAGGTCACAGGAGAAATCTTGTTGCAAGAAATCCTATTATTATTAGTGCTAACCTTTCAGAACATGAAGAAGAAAGATTATTGAAGGTTCTGAAGAAGCACCGAGCTGCCATTGGATATACTCTTGATGATTTAAAGGGCATTAGTCCCACTCTCTATCAACATAAAATTAATATGGAGCCTGATGCTAAACCCGTTGTTGATCACCAACGACGTTTAAATCCTAAAATGAAAGAAGTGGTAAGAACAGAAATACTGATGCTTCTGGAAGCAGGTATAATCTATCCCATAGCTGATAGCAGATGGGTAAGTCCCGTTCATTGTGTCCCTAAAAAGGGAGGTATTACCATTGTTCCTAATGATAAGAATGAACTTATTCCACAAAGAATTGTCACTGGCTACAGAATGGTAATTGATTTTAGAAAACTAAATAAAGCTACTAGAAAAGATCATTACCCTCTGCCTTTTATTGATCAAATGTTAGAAAGACTATCAAAGCACACACATTTTTCCTTTCTTGATGGATATTCTGGTTTTTCTCAAATACCTGTCTCACAACCTGATCAAGAGAAAACCACCTTTACTTGCCATTTTGGAACTTATGCTTATAGACGTATGCCTTTTGGTTTATGCAATGCACCTGCTACCTTTCAAAGATGTATGACTGCTATATTCTCCCACTTTTGTGAAAAGATTGTTGAGGTTTTCATGGATGATTTTTCCGTTTACGGAACTTCTTTTGATGATTGCTTGAGCAACCTTGATCGAGTTTTGCAGAGATGTGAGCAAACTAATCTCGTCTTGAATTGGGAGAAGTGCCACTTTATGGTTAATGAAGGTATTGTCTTGGGACATAAAATTTCTGAACGAGGTATTGAGGTGGATAAAGCTAAAGTTGATGCAATTGAGAAAATGTCGTGCCCTAAAGATATCAAAGGTATTCGTAGTTTCCTCGATCATGCTGGTTTCTATAGGAGGTTTATTAAAGACTTCTCTAAAACTTCTAGGCCTCTTACAAATCTTTTACAAAAGGATGTTCCATTTGTTTTTGATGATGATTGTGTATAAGTCTTTGAAACACTTAAGAAAGCCTTGATTTCTGCACCTATTATTCAACCACCTGATTGGAACTTGCCTTTTGAAATTATGTGTGATGCTAGTGATTATGTTGTTGGTGCTGTTCTAGGACAAAGAGTTGATAAGAAATTAAATGTTATTCATTATGCTAGTAAAACTCTGGACAGTGCTCAACGAAACTATGCTACTACTGAAAAGGAATTCTTAGCAGTGGTGTTTGCTTGTGATAAATTTAGATCTTACATTGTTGATTCTAAAGTGACCATTCACACCAATCATGCTGCTATAAAATATCTTATGGAAAAGAAGGATGCTAAACCTAGACTCATTAGGTGGGTTCTTTTGCTACAAGAATTTGATTTACATATCACTGATAGAAAGGGAGCTGAGAACCCCGTGGCTGATAATTTGTATAGGTTAGAAAATATTCTTGATGACCCACAACCTATTAATGATAGTTTTCCTGATGAACAATTAGCTGCAATAAATATTTTTTATAACACTCCTTGGTATGCTGACTATGCCAATTATATTGTTGCTAAATATATACCACCTAGCTTCACATACCAACAAAAGAAAAAAATTCTTCTGTGATTTAAGACATTACTTTTGGGATAACCCACATCTTTATAAAGAAGGAGTAGATGGTATTATTAGATGTTGTGTACCTGAGCATGAACAGGGACATATCCTACGGAAATGTCACTCCGAAGCTTATGGAGGACATCATGCGGGAGATAGAACTGCTCACAAGGTATTGCAATCTGGTTTTTATTGGCCTACTCTCTTCAAGGATGCTCGTAAGTTTGTTTTATCTTGTGATGAATGTCAAAGAATTGGTAATATTGGTAAGCGTCAAGAATTGCCTGTGAATTATTCTCTTGCTGTTGAACCATTTGATGTTTGGGGATTTGATTACATGGGACCTTTTCCTTCCTCTAATGGGTATACACATATTTTGGTTGCTGTTGATTATGTTACTAAGTGGGTAGAAGCTATTCCAACTAGTAGTGCTGATCACAACACCTCTATTAAAATGCTTAAGGAAGTTATTTTCTGAAGGTTTGGAGTCCCTAAATATTTAATGACTGATGGTGGTTCACATTTTATTCATGGTGCTTTCTATAAAATGCTTGCTAAATATGATGTTAACCGTAGAATTGCATCACCTTATCACCCTCAGTCTAGTGGTCAAGTTGAACTTAGCAATAGAGAAATAAAATTAATATTACAAAAAACTGTCAATAGGTCCCGAAAGAATTGGTCTAAGAAGTTAGATGATGCACTTTGGGCTTATAGAACAGCATATAAAAATCCTATGGGTATGTCTCCGTATAAAATGGTTTATGGAAAAGCTTGTCATTTGTCTCTTGAGTCTAACATAAAGCAAATTGGGCAATTAAAGAACTCAACTATGATTTCAAACTTGCTAGTGAAAAGAGGTTATTTGATATTAGCTTACTAGATGAATGGAGAACCCAAGCCTATGAAAATGCCAAGTTATTTAAAGAAAAAGATAAAAGATGGCATGACAAAAGAATCCAAAAGCGTGAGTTCAAAGTTGGACAATATGTTCTTTTGTACAACTCTTGTTTCAGATTCTTTGCAGGAAAACTCCTCTCCAAATGGGAAGGACCTTATGTTATCGAGGAGGTTTATCGATCCGGAGCCATCAAGATAAATAATGCCGAAGGTACTAACCCGAAGGTTGTTAATGGGCAATGAATAAAACATTATATCTCAGGTACGCCCACTAATGTTGAAAGCAATATTATCCAAACTGTGACATCGAAAGAACACATAAAGGAAACCTTCTGGAACACTCCAGAATAACTGAAAAAAAGGAGGTACGTGATACGGTAAGTAAACGAACTCCGAAAAATCCGAAAATAATATTTTTTATCAGTTTTGGAATATAACAAAAATAAGGAAAATAAGAAACAACCAGGAAGGCGCCCCTGGTGGGCACAAGACACCAGGGCGCGCCTGGCTTGCTAGGCGCGCCCAGGTGGGTTGTGCCCACCTCGGGTACCTTCCGGACTCCATTTTTCTTCTGTTTGCTTCTTTCCCAAGATAAAAAAATCTTTATATACCCCCCGAACCTACTGACCACCGTATCACGGAGAAATCTTCTGTTTTCTTTTCCTTGATGTTTTCTGACAGATCCAATCCACCATGGCCGCTTCAAGCTCCTCCAAGGACAAGTTCTTCGAGAACGTCATCAACCCATATTTGCGGGAGGTGATGCAGCACCCTAAGGCTATCCAGATGCATGAGGGGGTGCTGCATATCCGCGATATGCAAGGCCCCAAGGGGACGGGATCCGTGGAGGCTAGGCTTGAAGCTATGGAGCAGGAAGTCTTCCGGTGCAAGGGGATGGTAGAACGTGGACTCAATGCCAATCACCTCATGATCGCGGACTACACCCGTGATCTCAAGGTGGATGGCAAGTCCATGAAGGACATCATCTTCACCTTCAACGAGCAAATCAACTTCCTCCAAAGCCAGATCTATGATCTCCAAAACCAAGTCTTTGAATATGAGGCGAGGTTTAAAGGTATGAGTTTGGCTGCCAGTTGCAGGACCCGTGAGACACACTCCTCCTCTTATGATGGTGATCCCTTGCCATGGAAACCCGAGGATAAGATTGCCATTACTTCATCACCACCACCTCCTTCTTCATCACCAAAGGAAAATTGAGTATCGGGTATGGGCACTCCCCTTGGCTTGTGCCAAGCTTGGGGGAGGTGCCCCGGTATCGTATCACCTCCACTATCTTTTGCCTTTACTTATCTTAGTTCGATCCATAGTTATCTTTTGCTTTAGATGAATAAAAGTTTAGTTCGATCCTTTCTTTTTGAGTGTTTGCTTAGTGATCGATCTTTGTAATCGTGTGCAAGAGATATATAATAAAGTTTTGTTTGAGTTTTGTTTTCTTTACTTTCATGTCCAATAAAAAGAAAGGAAATAAATGAAAAAGATCATATGCTAATTTTATGGTAAGTAATGACATCACATAAGGAAGAGTATAAGTAGAAAATTTTATTGGAGATTGGCAAACATAGCATTGGTCAATGATGCAATTCATGAAAGAATTAATAAGGGAAGAGAAGATTCACATGCAAATATACTATCTTGGACATCTTTTGTGATTGTGAGCCCCCATCAAAATATTATATCAAAATTGTTGACGTTGGACAAGGAAGACAACGTAATGATTCATGTTTGTTCATATTCACATAGAAGTTATATTGTCATAGATCCTTTAACATGTGGTGCTTGCCCCCATCTTTGCTAGCCAAAAATTCCGCACTAAGTAGAGATACTACTTGTGCATCTAAAAACCTTTAAACCCAAATCTTATTTTGAGAGTCCACCATACCTACCTATGGATTGAGTAAGATCCTTCAAGTAAGTTTTCATCGGTGCAAAAAGGCAATAAAAATTGCTTCTAAAAGTGTTGGATCATTTAGTGTAAGAGAAAATTGAGCGTTGTACGAACTTGTGATGGCAAAGAATAAAAGCGACAGACTGCATAATAAAGGTTGCTATCATAAGGGGCAATATAACGTGACGTTCTTTTGCATTAAGGGGTTGAGCATACAAACAAAAAGCGCATGGCAACCTCTACTTCCCTCTACGAACGGCCTATCTTTTACTTTTCTGTATTTACTTTTATGCGAGAGTCAAAGTTCTTCTCTCTATTCCTTTTTATTTTCTCTTTTGGCAAGCATCATGTGGTGAGGAAAGATCTAGGCACATATATCCAGTTGGATATGAGTAGCATGAGTTATTATTGTTGACATCACCCTCGAGGTGAGTATGATGGGAGGCGAAACTATAGGCCCCTATCTTTCTATGTGTCCGGTTGAAACATTTTGCTCATGTGTATGCGGTGAGTGTTAGCAATCATAGAAGACTATATGATGGTTGAGTATGTGGACTTGCCAAAAAGGCTCCGATACGTGACCCTTCCTGAAAAGATGATGAATTGTAGTTGCAAAGTTGACTGAGAACAAAGTTTCTTGGTTTTCAATAGAGTTTATGCTTTATACTTCGATGTTGTGATGAATTGTTACTTGTTCATGAGAAGTTATATGATAAAAGTTCTATGATAAAGTTTTATATTAAAGTTGGTTGCTGTTATAATAATATACATGATGCTTCTATGTCCGTATTTTGTTTTTATCGACACCTCTCTCTAAGCATGTGGACATGTTTTTGGATTTCGGTTTTCGCTTGAGGACAAGCGAGGTCTAAGCTTGGGGGAGTTGATACGTCCATTTTGCATCATGTTTTCCTACTGTTATTTATGATGTTTTTATGCATAATAATGCTTTTTGGAGTAATTCTAATGCCTTTTCTCTCATAATATGAAAGGTTCACACAAAGAGGGAGAATTCCGGCAGCTGGAAATCTGGACCTGAAAAAGCTACGTCAGGCTACCTATTCTGCACAACTCCAAATGAGCTGAAACTTCACGAGGAAATTTTATGGAATAAATAAGAATTATTGGAGCAAATAACTACCAGAGGGGCCCACCAGGAGGGCATAACCCACCTGGGCGCGCCAGGGAGCCCAGGCGCGCTCTGGTGGGTTGTGCCCTCCTCGGCCCACCTCCGGTGCCCCTCTTCTAGTATATAAGTCATTTTGACCTAGAAAAAATAAGGAGGAGGACTTTCGGGATGAAGCGCCGTCATCTTGAGGCGGAACTTGGGCAGGAGCACTTTTGCCCTCCAGCGGAGCGATTCCACCGGGAGAACTTCCCTCCCGGAGGGGGAAATCATCGTCATCATCATCACCAACAACTCTCCCATCTTGGGGAGGGCAATCTCCATCAACATCTTCAACAGCACCATCTCCTCTCAAACCCTAGTTCATCTCTTGTGTTCAATCTTTGTACTGGAACTATAGATTGGTACTTGTGGGTGACTAGTAGTGTTGATTACATCTTGTAGTTGATTACTATATGGTTTATTTGGTGGAAGATTATATGTTCAGATCCATTATGCTATTTAATACCCCTCTGATCTTGAGCATGATTATCATTACTGAGTAGTTACTTTTGTTCTTGAGGTCACGGGAGAAATCTTGTTGCAAGTAATCATGTGAATTTGATATGTGTTTGATATTTTGATGATATGTATGTTGTGATTCCCTTAGTGGTGTCATATGAACGTCGACTACATGACACTTCACCATATTTGGGCCTAAGGGAATGCATTGTGGAGTAGTTATTAGATGATGGGTTGCGAGAGTGACAGAAGCTTAAACCCTAGTTTATGCGCTATTCCGTAAGGGACTCATTTGGATCCAAAAGTTTAATGCTATGGTTAGATTTATTCTTAATACTTTTCTCACAGTTGCGGATGCTTGCGAGGGGGTTAATCATAAGTAGGAGGTTTGTTCAAGTAACAACAACACCTAAGCACCGGTCCACCCACATATCAAATTGTCAAAGTAGTGAACACAAATCAAACCAACATGATGAAAGTGACTAGATGAAATTCCCGTGTACCCTCAAGAACGCTTTGCATATCATAAGAGACCATTTTGGCCAGTCCTTTGCCTCAAAAGGATTGGGCTACCTTTCTGCACTTTTGTTACCATTACCGTTACTTGCTCGTTACAAATTATCTTGCTACCAAACTACTCGTTACTTATAATTTTAGTGATTGCAGACATTACCTTGCTGAAAACCGCTTGTCATTTCCTTTTCTTCTTTTTCTTTTTAGAAGGACTAGGTACATCAGTGTCAACTCTTTGAGAGTCTTGTTCAATTCTTTTTGGGTGTCCCTCAGGATAAAGTGGTTCCTGAGTCATTCTACCTCCTCTAGTCATTACTCTAACAGCATGATCATTGATATTATTATTCATTTCATCAAGCAACTCTCTTTGAGATTTAGCAACTTGTTCTAATTGAGTTTGAACCATAGAAGCATGCTTTCCTACACCTCTAACATCATTTGAGATTCTAAATAACAAGTCACTCAAGCGAGCAATCATATCAGAATTGTATGTCAATTGTTTCATAACATTTGCATTGAAGTGATCTTGTTTTCTAATGTAATTATCAAACTCATAAAGGCATTGACTAGGATGTTTCTTATAAGGAATATCACCTTCATCAAACTTTAGTAAATAATTTACCTCTACCACCTTAGGTGGTGGTGGTGTTTCAAGCCCATGTATTTCTTCGATAGGTGGTAAATTTTTAACATCCTCTGCTTTAATACCTTTTTCCTTTATGGATTTCTTTGCCTCTTGCATATCTTCAGGACTGAGATATAAGATACCCCTCTTCTTCGGAGTAGGTTTGAGTGGTGGTTCAGGAAGAGTCCAATCATCATAATTTTTCAATATGTTATTCAATAATTCTTTAGCTTGTTCAACAGTTCGCTCCCTGAAAACACAACCAGCACAACTATCTAGGAAATCCCTAGAAGCATCGGTTAGTCCATTATAGAAGATATCAAGTACTTCATTTTTCTTAAGAGGATGATCAAGCAAAGCATTAAGCAATTGGAGAAGCCTTCCCCAAGCTTGTGGGAGACTCTCTTCTTCAATTTGCGCAAAGTTAAATATTTCCTGTAAGGCAGCTTGTTTCTTATGAGCAGGAAAATATTTTTTAGAGAAGTAATAAATCATATCCTGGGGACTACGCACACAACCAGGAGCAAGAGTATTATACCAAGCCTTAGCATCACCCTTTAATGAGAACGGAAATAATTTGAGAATATAATAGTAGTGAATTTTCTCATCATGAGCAAATAGGGTGGCTATGTCATTCAACTTAGTAAGATGTGCCACAACAGTTTCAGTTTCATAACCATGGAAAGGATCAGATTCAACCAAAGTAATCAACTCTGGGTCGACAGAGAATTCATAATCCTTATCATCAACAAAGATAGGTGAAGTAGCAAACTTAGGATCACATTTCATTCTAGCATTCAAAGTCTTTTCTTTATACTTGCATAATAATTTTTCTAGATCATCTCTATCCTTACAAGCAAGAATGTCTCTAGTTGTCTCCTCATCCATAACATAACCTTTCGGTACCTTTGGCAATTCATATCTAGGAGAACTAGGTCTAATAGGTGTTCAAGATTTTCAGTTTCAAGCTCTTCATCAGTTTCAACAATTTCATCAGTTTCAACATTCTCAAAAGCTTTAGTTCTAGCAAGTTGTTCATCAAGAAATTCACCTAGTGGCACATTATCATCAAGCAAGGTACTAGCATCATCATGAGTAGCATTCATAGCAGAAGTAGCATCATCAATAACTTGCGACATATCAGAATTGATAGCATGTGGTGGTGTTGCAAGTCTACTTATAACAGAAGGTGAATCTAAAGCGGAGCTGGATGGCAGTTCCTTACCTCCCCTCGTCTTAGAGGGAAAAATCTTAGTCTTAGCATCCTTCAGATTCTTCATAGTGATAATTTGATAATAATCCCAAGTGACTCAACAAATATAGCTATGCTCCCCGGCAACGGCGCCAGAAAAAGGTCTTGATAACCCACAAGTATAGGGGATCGCAACAGTTTTCGAGGGTAGAGTATTCAACCCAAATTTATTGATTCGACACAAGGAGAGCCAAAGAATATTTGCAAGTATTAGCAGCTTAGTTGTCAATTCAACCACACCTGGAGATTAATTATCTGCAGCAAAGTGATCAGTAGCAACGTAGTATGGTAGTTTTGATAGTAGTAGCAATAGCAATAGTAACGGTAACAGTAATAGCAATGATTTTGTAGCAAGTGCAAGAGTAACAATAGCAGTGGTAACTTAGCAAGAACAATCTGAGAGAAATTCGTAGGCATTGGATCGGTGAATTCATTGGATGACATTCATCATATAACAGTCATAACCTAGGGCGATACAGCACTAGCTCCAGTTCTTAAATATAATGTAGGCATGTATTCCGTAAATAGTCATACGTGCTTATGGAAAGAACTTGCATGACATCTTTTGTCCTACCCTCCCGTGGCAGCGGGGTCCATATGGAAACTAAGGGATATTAAGGCCTCCTTTTAATAGAGAACCGGAACAAAGCATTCACACATAATGAATACATGAACTCCTCAAACTACGGTCATCACCGGGAAGTGTCCCGACTTCTGTCACTCCGGGGTTGCCGGATCATAACACGTAGTAGGTGACTATAACTTGCAAGATCGGATCTAGAACATAAATAAATGGTGATAACATAAACGGTTCAGATCTGAAATCATGGCACCCGGGCCCAAAGTGACAAGCATTAAGCATGGCAAAGTCATAGCAACATCAATCTTAGAACATAATGGATACTAGAGATCAAGCCCTAACAAAACCAACTCGATTACATGATGAATCTCATCCAACTCCTCACCGACTAGCGAGCCTATGAAGGAATTACTCACTCCCGGTGGGGAGCATCATGGAATTGGCGATGGAGAAGGGTTGGTGATGACGAAGATCGAAGAACCCCTCTCCGGAGCCCCAAACGGACTGCAGACCTGGCCTCCCGATGAAGAACAGGAGGTGGCGGCAGCTCCGTCTCGTGAAACATGATAATTCTTTCTCCCTGATTTTTTTTCTCCGAAAATATGACTTTATAGCATCAGGGTTGGAGTCTGCGGGGCCACCAGGTGGGGACAACCCACCTGGGCGCGCCTGGAGGGGGGCGCGCCCTGGTGGGTTGTGCCCACCCAGGTGCCCCCCTCCTGTAGTTCTTGGCTGCAGAAATTCTCTTTTATTATATAAAAAATCCTCGCGAAGTTTCATTCCAATCCGAGAACTTTTATTTCTGCACAAAAACAACACCATGGTAGTTCTGCTGAAAACAGCATCAGTCCGGGTTAGTTTCATTCAAATCGTGCAAATTAGAGTCCAAAGCAAGAGGAAAAGCGTTAGGAAAAGTAGATACGACGGAGACGTATCAGAAAGTAGCACATCACAGAAAACCGTTCCCGTGATGCGTACACCAACTAGAGAGGAAGATAATGATAATGATCATGAAACTTCAGATCAAGTTGCTACTGAACCTCGTAGGTCAACTAGAGCACGATCCGCACCAGAGTGGTATGGTAATCCTGTTTTGGAAGTCATGTTACTAGACCAAGGCGAACCACGAACTATGAAAAAGCTATGATGAGCCTAGATTGCGACAGATGGCTTGAGGCCATGAAATCTGAGATAGGATCCATGTATGGGAACAAAGTATGGACTTTGGTGGATTTGCCCGATGATCGGCAAGCCATAGAGAATAAATGGATCTTCAAGAAGAAGACTGACGCTGATGGTAATGTTACTGTCTACAAAGCTCGACTTGTTGCAAAAGGTTTTCAACAAGTTCAAGGGGTTGACTACGATGAGACTTTCTCACCCGTAGCGATGCTTAAGTCTGTTCGAATCATGTTAGCAATTGCCGCATTTTATGATTATGAAATCTGGCAAATGGACGTCAAAACTGCAATCCTTAATGGATATCTTAAAGAAGAGTTGTATATGATGCAACCAGAAGGTTTTGTCGATCCTAAAGGTGCTGACAAAGTGTGCAAGCCCCAGCGTTCCATCTATGGACTGGTGCAAGCATCTCGGAGTTGGAATATATGCTTTGATGAGGTGATCAAAACATATGGTTTTATACAGACTTACAGAGAAGCCTGTATTTACAAGAAAGTGAGTGGGAGCTCTGTAGCATTTCTGATATTATATGTGGATGACATATTATTGATTGGAAATAATATAGAATTTCTGAATAGCATAAAAAGGATACTTGAATAAGAATTTTTCAATGAAAGACCTCGGTGAAGCTACTTATATATTGGGCATCAAGATCTATAGGGATAGATCGAGACGCTTAATAGGACTTTCACAATGCACATACCTTAACAAGATTTTGAAGAAGTTCAAAATGGATCAGTTAAAGAAAGGGTTCTTGCCTGTGTTGCAAGGCGTGAAGTTGAGTAAGACTCAAAACCTGACCGCGACAGAAGATAGAGAGAGAATGAAAGTCATTCCCTATGCCTCAGTGTCGCGGGAAACCACGGCCACCTATGGGGCCAAGGGGCCCCTTGCTGGTTCGGCAGGGCGGATGTCGCGTTGCACAAAGAGCAGAAGAACGTGGGGCAGCACGGCAGAGATCACACGGGCAATTTTACCTAGGTTCAGGCCGCCACGAGGCGTAAAACCCTACTCTTGCTTTGGTGGGTTGATGGTGGAAAAGTGGTGGTGGAGCGTAGTACACTTGCCCGGCAGGCTCGCCCTGGGGAGGCAGTGACTACGCACGTACGAGCGTGGGGGTGTTCAACTTTCCAACCCTTGCTACGGTTGCCATGGGCCTCCTTTTATAGGTTAAGGGGTCGCCACAGTGGCAAAACAGTCATTATGCACTGATAAGATAGCAAACAGTGCTATCATACCTAATTCTGCAGGCTGACAGAGTGCATTAAATGCACCGCTCAACGTCACATCGTTGCTTGCCCGGCAAGCCTTGCCAGGCTCGTCTTGCCAGCTCCATGCCTGCTTGCTTGACATGTCGCAGGACGGGTGTCATCTGTAGGTATTTCCTGTAGAAAGAGGCCGCCATGTGGCGAATGGCTGCCACTTAGTCACTTTGCGGCTTGACACCGCATTGATCAACGACGTGGGTCATGGTGAGATGGCTTGGTGAGGTGTCTTTTCCCTCATGAGTCCTGGTAGGCCCTGCCGGGATGTCTTGAATGCTTTCTTCCGGGAGAGCCCTTGTCCTTGCCAGGTCCGCCTGCCCGGCAAGGGAGGCTTTTCTCCCGGTGGTGTCTCGCTTCTCTGTCTTGGTCTTGGCCTTCTTAATCAACATGCTGGTTCTTCGAAGATCTTGGTCTCTTGTATCTTGACACGGCCTTGGTGTTGTAATCTTGTTCTCGTGCCTGTGCACAGTCAGGGCAACAGACCCAGGGTTTGTTGCACCGACAGAAGCCCCCGGGCCTGCCCCGATCGCGCTGCTGGGCGTCGTCGGGGTAGGTCCTAATAAGTGCATAGGCAGGGGCGCTGAAGAGGCTGATCTCTTGGAGTCTTCTTTGCTTCTTCATTAATCTTGATTCTGGGCTAGTTTCCGGTTTTCCCGCGCGTCGTGTAAAGCCAATCGTTGTGGGGCCATCTTTGCAATGGCCCGTGAATGACTTTAACACACGGGGTAGAAACTGCCAATTCACTCTTCCCACCACGCCCTTATCCTTAGCCACTTATGCGGCATGCATCGCGCGGGGTAGGTAACGGAGGCGCGTGGCCCGGGAGAGCATCAAGGCGAGGGCCCAGTCTTCTTGAATTGGCGGAGAGGGGCGGCGATTGCTTGTTGAGGGAGCGGCTCCCTTTCTTGCTCCGCCTATAAAAGGAGGGGCGGAGGGAGAGACGAGCCATCCATCTCTGGATCCTTTCTTCCCCTGTTTCTGCCTTTCGTTGGTCATGTTGAAGAGAAGGGCCCGGGGCCAAGCTCCGGGCTCCAGCTTGTGCCTAGAGTTGTTGAGTGTTGGCGTTTGGGGAGTGAGCCTGGTCCATGCTCGGAGAAGGCGTCGTGGACGGGCTGCTCGTAGTGCGGGAGATACCAAGCTCTACCGTTGTGAGGGAATGCTTGCTCCTTTTGCCATGGTTGTCTGCCCGTTGGGTAGTGCGGTGTCCAGCCTCGAGTCACCGTCGTTCGTGGTCTTGGCGATCGGGTCCTTGGCGTATCTGGGGCGTGCCCGGGAGGCAGGGCTGGGAATCGTCGGTAAACCCAGCACTGCCCCATCCGGGAGCCGTGGGGATGATGTCAACGAGAGGCGTGCCTTCCTGCCTACCAAGGAGGGGAGGGGCGTGTCCCGAGCCCCCTAGCTGTCTTGGTCGCTCGCCGTCTCTCCGGGGAAGGCGTCGGGCTGGAGCCCTGGCGCTCCCTCGGAGCGCTGTTGATGAAGATGAAGCTGGGAAAGACGGAGAAGGCGGGAGGCAGGCCGTCCAGTAGGAGCACGACTGCATCGACGCGTTCGTCTCGTACTAGCGACCTGCTGCCTTATCCCACCGTCCTCCATTCCCCTTCCCCGGCACCATCATCAGTGTTTTCTTGGTGACCAGGGAAAGGGCTACTCCCCTGGCGCTTCCGCTTCCTCCAGTGGTCTCCTGGCCGATCCCCGGCGCCCCTCTCTGCCGGCGCCTGTGCTAGAGCCTTCTGCCTGGTTCTGGAAGTGGTGACCAGGGAGCCGCTGAGGTGCTCCGTACGTCTTCCTCCTTTGCAGCCTCGCCACTACCGATCTTGTCAGGCTGTGCTCGGCAGCCCTTGACGGGGATCGGGGTGGCGTTGTGTCGATGCGTTGCCTATCCTCTTCTCTTCCCACCGCACTACCTGGGATAAGAGGGACAGGGAGAGGAGTTTATGGAGCATTTATCTTTTTTCAATCTTATACTCGTAGGCATTTGCCAAATTTTAGTTGGAATAATGTAATCTCTCGAGTCCATGTCTGTGTTCTGTAAGGTTTGTACTTGTATGACCAGCATATTAATGAAAAAGATGAACCTTCCGGGAACTCATGCATGTATATGTCCATGTAGAGGTGAAATGCCTCTTTATTTTAAATAAACGAGTTTTCCCCGGTAGGCTATCCTGCCGGTACCCTTTCTTCGTTGCTGGGGAACTGAGCCTACCGGCAAGAAATAGAGGGACCAGCCCCCCGCCAACTTCTTTTCATCAAAGGCCACTACGACCATCCAGGCCGAAGCAACGTTCGAGCCAGGGACGGGAGCACCTAAGTTTCGAAGAGTGGCGGGGTTTTCTTATGCACAAGTTTTAGCTTACAGAACACTTATGGACAAGAGGTAGAACTTATCTGTTTGGTTCGCTGGGGATCGCAGCGTTGGTTCATCTCCCCATCTTCTTGCAGAAACCGAGTTCTCGGCAGGAACCTGCAGCTTTATGCAGATGAGAATGATGCAGGATGTGGTCCTATCTATATGCATATGCAAATGCTCATGAAATGCTTATGCAAATGCTCTTGGAATACTTATGCATGCATGCAACTTGGTCGGGGGCCCCCCAGCGCTTCGTTTATTTCTCTGGTGCTCAGGGTCATCGCTTGGTTTTGTACAAGGGGTTACATGCAACTGAGGCAAGGCCTGTACAAAAGGGTGGCTGCCGGGCAGGGCCCGACAGCCGCGCCTTACGGGTAGAACTTGCGGAGATGCTCAATATTCCATGAGTTTTGCAATTGAATGCCATCTCCGGTCTTCAGATGGACTGCGCCAGGTCTAGTGACTCGTACTACCCGGTAAGGGCCTTCCCACTTCGGCGTCAACTTGTTTGTACCCTTGGCAGACTGAACGCGCCTAAGGACAAGGTCACCTTCCTCAAAACACTGGGCATGAACCCTGCGGCTATGATAGTGACACAGGGCTTGCTGATAGCATGCAGCACGTGTAGCAGCCCGGAGACGGTTCTCCTTGAGTAGCACAGCGTCGTCACGCCGGTGCTGATCTTGCGCTACTTCATCGTAGGCAAGCACTGGAGGCGACCCGTAAATGAGTTCCGTGGGGATAACTGCTTTCGCCCCATATACCAGGGAAAAAGGAGTCTACCCGGTAGCTCGATTTGGTGTCATTCTAAGGGACCATAGAACTACCGGCAGCTCATCGATCCACCGCCTGCTGTGCTTCTGCAGCGTATCAAAGGTTCTTGTTTTGAGTCCCCGCAGCACTTCAGCGTTCGCCCTCTCAGCTTGCCCATTGCTTCTAGGATGTGCGACAGAAGCAAACGAGATCTTGCTTCCGAGGGCATGAACATATTGCATGAAGGCGCGGCTCGTGAATTGGGTGCCGTTGTCGGTGATGATCCTTGCCGGGATTCCAAAATGACACACCAAATCTTTCAAGAACATGATAGCTAATTGAGCAGTCACCTTTCTCATGGCAGCAACTTCCGGCCACTTTGTAAACTTGTCGATAGCAACGAACAAGAATTCAAAGCCCCTGATCGCTCGGGGGAAAGGGCCGAGGATATCGAGCCCCTAGACCGAAAATGGCCATGATAAAGGGATTGTCTGAAGAGCTTGGGCAGGCAGGTGGATTTTCTTGGAATGGAACTGGCAGGCTTCACATTTGGTGACTAGCTCAACCGCCTCTTGGAGGGCTATGGGCCAATAGAATCCTTGCCGGAATGCTTTCCCAACCAGCGCCCTTGATCCAATGTGGGAGCCGCACATGCCTTTGTGTATCTCAGCCAGCAGTTCCTTCCCTTCTTCCCGGCAGATGCACTTCAATTTCACACCGTTGGGCCTCCTTCTGTATAGAGTGTCATCGACAAACTGGTACATACTGGCCCTCCGGGTTACTCTTTCAGCCTCATCTTGGTCATTGGGGAGTTCTCCGGTTTGGAGAAAGTAGACTATGTGCCTTGCCCAAGTTGGAGCCTAGGGCTCGGCAACAAGGACTAGCGGCACCTCCTCAACTGCGGGGGCACATTCCTCGTTCGCAGGGACCATGGGTCCAGCTGGAGGGTGCGATCCGGCAGGTTGTGAGGAGTTGTTTCCGGCAGGATCCCTGCCAGGAGTGGATGGCTCTACTGGGAGAGGCTTACCGAAGTCCAGCTTTCTCCTTTTCCGGGCCATTGTTGCTGGGGATACGGAGGGCTGAGTAAGATGGAGAACAAAAGTTCCTGGTTCCACAGGAAGCTTTTGGGCAGCACACTTTGACAGGTGATCAGCTATGTTGTTTTCCGCATGAGGCATGTGCTCTGTTTGCAACCCGTCAAAGCGCTCCTCTAATCTTCTCACTTCCTCAACGTATGCCTCCATCAATGGACTTTGGTAATCCTTGTTTACTTGTCTCACCACAAGCTGTGAGTCTCCTCGAATGATCAGCTTCTTGATTCCCAATTCTGTGGCAATCCTGAGCCCGGCAAGGAGCCCTTCATACTCTGATATATTATTGGTTGCCTCTTCCCGGGCAAAATGCATCTGGACGACGTACTTCAAGTGTTCCTCGGAGGGAGTAACGAGAAGCACGCCAGCCCCTGCACCTTGTAGGGAAAAGGCACCATCAAAATACATGATCCATTCTTGGGGCGCCTCCTTGCCAGGGATAACTATTTCTGGTACTTCCTCGTCGGGGGTTGGCGTCCATTCTGCAATAAACTCTGCCAATGCCCTGCTCTGGATTGTTGATGTGCTCTCAAACTTTAAACCAAAACTGGATAACTCCAAAGCCCACTCCACTACTCTGCCAGTAGCCTCAGGGTTCCGGAGTATCCTTTGCAATGGGAAGCGAGTGACAACCGTGATCTCATGGGCTTGGAAGTAGTGGCGCAATTTCCTTAAGGCCATGATAAGGCCAAAGATCAACTTTTGCACGCCAGAGTACCTCGATCTAGCCCCCTGTAGCAGGGAACTGACGAAGTACACTAGGTGCTGCACCACTTTCTTCCTTGCCGTGTCCTTGGGGTTGTCTTCGCTGCCGTGCTTATCTCTGTCCTGATCCCTATCTAACTCTGCCGGTCTTTGCTCACTCTCTGTTTCATCCACTTCCCGCTGCGCCACCAAGGCTGCACTAACCACTTGATTGGTTGCCGCCAAGTATAACAGCAACGACTCTTGCGGTTTGGGAGCAACCAAGGTGGGCACAGAAGATAGGTAGGCCTTCAACTCTTGCAAAGCCGCATCTGCTTCTGGAGTCCACTTCATGGACCCTGCCTTCTTCAAGATTTTGAAGAACGGCAAGGCGCGCTCGGCAGACTTGGAAATGAATCTGCTTAGCACGGCAACACACCCTGTCAGACGCCTTACATCTTTGACCGTCTTTGGTGCTTGGATCTGTTCGATGGCTTGGATCTTATCGGGGTTGGCTTCGATCCCCCGATGGGATACAAAGTACCCGAGCAGCTTGCCAGAGGGAACACCAAATACACACTTCTCCGGGTTGAGCTTCAAGTTGATCTTGCGCAAATTGGCAAATGTCTCCTCCAAATCCTGGATAAGGGTTGATCTGTCCTTGGTTTTGACCACAATATCATCCATATAAGCCTCAATGTTTCTGTGCAGATGTGGCCCAAAACCAATCTGGACTGCCCTTACAAAAGTAGACCCGGCACACTTTAATCTGAAAGGCATGCGGATAAAAAAGTACGTACCACACGGGGTGATGAATGAGGTCTTCTCTTCGTCTTCCTTGGACATGAAGATTTGATGATACCCAGAATATGCATCCAAAAAGGATAGCAAATCGCAGCCTGAAGTGGAGTCCATGATCTGATCGATGCGCGGCAAGGGAAATGGGTCTTTCGGGCAAGCCTTGTTGAGATCTGTGAAGTCTATGCAAAGTCTCCATTTCCCATTGGCCTTCCGGACAACCACTGGATTTGCTAACCATGTTGGATGCAGCACTCCTCTGACCAAACCAGCTGCCTCAAGTTTCTTGATCTCCTCTGTAATGAATTGCTGCCTCTCCAAGGCCTGCTTCCGGACTTTCTGCTTGACAGGTCGGGCATGTGGGCAGACAGCAAGGTGGTGCTCGATTACCTCCCTGGGAACACCGGGGATATCAGATGGTTGCCAGGCAAACACATCGATATTCGCCCGCAGGAAGGCAACGAGCGCGCTTTCCTATTTGTCATCGAGGGTGGCACTGATGGTGAAAGTACCATCAACGCCAGCCAGCCCTGCCGGGACCTTCTTCACTTGTGGAGCAGCAAACTTGGATCTCTTGCTGTTGGAACTCTCCGGCAAGTCATCAACAGGCGCAGCGCACTCCAAAGAGACACACTTCCCGAATTCCTTGCCGGAGCCCTTACTATCCTTCTTCTTCCCTCTGTTCTCCTTGGCGGGAACTGCCGCTGCTGCTGCCTCTGTCGCGACTGTGTCCCGGTACATCTTGTCCACATAAATGATTGCGTCTTTCTCATCTGATGGGACGGAAATGACTCCAACTGGCCCTGGCATCTTCAAGACGTTGTAGGCATAGTGGGATGCCGCCATGAACTTAGCCAGGGCTGGGCGTCCAAGGATTCCATTGTACGACAAGGGGAGGTCAACCACATCAAACACAATCTTTTCAGTCCAGTAGTTCAGCTCTCCCCCAAACATCACAGTTCCCTTAGGATGACTCCTGCCGGGATTAACTCCTTGAAACGTGCCGGTGACTTTTAACTCATCCTCTGCTATCTGAAGCTTGCTGATAACCTTTGGGGAAATCAGATTTAACCCGGCCCCGCCGTCCACCAACATCTTCGTGACCTTGAGGTTGCGGATTGTTGGAGAGACCAACAATGGCAAACATCCTACCGCGATGGTGCGATCAGGATGATCCTCTTCGCCAAAAAATGATGGGCGTGCGTGACCATTTGAGTGGTTTCCGGGCCCCTGGCGCTGGTTCCACGGCATTAACCTCACGCGCCCACCACTTGAGTTGGCGGTGAGAGGCGTGTAGGGATGCACCCCCGTCAATGCACAGGGCGTCAGTGGCCTTCTGGAACTCCTGCTCACTGGTTTCCTCTTCATCCCCTTCATCACTCTTATCACCACAGGCTTCCTTCTCTCGATCCTTGGTGGGTTTCCCTTTGTTCCGAAGAGGTCTGCCAGGGCGATTTACTTCACCGCCATGACCCTTACCGCCAGCAACATCCTGTCCCTTTTCCTTGTCACGCTTCTCATATTCCGCTTTCTGTCTCTTGACAAGCTGCTCAACCTGATAACACTCTTGAAGGTCGTGGCCCTTGGTCTGATGGATCTTGCAGTATGGTCCATCACCTTTCCGGCCTTTTCGGCGGCCGCGGCCTCCCGGCAGTCAAAGCACACGGCAGCTTCCTTGCCGGGGATTTCGGCCTTAACCTTCTTGCCAGTACTAGGGATACCCGACCCTTCAATAGACATTACCATCTTATCCTTGTGCTTCTTGCTCTTCTTCTGACTGGTGGACTCGTCATCATCCTCTGAATCAACATTAATGCAATCCTCCTCTCCGAGCAGTTTTCTTCCCTCCTCCATCTGAGCACACTTATCCACCAAGGTGTAAAGTTCCTTCACAGTCTTGGGCAACCGTACATTCATCTTGGAACGAATCTTCTGGTTGCGCACATTGGACTGGAAGGCGGCTATCACAGCTGCTGGATGGATATTTGGGATGTTTCTGTGGACTCTGCTAAATCTCTGCAAATACTTCCGGAGAGTCTCTCCTTCTTTCTGCTGAAGAAGCTGCAGATCGCTGGGCCGACCTGGTTCTTGATGGCCACCAGTGAAGGCGCAAATGAACTCATGGCACAAATCAGCCCATGACGAAATGGAGTTCTCTGACAGGTGCATCAGCCAAGACCTCACATTGGACTTGAGAGCCAAAGGGAAGTAGTTGGCGAATACCTTCTCATCTCTTCCCCCGGTAGCTTGAACAGCGATGGTGTAGATGCTCAGAAACTCTGCCAGGTTCAACCTCCCATCGTACTTCTCGGGTATCTCTGGCTTGAATGTGCGGACGGACGGCCAACAAACATGCCGCAGCTCACGAGTAAAGGCAGGGCACCCAACCTCGAAAGGTAGGTACCCGCCAGTATCGAGTGCAGGCTCGTCGACGTCGGGACCGTCACACCCATTGGCCCGGCGGTGGGCGTAGCGGCGTTGCTCAACGACAACGCGCGCGTCTCCCCTCTGCCTATCCTCCGGGGCACGCTGCCGGCCTGGACGCGCTCGAGGGTCAGAAGAGGCCGTCGAGATGCCATCAGGTTCTTGATTCCACTGCTCCCACGCTAGCTGCTGTGGCGGGGATTGTACCGTGGGGGTGGCCCCTTCCGCACGACCAGCAGCATGAGCCGTTGTCGTCGCTTGGGGAGGCCGTGGCGGGCCAGCTTGCTGCGAGCCCCCAGCCTCGGTGAAGCCGAGCAGGCTTTGGATGGTGGCACGCCATTCATCCATCTGCTCGGCCGCTGGTGGAAACCTCAGCAGCAGTTGAGCCCGTGTCATGGCCTCCGTAGCAGTACTTGGTATGGGCGATGACGACACAGATCGCGCCGTCGCTCGGCTCCTGACGGGGCCAGCAGCGACCGTATCACGTCCCCGCTGTTGCGGGGCGGCCACCTGGATGGCATGGTGGCGCGGTGATGGCGCTTGAGGGTCAGCAGCTCCACTAGGCGCAGCAGCCTGGTCGACTCGTCTCGGGGGAGGTGCACACGCTGCGGCTGCCCCCGTGGTGGGGGCGGACGGAGGGCGGCGATTCGCCCCGGACCGAGCGCCATTGCTGCGGTTGTGCCCGTCGGCGAGGGGAAGGAGTGTGGATGGAGTAGCCCCTTCACCCGTACCTCGTAGAGCGTGGCCATCGGGGTGTTGCTGATGTTGTTCTCCTCCGGCGTCTCCTGCTCCTGCTTCGACCGTAGGGGAAGTGGTGACGGTGCCACCTGCCCCGACCACAGCCCCAGCAATGTCCACACTCTCGTGCGCCTTCGCGTCCCCCGTAGCATTGGTGGCTGCGGGCGGCGGCGCCTTCGAGGTGGATGGGTGAGCAGCAGCACCGGGCTTCTTCTTGGGCGCCATTGCCGACGACGCCGTCGAATACGAAGATGGTGATGAAGATGACGCGTTGCACACGCTTTCAGGTTCACGCAAGCGATCCCCCTACCTGGCACGCCAAAGATGTCGCAGGAAACCACGGCCACCTATGGGGCCAAGGGGCCCCTTGCTGGTTCGGCAGGGGGGATGTCGCGTTGCACAAAGAGCAGAAGAACGTGGGGCAGCACGGCAGAGATCACACGGGCAATTTTACCCAGGTTCGGGCCGCCGCGAGGCGTAAAACCCTACTCCTGCTTTGGTGGATTGATGGTGGAAAAGTGGTGGTGGAGCGTAGTACACTTGCCCGGCAGGCTCGCCCTGGGGAGGCAGTGACTACACGCGTACGAGCATGGGGGTGTTCAACTTTCCAACCCTTGCTACGGTTGCCATGGGCCTCCTTTTATAGGTTAAGGGGTCACCACAGTGGCAAAACAGTCATTATGCACTGATAAGATAGCAAACAGTGCTATCATACCTAATTCTGCAGGCTGATAGAGTGCATTAAATGCACCGCTTGTCGGTGTAGTGAACAGGGGGTGTTCATTACCCTTGGACACGCACCGGCGAGTTGCAGCCTCCAGGCGGGAAGGGCATGGCAGGGGAGCGAGCCTTCCTGGGAGAAGACAACTGGGAACAAGCACAAGACTATCCAAAAAGCATTCGAGTCAATAATTAAACAAGGCAGGAGTAGGGTTTTACGCTGATCAGCGGCCCGAACCTGGGTTAAATCGCCCCGCGTCGATCGTTGGTTCTGCTCTTTGCGCATCTCTCTCCCTGCCGAATCGTAAAGGGGTCTTTTGGGGCCCCATAGGTGTCGCACGCCGACATCTTTGGCGCGCCAGGCCCCATAGGTGTCACACGCGGATTCTGGGCCTGGGCCTGTGTTGTAACCTTGCTGGCTTGCCCGTTCCAAGTTGGTAGTGGGCTGGGTGGCTGGGGCGGAAGCTTTGGCCTCTCAGGCCTGAAGCGGAAGGCCGTAGGTCCAAAGATGTCGGCGTGCGACACCTACGGGGCCCCAAAAGACCCCTTTACGATTCGGTAGGGAGAGAGGTATGCACAAAGAGCAGAACCAACGATTGACGCGGGGCGATTTTACCCAGGTTCAGGCCGCTGATCAGCGTAAAACCCTACTCCTGCCTTGTTTAATTATTGACTCGGATGCTTTTTGGATAGTCTTGTGCTTGTTCCCAATTGTCTTCTCCTAGGAAGGCTCGCTCCCCTGCCATGCCCTTCCCGCCTGGAGGCTGCAACTTGCTGGTGCGTGTCCAGGGGTAATGAACACCCCCTGTTCACTACACCGATAGGAGCCCCCGGGCCTGGGCCGGACAAACGCGCATAGTGCTTGTCTGGGCTAGGCCCAAAAACATGCACTGGTACACGCGCGGCGAGAAGTAACCATTACTCTTGACTTTTTAACTGCATGCTGATGATGACGCAAGGGAGCTTGTGGTTTGCCGGGCCTTGGGCTTGCCAGTAGCTTGGGCAGACAGAGCAGGACGGCAATAGGAGTCGTGTGCCCGAAAGGAAGTGCCACACTGTGCGACGAGGAGCCAGCCCCCGAGCTTTCCCCATATAGGGTACTGCGGGTGCGGTGCTCGATCCATATGGTCACCCCTGCTGCCGCAGCCGTCTACCGCGAATGTCTCACTGCCGTCTTACCGGCCTGTTGCTGCAATGGTGCATGTAAAGAAATAATTAATCTTAGTCAGGCAAATCTTTATGTATGCGACACATGTTCCTTTGTACTAGATGAAAGTCTACTCCCCTCCTGATTAAGCCCGTCCTTGCACATGTTTTATATCCTACGCTGCCAGAAACCTTGCCGGTGCGCACACTTGCCGTGAGCGCTAGGTGCGGAGCTTTAGCAGCCTGTTGGAAGTGCCGCTACCGGCAAGGTGCCTCGTCGGGCCAGAACGCGACTGCCAGGTTTGCCGAGCGGACTCGAGGCGAAACTAGGGCGCGGGCTAACCATGGCGAGTTCCTCCGCATGCAGATTGATGTACAAGGACGGAAAGATCAATGAAGATAACCCACGCTTGCCGGATGGCTTTTCGGTGCGCACACTCCAGACGGCAGCGCTTTGAGGAACGGGTCCTTAGCAGGTTGCCAGGAATGCCGCCTCCCAGAAAGATTCACCTTCCCGAAGCCTACGCAGTCGCCCAAATTGTCGAGCGGACTCGAGACAACTCGGGGCGCGATTGGCTCCGGGAAGGCTCCTTCGCGTGTTGGCGCAAGGAGGAAATGAGGACAGTACAAGAAATGCAACCGGCACAAGTTTGGTAACTTAGCTTTTGCTGCCGTTCATCTCGCATAGCGAGGCCGCACTCGTGGTGATGACCAGCAGCCTTCTAGAAGGTTACTCTCTAGGGCGCTGCCAGCCCCCGAGCCCGCCTTTCATGCGTATTCCTGCAACACTGATTGGACATGTAATGCCATGACAGTGTTTTAGCACAACAAGTTAATTAGCTTCTGGTTAATGATTAATTCGTTGCAATCTTGACTCCTGCTGAATATTCCCTTGCTTGCCGGAACACTTCCCGGTGCGCATGATCCAGTCAGCAGCGCTTTAAGGAACAGATCCTTAGCAGCTTGCCGGGAACGCCGCCTCCCGAAAAGGTTTGCCTTCCCGGCTTTAGCGCAGCTGCTCACATCGCCGAGCGGACTCGAGGCGACTAGGAGCGCAACTAGCCCCGGGAAGGTTCCTCAGCATACGGGTTTGTGCAGAAATCTGAAGATAAAACTTATCTAGCCTTTTCCTCGGATGATTGCCTTCTTGTACAATGAATCCCTACGCTTGCTGGAATATTCTCCGAATGCGCACGTTCTGGTCGATGGCGCTTTTAGGATCAAGTCCTGTCTAGCAGCCTATCGAGAACGCCGCCTCTTCGGGAGCTTAACACTCTAGAAACAACTACAGCTGCACTTGTGTTGTTGGGCGGACCCAGAACAACCAGGAGCGCAGAGTATTTCAAGAGCGCTCCCTCACGCACAGGTTGTACAAAAAGAAGCATCAAGGAAAGACTATACAACAATTAAAGTTTTAGGACTTAGCTTTCTGTAAGCAGAGCGAAGTTGCCATGGACGACGAAGCTGATGCGCTAACCGCTAGATCAGGTTCGCACAGCCCTCTTCCCCCTACCTGGCGCACCAAAGATGTCGGTGTGCGCCACCTATGGGGCCCCAAAAGACCCCTTTACGATTCGGCAGGGAGAGAGGTATGCACAAAGAGCAGAACCAACGATCGACGCGGGGCGATTTTACCCAGGTTCGGGTCGCTGATCAGCGTAAAACCCTACTCCTGCCTTGTTTAATTATGAGTGTTCTTGAGCCCAGGCTCCAAGAGCGCTCGCAATGAACAGTACGTTCAAAGAGCAGCTACACATGCAGAATGGGCTAAAAGATCTCCTCCCGTGTAGCAGTTTCCTTGGGCCTCCTTTTATACGCTCAAAGGGGTCACCACAGTGGCAAAATGTACATACATTGAGGTGTAAAGTAGCTACAGGGTTTACATGCTTATCACTGACGGATTAGGACGAGTGCATTAAATGCTCTGTCTAGGTGTCCCTTAGCTTCTTGGGGACGGGAAAAGGGGCCGTCCCATCAGCACCGCTTATGCCCACCCGCTGTTGGTGCCTTGACACGCATCCAGGAGGACAAAACCCATCTGATAGGTTTGGTCGCTGCACTAGAGCGGTGGCAGAGTGGCGGGATCTTGGCGGGGTCATCTTGCCGGGGCCAAGCTTGCCGGGATCATCTTGCCGGGGCTCATCAGCAAGAATCTTGCTGGGGCCCATCAGCAAGAATCTTGCTGGGGCTTTCGTCAGCCATCCCAGCAAGTCTTGCTGGGGCCCATCAGCAAGATTCTTGCTGATGAGCCCCGGCAAGCTTGGCCCCGGCAAGATGACCCCGCCAAGATCCCGCCACTCTGCCACCGCTCCAGTGCAGTGACCAAACCTGTCAGATGGGTTTTGTCCTTCTGGATGCGTGTCAAGGCACCAACGGCGGATGGGCATAAGCGGTGCTGATGGGACGGCCCCTTTTCCCGTCCCCAAGAAGCTAAGGGACACCTAGACAGAGCATTTAATGCACTCGTCCTAATCCGTCAGTGATAAGCATGTAAACCCTGTAGCTACTTTACACCTCAATGTATGTACATTTTGCCACTGTGGTGACCCCTTTGAGCGTATAAAAGGAGGCCCAAGGCAACTGCTACACGGGAGGAGATCTTTTAGCCCATTCTGCATGCGTAGCTGCTCTTTGAACGTACTGTTCATTGCGAGCGCTCCTGGAGCCTGGGCTCAAGAACACACATAATTAAACAAGGCAGGAGTAGGGTTTTATGCTGATCAGCGACCCGAACCTGGGTAAAATCGCCCCGCGTCGATCGTTGGTTCTGCTCTTTGTGCATACCTCTCTCCCTGCCGAATCATAAAGGGGTCTTTTGGGGCCCCATAGGTGTCGCACGCCGACACCGCTCAACGTCACATCGTTGCTTGCCCGGCAAGCCTTGCCAGGCTCGTCTTGCTAGCTCCATGCCTGCTTGCTTGACACGTCGCAGGACGGGTGTCATATGTAGGTATTTCTTGTAGAAAGAGGCCACCATGTGGCGAATGGCTGCCACTTAGTCACTTTGCGGCTTGACACCACATTGATCAACGACGTGGGTCATGGTGAGATGGCTTGGTGAGGTGTCTTTGCCCTCGTGAGTCCCGGCAGGCCCTGCCGGGATGTCTTGAATGCTTTCTTCCAAGGGAGCCCTTGTCCTTGCCAGGTCCGCCTGCCCGGCAAGGGAGGCTTTTCTCCCGGTGGTGTCTCGCTTCTCTGTCTTGGTCTTGGCCTTCTTAATCAGCATGCTGGTTCTTCGAAGATCTTGGTCTCTTGTATCTTGACACGGCCTTGGTGTTGGAATCTTGTTCTCGTGCGTGTGCACAGTCAGGGCAACTGACCCAGGGTTTGTTGCACCGACACTCAGCCATAGGTTCTATAAAGTATGCCATGCTGTGTACCAGACCTATTGTGTACCTTGCCATAAGTTTTGCAAGAGGGTACAATAGTGATCCAGGAGTACATCACTGGACAGCAGTCAAAATTATCCTTAGGTACCTAAGAGGACTAAGGAAATGTTTCTCGGTTATGGAGGTGATAAAGAGTTCGTCGTAAAGGGTTACGTCGATAAAAGCTTTAACACCGATCCGGATGACTCTGAGTCTCAATTTGGATACATATAGAAAGTGGGAGCAATCGGCTAGAGTAGCTCCATGTAGAGTATTGTAGACATAGAAATTTGCAAAATACATACGGATCTGAATGTGGCAGACCCATTGACTAAACTTCTCACACAAGCAAAACATGATCACACCTTAGTACTCTTTGGGTATTAATCACATGGCGATGTGAACTAGATTATTGACTCTAGTAAACTCTTTGGGTATTGGTCACATGACGATGTGAACTATGGATGTTAATCACATGGCGATGTGAACTAGATTATTGACTCTAGTGCAAGTGGGAGACTGAAGGAAATATGCCCTAGAGGCAATAATAAAGTTGTTATTTTATATTTCCTTATTCATGATAAAGGTTTATTATTCATGCTAGAATTGTATTGATTGGAAACCTAATTACATGTGTGAATACATAGACAAACACCGTGTCCCTAGTAAGCCTCTATTAGACTAGCTCGTTGATCAAAGATGGTTAAGGTTTCCTAACCATGGACATGTGTTGTCATTTGATAACGGGATCACATCATTAGGAGAATGATGTGATGGACAAGACCCACCCGTTAGCTTAGCATAATGATCGTTCAGTTTATTGCTATTGCTTTCTTCATGTCAAATACTTATTCCTTCGACTATGAGATTATGCAACTCCAGGATACCGGAGGAATACCTTGTGTGCTATCAAACGTCACAACATAACTGGGTGATCATAAAGATGCTCTACAGGTATCTCCGAAGCTGTTTGTTGAGTTGGCATAGATCAAGATTAGGATTTGTCACTCCGAGTTTTGGAGAGGTATCTCTGGGCCCTCTCGGTAATACACATCATAAGCTTGCAAGCAAATGACTACGGAGTTAGTTACAAAGGTGATGTATTACGGAATGAGTAAAGAGACTTGCTGGTACCGATATTGAACTAGGTATGAAGATACCGACGATCGAATCTCGGGCAAGTAACATACCGATGGACAAAGGGAATTACGTATGTTGTCATAACGGTTCGACCAATAAAGATCTTCGTAGAATATGTAGGAGCCAATATGGGCATCCAGGTTCCGCTATTGGTTATTGACCGGAGAGGTGTCTCGGTCATGTCTACATAGTTCTCAAACCCGTAGGGTCCACACGCTTAACGTTCGTTGACGATATAGTGTTATATGAGTTATATGTTTTGGTGACCGAATGTTGTTCGGAGTCCCAGATGAGATCACGGACATGATGAGGAGTCTCAAAATGGTCGAGAGGTAAAGATTGATATATAGGACGATGGTATTTGGACACCGGAAGTGTTTCGGGACGTACCAGGAAGGAATCGGGTCACCGGAAGGGGTTCCGGGCACCCCCCAGCAAGTTATGGGCCAAAGGAGGGGACAGACCAGCCCACAAGAGGGCTGGTGCGCCTCCTCTCTTGTTTGGCCAGCCCAAGGGTGTGACACCCTCGGCTTAATCGTGCACTAATCATACACGCAAATGCACATGACCAAGCCTAAGGATTCACTTGAAGGAATCACAACACAACTCTAAAACACAAATTAAAATAATACAAAGTTTTATGTTACAAGCCAGGGGCCTCGAGGGCTCGAATACATAAGCTCGCTTACAAGCGTCAGCGGAAGCATCAGATATCTGAGTACAAATATAAAAGATAAAACAGATAGGCCTTTAAAAGGCGGGGCAAAAGAAAACACTATGATCGAAAAGGCGCAGGCCTCCTGCCTGGGACCCTACGATCCTACTCCTGGTTGTCGGCAAGCTCATAGTAGTAGCCATCCTCGGGGTAGTAGTAGTAGTCGTCGACGGGGGCAGCTGGCTCCGGGGCTCCGTCATCTGGTTGCATCAAACGGATATGGGGAAAAAGAGGAAGCAAAGCAACCGTGAGTACTCATCCGAAGTACTCAGCAAGCAAGGATCTACACTACATATGCAACATTATCAAAGAAAGGCTGTATATGTGGACTGGGTTGCAGAAATGCCAGAATAGAGAGAAGGCCTAGTCCTATCGAAGACTAGCATCTTCAGCGGTCTTGCAGCATTAGAAGAGTGTAGATCAGCACAGTATAAAGTAGTAGCAGTATTAAGAATCAACCTCGTCCAGAGATCCTTTCTCGACTCCCTGCGAGAAAGCAATCCCAGAGCCCTACTATCCATTTCTCATCATTATGTTCTAGTTGTATCGATCGGGATACAACTCTGAGCGTCCGTTACCGAGGATCCGGCTATGCATAGATTAGTTCTTCCCTGCAGGGGTGCACCAACTTACCCACCACGCTCGCTAAACTCCGGCCGGACACACTTTTCTGGGTCATGCCCAGCCTCGGCCAAACGACACACCGTAACCCTACCTAGAGCTCAGCAGAGAGGTCCCCGACAGTCTATATCCTAAGCGCTCAGGGGTCTTGGGCCATCGCCCTGTGCACTCCGGGTCGTTGCGTGCAGGGGGAAGCCAGGCACCAGGAGGGCACCGGTCCGTCCCGGCCGCGATGCTGAACTGGACGTCTGACAGAGCTTTCGGCTGATGCTATGATGCAAAGTGCCCATAACTTTTCCCGCATGATGGTTAGTGCTATCGGGCCAGAGGCCCACTCAGATCATATATCCAAATCGCTAGTGTTTTGGTAGTGTGGTAACGAGCAGAGACTCATGATCGATGTGACCCCGTCGCCCCATCTCGAGGACTTGCGGCAAAGGCTAAGAATGCCCGGCCATACCTTGTATTTATCTCTCGGGTACCCTCCAGGTCAACCCGTCTCCACATCACTCGCGGGTACCCCTCAGGGCCGACCCGATGTCATCATGGTTCTGTGTTAAGTCAAAGTAACCGTGTGTCCAAACATCAGGGGGAAACCTGAGGAATCACCCTCGATGGATTCCACCTAACGTAGACGTCAAGGTGAACTTAGGAGGAACCACCCTCGAGGTTCACACTTGAGGTGTTGTACGACGGCATCATTATCGGGAGTGGTGAAGGAGGAATCACCCTCGAGGACCACGACCGAATAGCTACTCTACAGAGTTAACATCAGAAGTGCTAAACGAGGTATCACCCTCGGCACTCGATAGTAACGCTGCAGTGTCGTACAACTAAGGGGGGGTGATGTGTGGTGCTGAGCCTGGTTGTCGATCATGTTGATCGAGTCATCTGATAATCCAGCGGGGCAACTAGGTCAAGGTGGGGTCTCTGGTGGGGCTCTAACCAGCCTATACTAAGCAGTTTAGGATAAGCAGGTAAGGTATCAATAGCAGGTTACAATAGACAGGCTATGCATCAGAATAGGATAACTCAAAGCAGTAACAAATTCTAATGCAAGCATAAGAGAGAAAGAATAGGCGATATCGGCATGTTCAAAAGGGGGGTGCTTGCCTGGTTGCTCGGCGGCAAAGGCAAGGTCGTCAACGGTGTCGTCGGGCTCCTGAGCTGCTTTGGTCTTGGGAACTGCGTCGGTACCAGGATCTACCGAGAGAGAAGAGGGGGAGGAAACAGATAAATACACAGCAAACATATGCAACACGGAGCATGCTATGCTAACGTGCAGTGCAGGGTTGCCTAAAGACATGCCTAAATCATATTAGTTATTTTAGGATTAAAGTTGGATTTATTAATTGGTAGGTATGCACTATTCATCTACCGGAAACAGGCTAAAAGTTTCGGGTTCACCTCCGTAGAGGGTCCCGACATGGAAACAGTTAGCACGGTTGGATTTGTCTCGTCGTTCTGAGCAACTTTCATGTATAAAGTTTTTCGATCCGAGCTACGGTTTAAACTCTATGATTTTCTAAAGATTTTAGCATTTTCTGAAATTATTTCAATTTAACAGAATTATTGAAAATGATTTATGATGTCAGCATGACGCAGGTGTGATGTCAGCAGTTAAAAACTCGCCGACCAAGTCAAACCTGACCAGTGGGACCCACTGGTCAGTGACATAATGGCTAATCAGAGGTTAAAACTAACTAATTGGGTTAATTAGCACATGGGCCCCACATGTCAGTGTCTACCAGCTAACTAATTAGTTTTAATTATTAAAAACATTGGTTAAGTAGTGGGGCCCGCTTGTCAGTGGCTGTGGCTACCATGTCACCACAGTTGACCAGGTCAACTGGTCACCCACCAGTCAGTGGCCCAGACGGTGCCACGTGGGCGCCACGCCAGCGGGGGCTGCCGGAACTGCGCCGGCGAGCCCGAGAACGGCGGAGCACTCTGGCGAGCTCGAAAATTCGCCACGGCGCATTATTTGGCGTGGGGTTGGGCTTTTTGGAACGGCCGCATCGTGCCGCATCCATTGATGCAAACCACGCGAGCAGAGGTGGGCTAAAACGACACCGGCGACGAGCTAAGCGGTCGCCGGAGTTCGGGCGCTCATTGGGATTCTGCTGCAGGGCACGGGGAGGGTCGTGGTTAGATGCATTCGAACGAGGAGTCGAAGACGCGTCGAGTGGTGTTGCTGGCCGAAGCTGGAGCTACCGGAAACGGTGCCGGCAAGGAGATAAGGCGGCGGCGAGCTGCGGGCCTCGTCGGGGGCGGCGTCACGGCGCGTGTGCGGGCGGTCTACAGGGCTCGGCCGCACCACAGGAGTGCTCTGAGCGCAACCGTGTGCCTAGCTGGCCCCGGGATGGCCAGTAGCCACGGCGGGGAGCACAAACAGCGGCGGCGCATTCCTGCCGGAGCAGAAACGAAGACGACGACGCCGCTATGGCTATGGATCGAGAGCGGCTAGAAAGGGGAAACACGTGGATGCTCACCGGGGAGCACATGAAAGGCTCAGTGTCAATTTAGTAGCAGCAGAGGTGGAGCATTCATCGGCGAAGCTCTGGCGACAGAGGAAGAAGAAGGGGGTCGATCCGTTAGATGCGGGGACGCCCGGCCTGATCTGGTCCTCGCAGCCGACGTGGATGATGATGGGGTAGCTGGTGGACATGCTAGCTCGGCGTGGGGACACCGGTGGCCGCAGGAACAGCGAGGTCCATGGCGACGATGACGCGGCTGTGATCTGGATCGAGAGGAATGACGCGGGGAGGAAGGAGTGAGGGCGTTTAGGGTTTGTGAGGGAGCGAGGGCAGCTCGGGGGAGAACTTAACGGCGTCGGGAAGTCGCGGGATGTATGACATGGCGTCGATCGGAGCTCGGATGCGCGCGCGCGCTGACGCGTGCGGGAGGAGGGAGAAGACCCGGCTAGCGGTCTGGGCCGGTTCCTGTAGCTCACAGGCCTAAGTGCACAGTAGTTATTAGGCCTTTTTCTATTTCTTATCTCCTGTTTCCTGTTTAACTCTGATCTGCAAATTGTTTGAGCACCTCTGGACTCTTATAAAATGTGTGACCTAGCTCCTAAATTGCAGGGCAATATCCTCTAACACCAGAAATTGGTTTGGGAAAAATATGATTTCATATTTAATTTAGATTAAATAAAAGGTTATTAAATGTTGCTGTTAGCCACTGTTTGAGGTTGATAGGGTCACTCAACTAATCCCATTAATGTTGGCTACAATTTTATAATTGCTTCTGAATTAATTGCTATTAAATGAACATTTTTTATTTGCTGTTTAGAGAAATAATTATTTGACTTGCATTTCAAATTTGAATTTGGGTTTGATTTTGGACAAGTGGCAGATTGACTGAGTGATGATGATAACATGGCCACTATTAGAGAGAGATCACTGTAGTGTGATAGTGGGGATGTTACAAAGGGAAGGAAAAGGGGGAGGGCTAGCCCCTCCTGCCTTTCCCTCTCATGGGAGAAAGGAAAGGGGGGCACCACCCTCCCCTGCCTTTCCCCGCACTCCAAATAAGGAAAGGGGGGGCGCGGCGGAGGGACCCCACGTAGGATTCCTCCTACTTGGGCGCCTCCTTTGGCTGCTCCTCCCTCCCTCCCACCTATATATATGTGGTAGGGGGCACCTAGCACACACTAGATCAATTGTTAGCCGTGTGCAGCGCCCCCTCCACCATTTACACCCCTGGTCATATTTTCGTAGTGCTTAGGCGAAGCCTGCGGAGATCACTTCACCATCACCGTCACCACGCCATCGTGCTGACGGAACTCATCTACTACCTCGCCGTCTTGCTGGATCAAGAAGGCGAAGGACGTCATCGAGCTGAACGTGTGCTGAACGCGGAGGTGCCGTACGTTTAGTACTAGATCGGTTGGATCGCGAAGAAAGTTTGACTACATCAACCGCGTTGTGAAACGCTTCCGCTTACAGTCTACGAGGGTACGTAGACACACTCTCCCCTCTCGTTGCTATGCATCTCCTTGATAGATCTTGCGTGTGCGTAGAAAAAAAATTGTTTTCCATGCATCGTTTCCCAACACGGGCTGATCCAGAGGAGGATCAGGATGAGAGGGGGAGGCAGCAGAGCGGTGGCAGTAGCTCGGTGCCGACGCGTGCAAAACGCACGCTCTGGCCGTGCCCAGAGCACGTGCACAGAGTGCTCGACGAAATGCCTCCGTGGTCTAGGAGCCTCTGATGCCAGTGCCACTCTCCAGATAGTTGGTTTAGTGTGGAATAGAGCTAGTAGACATGGTGGTTTGGTCAGATGATCAGGTGCCCAATGCAAGTTTATGAACTTGCAGAATATTGTCATGCACATGAGGTGTTTGACAAAATGCTAGGGCCAGCTAGAAAACTTTGTTGGTTTTGAAACTCACCAGAATGATGCTTCATTGGATGGAAAGAAGTGTGGTAGGGTTTGTTTGGAAAAATGAGAAACTAGTTAGTGCAAGTTTTACCAGAATTCAATTCTGGACAGAAACTTGAGAGGAATGTTTGGTGGACTTGCAAGTTGAAATTGGAGCTGATCTTCTGGACTTAAGGTACTAGTTGGAAGGACTACAAGATGGAAAAGTTTCAGAATGATTGGATCTAGGAAAATTAGGGTTGCAGTTGTAACTCAGAAATGGGACAGAAATGAAAAGAGAGTGTTTCACTCAAAATTTTCAAAAGACCTAGTTAGGTTTTTGCATAGAAAATACATATAGGCATCACATGACCTCTCACAATTTTTGTGGGATTTTAAAACAATTATTTAAAATAACTATAGTGCAACAGAAGCATTTCAAAGATTGAAAATACTATTAAAAGAATTATTTGTGGCAAATTTTTATTATGAAAACATTTCCTACTGTTATTTATAATACAAGTGGCAAGATTTATAAAACAACCACAGACCACAATATCTTAAAAAATAGTCTTCTATGGAGGGGAGAATTTTGTAAAACAGAAAATAGAAAAGGCTCTGAAATTAATAAATGATCTCATATAGCTCAAAATTTTATTTTTGACCAAATTTTACTTAAATTGAAATATGATTAAATTTTTGGGGTGTTACAAACACTACCCCCCTTAAGAAAATCTCGTCCTCGAGATTTGTTAAGGGCGGAAGAACTGAATACAAATCACAACAAATGATCATATGTAGAATGCAATCATGGCAATGCACTTATGACATACGCCCTAAATTACAATACAATGGTTGCATTACGGAAACTAGTGCTAGGTACTGCAACAATGACCATCTACGGTTCGAAGGTAAGATCTACAGGGTGTTGTGGAAGGGTTCCCGGTGCTGGAGCACATTCTTCTTCTTCCGGGGAAAGTGAAGGAAGTAAACGAAGAACACGCCCTCCCGGAGTTGGCCAGGGTGGTCCACCAATGGCGATATGGGGATTCAGGACAACAAGATAATGGAGGTAATCCATCAGTTGCTGGGTTAGATGCTCCTGGGCCATCACATACTGAATGAGATTGGCCAGAGCTGGATCTCTCTCTATACGTTCACATCGGAACGTGGCTTCTGCTCCAGAAGCTGCACGGCTCGGGAAATAGTAGTATTTCCTTTCACTGGCAGCGGGTACCGTGAATCGAAGACGGGTAACTGCTTCATAAGCAGCAGCCTCGATAGCCATGCCTGAGGTTGGCATGGATCTCCCGACGAAGACAACATATGGAGGGCCTTGATTTAAATCCTCTGGTGGGATGTGCACAACTGCCTAGTATTTTGAGGAATCAGGGGTGATCCTCATTTTGAACAACTCATACTGGGGTGGGTGGCTGGAACCAAGGGTATTGTGGGTCAGATCCCACAAAACCTTGACAAACTACCAGGGCTTGCATCTGGAGTCCTTAGGTAGGCGCCGGGGTGAGACATGGAGGGATGAATGGAGAAGAGCGGTGCTCAAGTGTGGTGGTGGCTGGTGTGGTGTGTGGATACGACCCCTTATAAGGTGCCAGCGTTAGGGAACATGACGCAGCGTCGGTTCGACTTGTGCATCGGCTCCGACATAGGGTTGCCCAAGTCAAATTCTTGGACACCACTTCCCAAAAGGAGTGTGACGTATTACTGTGCATGTCGGTTAGGGTGTTCGGTGGTCACGTCTAGCATTTACTCGGTCGCCATACGCCAACAATTTATGCTAGATCACACATAGTACCATCAAAACAATGGAACTCGGGTAATTTTACAAGCTTACTACACCATGCGATTGCTACCTTGAAAATACAAGACAACAGGACTACTAAGATTTGACAACACTCCTGGTGGACTCAGTCCACCGTGTTGACATCTAGCCGGGCGTGTCTTGCAGATGTCGAGGCTCCTCCATGAGCTTCAGTGTCGGAGTTGGTCGGGGTAGGATGGGGAGCTACAGTGCTGGGATAGCGATGATGCCCCTCGTGGGGTGTCGTGGTCACAATCCCGTTGGAGTAGGTTGATGTTTGCTTGAACTACGTCGGTATTTCCCCAAAGAGGAAGGGATGATGCAGCACAGCAACGATAGGTATTTCCCTCGGTGATGAGACCAAGGTTATCAAACCAGTAGGAGAACCAAGCAACACTACGTAAACAACACCTGCACACAAAGAACAAATACTTGCAACCCGACGTGTAAAAGGGGTTGTCAATCCCTTTCGGGTAGCGGCGCCAGAAATTGGCAAAAGGACGTGAGAAAGTTGTAATAGATTGATAGATGCAAATAAAAGCAAATAAAATTCAGCGAGGTATTTTTCGGTTTTTCATAATATAGATCTGAAAATAAAAGTGGCAAATAAATAAAAAGGCAAATAGAAAAATAGATCTGAAAATATATGATGAGAAAATAGACCCGGGGGTCGTAGATTTCACTAGTGACTTCTCTCGAGAAAAATAGCATATGGTGGTAAACAAATTACTGTTGGGCAATTGATAGAACTTCAAATAATTATGACGATATCCAGGCAATGATCATTATATAGGCATCACGTCCAAGATTAGTAGACCGACTCCTGCCTGCATCTACTACTATTACTCCACACATCGACCGCTATCCAGCATGCATCTAGTGTATTAAGTTCATGGAGAAACGGAGTAATGCAATAAGAACGATGACATGATGTAGACAAGATCTATTTATGTAGAAATAGAACCCATCTTATTATCCTTAATAGCAACGATACATATGTATCGGTTCCCCTTCTGTCGCTGGGATCAAGCACCGTAAGATCGAACCCATCACAAAGCACCTCTTCCCATGGCAAGAAAAATCGATCTAGCTAGCCTAACTAAACCAAAGATTTGAAGAAGAAATACGAGGCTATAAGTAATCATGCATATAAAAGATCAAAAGACTCAAGTAACTTTCATGGATAAAAACATAGATCTGATCATAAACTCAAAGTTCATCGGATCCCAACAAACACACCGCAAAAAGAATTACATCAAATAGATCTCCAAGAGACCATTGTATTGAGAATCAAAAGAGAGAGAGGAAGCCATCTAGCTACTACCTACGGACCCATAGGTCTACAATGAACTACTCACGCATCATCGGAGAGGCACCAATGAGGATGATGAAAACTCCATGATGGTGTCTAGATTGGATCTATGGTTTCTGGAACTTGCGGCGGCTGGAATTGATTTTTGTCGACTCCCCTAGGGTTTCTGGAATATTGGGGTATTTATAGAGCAAAGAGGCGGTGCGGGAGGCGGCCGAGGTGGGCACAACCCACCTGGGCGCGCCTGGGCCCCCAGGCGCGCCCTGGTGGGTTGTGCTCCCCTCGGATCACCCCTCAGGTACTTTCTTGGCCCAACTTGTGTCTTCTGGTCCAGAAAAAATCACCAAAAAGTTTCGCTGCGTTTGGACTCCGTTTGGTATTGATTTCCTGCGAAGTAAAAAACAAGCAAAAAACAGCAACTGGCACTGGGCACTATGTCAACAGGTTAGTCCCAAAAAATGATATAAAGTTGCTATAAAATGATTGTAAAACATCCAAGAATGATAATATAACAGCATGGAACAATCAGAAATTATAGATACGTTGGAGACGTATCAGCATCCCCAAGCTTAATTCCTGCTCATCCTCGAGTAGGTAAATGATAAAAACAGAATTTTTGATGTGGAATGCTGCCTAACATGTTCATCACATATTATTTTCTTTGTAGCATGGACATTTGGACTTCTATATGATTCAAAGCAATAGTCTAGTTTTGACATGAAGATTTCAATACTCAAGCATATCAACAAGCAACCATGTCTTTCAAAATATCAACACTAAAGCAAGTTATCCCTAGCCCATTATGCTCAATCATTGATCCATTCATGAAACACACTCGCATATTAGCTACACCCAATGCTCAAGTATGATCATAGCACCCCTTAGTTGGTGCTTTATAAGAGAAGATGGAGACTCAAAATAAAATAAAAATTGCATAAAGTAAAAGAAAGGCCCTTCGCAGAGGGAAGTAGGGATTTGTAGAGGTGCGAGAGCTTAAAGCGAAAAAAGTAGAGATAAAACATTTTGGGTGGCATGCTTTTCCTGTCAACGAAAATGATCGAGTAGTTTCCAATACTTTCCATGCTAGATATATCATAGGTGGTTCCTAAACAGAAAATAAAGTTTATTCCTTTTTCAACCATACTTTCACTTTCCATGGCTAGCCGTATCCACGGGTGCCTTCCATACCAACACTTTCCAAGGAATTTATTATTTGACAACATAAAGTAAATTCATTTTTCATTTTGGGACTGGGCATCCCTAATACCTTTGCCGTACTCTCGTGCAATGACAAGTGAATGAACACTGATCTTGAGAATAACACATCTAGCATGGAAATATATCAGCCACCCCCTACCGTTTCATGAGTGGTACGAGCACACAAAAGAGAAATTTATTTTGGAATTAGAGATGGCACATACAAATTTGCTTAGAACGGCACGGAAATACTGCATATAGGTAGGTATAGTGGACTCATATGGCAAAACTGGTTTAAGGATTTTGGATGCACAAGTAGTGATCATACTTAGTGCAAATGAAGGCTAGCAAAAGATTGAGAAGCATCCAACCAAGAAACGAAAAATCTCATAAGCGAGCATTAAGCATAACTAACACCGAATAATGCACCACAAGTAGGATGTAATTTCATTGCATAACTATTGACTTTCGTGCTTGCATAGGGAATCACAAACCTTAACACCAATATTCTTACTAAAGCATAATTACTCATCAACATGACTCACATATTATATCAACATATCGCAAAACTATTACAAGGAATCAAGTTTATTTTGTCCAATGATCTTCATGAAAGTTTTTATTATATCCCTCTTGAATATCTATCACTTTGGGACTAATTTCATTTGTTGCTTTTGATAGCTCAAACAAATCTAAGTGAAGAACATGAGCATAAAAATTTTCTTCTCTCAAAATAATTTAAGTGAAGCATGAGAGAGTTTCTAATTTTTTTTACTAACTCTCAAATAAATCTAAGTGAATCATGAGGCATTTCTTCAAAAATACTAAAGCACACCGTGCTCAAAAAGATATAAGTGAAGCACTAGAGCAATTCCATAGCTCATAAAGATTTAAGTGAAGCATAGAGAACAATTCTAACAAGTCATAGCATAATTTTGGCTCTCTCAAATAGGTGTGTCCAGCAAGGATTCATGACTAAAAATAAAAAGCACAACAAGCAAAGACTCATATCATACAAGACGCTCCAAGCAAAACTCATGATATGTGACGAATAAAAATATAGCTCCAAGTAAAATACCGATGGTCGTTAGAAGAAAGAGGGGATGCCACTCGGGCATCCCCAAGCTTAGTTGCTTGCTTCTCTTTGGATAATGGCTTGGGATGCCATGGAGCATCCCCAAGCTTAGGCTCTTCTTACTCCTTATTCCTTCATCCATCGTAATCTCACCCCAAACTTGAAAACTTCAATCACACAAAACTCAACAAAACCTTCATGAGATCCGTTAGTATAAGAAAACCAATCTTTACTTTAAGTACTGTAGAAAACCCATTCAAATTTTGTTCTTGTATTATATATACTCTATTCTAACTTTACCATGGCTCATACCCTCCAATACAAACCATAGATTCATCAAAATAAGCACACAATGCAAAGAAAACAGAATCTGTCAAAAACAGAACAGTCTGTAAAGATGCGAATTGTTCTCATACTTATGTAACTCCAAAATTACTGAAAACTTAGGAAAACGGAGGCAATTTGTATATCAATCTTTTGTAAAACATTCAGAATTTTTTGTCGCTTCTGTGAATTTTAAAAATTGTTTTACTGGACGCAAAAGTTTCTGTTTTCCAACAAGATCAAATCAACTATCACCAAAGCTATCCTAAAGGCTTTACTTGGCACAAACACTAATTAAAACACAAAAAACACAATCATAACAGTAGCATAATTGTGCAAATACTCAAGAACAGAAAGAAAAAGATGAAAATAAATTTTATTCATTGGGTTGCCTCCCAACAAGCGTTATCGTTTTACGCCCTTAGCTAGGCATAATGCAAAGATCTAAGTATTGTCATCTTTGTTTCTAGATCCATAAGATGCCCTCATGATTGATTCATATGGTGGCTTAATTCTTGTTCTAGGGAAGTGTTCCATACCATTTCTCAAAGGAAATTGGAATTTGATGTTCTCTTCTTTCATATCAATCACGGCACCTATAGTGCGCAAAAACGGTCTACCAAGAATAATTGGACAAGACGGATTGCAATCAATATCAAGAACAATAAAATCTATGGGCACATAATTCCTATTTGCAAGAATAAGAACATCATTAATTCTTCCCATAGGCTTTTTAATAGTAGAATCTGCCAAGTGCAAATTTAAAGAACATTATTCAATATCGGTAAGACCAAGCACATCACATAAAGATTTCGGAATTGTAGAAACACTAGCACCCAAATCACACAAAGCAAAACACTCGTAATTTTTAATGTTGACTTTGATAGTAGGTTCCCATTCATCGTGTAAATTTCTAGGAATTGAAATCTCTAATTCCAACTTTTCTTCGAAAGCTTTCATCATAGCATCAACAATATGTTTAGTAAAAGCTTTATTTTGTTCATAGGCATGAGGTGAATTTATCATGGATTGTAACAAAGAAATACAATCAATCAAAGATCAATTATCATAATTAAAGTCTTTGTAATCCAAAAGAGTGGGCACATCACTAGTTAAAGTTTTGACCTCTCCAAACCCACTTTTATCAATTTTCTCAACAAGATTTTCACCCTCCAAATTATCGGGACGCCTTCTAGCTAAAGTTGACTCTTCTCCAGTCCCTTTATTATCAATCTTAATTTTACTAAACAAGGAATCAATAGAAAAAACACCAATCACTTTAAGATCTTCATCATTTTTATGAAAGCAATCACTGGAAAACGCTTTTTCTAAAAATTCTCTTCTAGCTCTAAGCATAGCGGTTCTTTTCTTACTTTCATCCATAGAAACATATAAAGCTTTAATTGATTCTTCAACCTTAGGTACAAAAAATTTCATCTTGAGATTTTCTACATCATGAGAAATTCTATCAACGCTTCTAGACAAATCATCAATCTTACTCAATTTTTCTTCCATCATAGTATTAAAATTCTTTTGAGCATTGATAAATTCTTTAATATTATTCTCAAAATCAGAGGTGTCCCTATTATTATTATAAGAAGGATTACCATAGTAATTACCATAATTATTAGAGGAATTACTAGGAAAAGGCCTAGGATTAAAATTACCTCTATAAGCATTGTTATTGAAATTGTTTTGAGAGATAAAATTCACATCTATGGCATCACTATTTTGCTCAATAAAGGTAGACAAAGGCACATCATTAAAATCAATAGGAGCACTTTTATTAGCAACCAATTTCATAAGAGCATCAACTTTTTCACTCAAAGAGGAAATTTCTTCAACCGAATTAACTTTTTTACTATTAGGAGCTCTTTCTGTATGCCATTGTGAATAATTTACCATAATATTGTCTAGCAATTTAGTAGCTTCAC
Organism: Thinopyrum elongatum; assembly: GCA_011799875.1. NCBI lineage: Eukaryota > Viridiplantae > Streptophyta > Magnoliopsida > Poales > Poaceae > Thinopyrum > Thinopyrum elongatum. The sequence continues at coordinate 492,517,793 of CM022303.1, read as the reverse complement.
CCAAAGTAATTTTCATAAAAGTACCACCCGCGGCGGAATCCAAAAGATTTCTAGAAACAAAATTCAATCCCGCATAAAAAATTTGTATGATCATCCAAAGATTTAAACCATGAGTAGGATAATTTCTTAGCATCAATTTCATTCTTTCCCAAGATTGTGCAACATGTTCATGCTCAAGTTGCTTAAAATTCATGATTTGAGTCCTAAGGGAAATAATTTTCGCGGGCGGAAAATACTTAGTAATAAAAGCATCTTTGCACTTATCCCAAGAATCGATACTATTGCGAGGCAAAGAAGAAAACCAAATTTTTGCACGATCTCGCAAAGAAAACAGGAATAATTTCAATTTCACAATATCATTGTCCACATCTTTTTTCTTTTGCATATCGCATAATTCCACGAATGTGTTAAGATGGGACGCGGCATCCTCACTAGGAGTACCGGAAAATTGATCTTTCATAACAAGATTCAACAAAGCAGCACTAATATCATAAGACTCTGCACTAGTGGCGGGAGGAGCAATCGGAGTGCTAATAAAATCATTGTTGTTGGTATTGGAGAAATCACACAACTTGGTGTTCTCTTGAGTCATTGTGACTACGCAACAAGATTGCACTCAAAAACAGATCTGACAAGAAAACGGCGAACGAAAAAGAGGGCGAATAAAACGGCAAATTTTTGTGAAGTGGGGGTGAGGAAAATGAGAGGCAAAAGGCAAATAATGTAAATTGCAAGGAGATGAGATTTCTGATTAGGAACCTGGTAGATGTTGATGATGTCTCCCCGGCAACGGCGCCAGAAATTCCTTTTGATGTTTGATTGAACTACGTCGGTATTTCCCAAAAGAGGAAGGGATGATGCAGCATAGCAACGGTAGGTATTTCCCTCGGTGATGAGACCAAGGTTATCGAACCAGTAGGAGAACCAAGAAACACTACGTAAACAACACCTGCACACAAAGAACAAATACTTGCAACCCGACGTGTAAAAGGGGTTGTCAATCCCTTTCGGGTAGCGGCGCTAGAAATTGGCAAAAGGACATGAGAATGTTGTAATAGATTGATAGATGCAAATAAAAGCAAATAAAATTCAGCGAGGTATTTTTGGGTTTTTGATAATATAGATCTGAAAATAAAAGTGGTAAATAAATAAAAAGGCAAATAGTAAAATAGATCTGAAAATATATGATGAGAAAATAGACCCGAGGGCCGTAGATTTCACTAGTGGCTTCTCTCGAGAAAAATAGCATACGTGGGTAAACAAATTACTGTTGGGCAATTGATAGAACTTCAAATAATTATGACGATATCCAGGCAATGATCATTATATAGGCATCACGTCCAAGATTAGTAGACCGACTCCTGCCTGCATCTACTACTATTACTCCACACATCGACCGCTATCCAGCATGCATCTAGTGTATTAAGTTCATGGAGAAACGGAGTAATGCAATAAGAATGATGACATGATGTAGACAAGATCTATTTATGTAGAAATAGACCCCATCTTATTATCCTTAATAGCAATGATACATACGTGTCGGTTCCCCTTCTGTCACTGGGATCAAGCACCGTAAGATCGAACCCATCACAAAGCACCTCTTCCCATGGCAAGAAAAATCGATCTAGTTGGCCTAACTAAACCAAAGATTTGAAGAAGAAATACGAGGCTATAAGTAATCATGCATATAAGAGATCAAAAGACTCAAATAACTTTCATGGATAAAAACATAGATCTGATCATAAACTCAAAGTTCATCGGATCCCAACAAACACACCGCAAAAAGAATTACATCAAATAGATCTCCAAGAGACCATTGTATTGAGAATCAAAAGAGTGAGAGGAAGCCATCTAGCTACTACCTACGGACCCGTAGGTCTACAATGAACTACTCACACATCATCGGAGAGGCACCAATGAGGATGATGAACCCCTCCGTGATGGTGTCTAGATTGGATCTGTGGTTTCTGGAACTTGCGGCGGCTGGAATTGATTTTCGTCGACTCCCCTAGGGTTTTTGGAATTTTGGGGTATTTATAGAGCAAAGAGGCGGTGCGGGAGGCGGCCGAGGTGGGTACAACCCACCTGGGCATGCCTGGGCCCCCAGGCGTGCCCTGGTGGGTTGTGCTCCCCTCGGAGCCCCCCTCAGGTACTTTCTTGGCCCAACTTGTGTCTTCTGGTCCAGAAAAAATCACCAAAAAGTTTTGTTGCGTTTGGACTCCGTTTGGTATTGATTTCCTGCGAAGTAAAAAACAAGCAAAAAACAGCAACTGGCACTGGGCACTATGTCAATAGGTTAGTCCCAAAAAATGATATAAAGTTGCTATAAAATGATTGTAAAACATCCAAGAATGATAATATAACAGCATGGAACAATAAAAAATTATAGATACGTTGGAGACGTATTATAGGTCTCCAAGAGACGACGAAGTTCCCCTGGGGAGGCAAAGGCATTGTCTGGATAGACAACAGGAGCAGACCTTGGGGGCTCAACTGGCCTCCCAAGCAGCATTATTGGGGTGTTGGTATCGGTTGCAGCTTCACTTCTCACCGGTGTCAGGAGAGCAAGCGTCCTGTGGGTCGCAATCAGCTCATTGGTGACCTGATCAAATAGTTCTTCATGCGCTCTTAGGTAGCGCACCAGCTACACTAGAGCAGGATCCGACTCATGGTCTCCGTTGGCGACCTGGGTCGGGCTACCATAGCCTTCACGACTAGGGTAGTAGAAGAAAGGGCGGATGTTAACTCTCGGTGACAAGTGCCGGAGATTAACTATACCCTCTCGGGCTGCAAGTTGGATGGCTTGGGGCTCGTCGGAGGTCGTCCTCCCGGTGAACCGGTAGGGATGCTCTGATGTGGTGCCCCTCCCGTAGATGTGCACCGTGGCCCGGAAGTGGTGGATGGCATCACTTGTGTGTTCCTGGTACACAACATATTCTGGGGGTTCGTCTATGCCAAAAGCAGGACGAGTGAGATTGGCGAGGATGGCTACGAAATCTCCAAGCTCAGATGCGGTGGTCTCCTTGCAGACGATGGGACCAGACATCTTGGTGGTTTGGAAATCAGGCTGCGAGTGAAGGCTGTGATGTGCTGATTTGGGGCAAGGCTTCCTTTATAAGCCAGCGGAGCCTTCCATCCCACGCTTGCGGATGGGACAACTCAGGTATCGGCCACGGGCGCACGGCCTATGGGCTAGGACGATAGGTTGGGCACCGACTATTCAAAAGATGTCGGCTGGCCACTGTGCAGTTATCAGATAGGATGAGATTGACGTGGATAGGAAAGGATATGGATGGTGTGGACACCTAGGGATAGTGACCAGGCTAAGATAGGATTAGACAGTGGTCAGCCTGGCTCTGATACCAAGGTTGTCGGGGCCGGTTTTCCGGGACATAAACTCCCAGGAACCGACCCTTATGTCATCACCAACCCCAGGATTACTATTGCTGGTGGACATTTCCTTGATACAGAATTCCAAGCATTTACAACAAATTTGAGTACAAGACCGTAAAGGTCCAACGAAAATAACAAGGATCTCTAGTGGTGGATGACGGAAGCGACTCGTGGATCTCCAATGTTGATGGGACTCCATTCCACAGGAACAGCTGACCCGGATAACTCCTATCTCGCGTGGCTGCTATCTTCGAATCCTAGGTTGCGGGGTGTCTTCGCAGTACTCCTCTCTGAGTCAAGATCTGGCCGAGACAATAGCCAGGGACAAGCCAGTGAGTACATTTGAATGTACTTGCAAACATGATGAACAAAAGATATACCGAATGCATATGTTCATGATGAATTAAATTATATGTATATGCTGACCGAAAATTAAAGCATGGCATGACCAATATTCATACGGTGCAGAAGGAATAAACATATCATGTTATTAGTAAATCAAAGAAATGAAACGGAACGTCGGGCGTTGGACCGCCCGAGAAATTCCAAGAGAAATGCCAAACGGGTGTCTAAAAGCAACACCTCGAGAGGTCTTGAAAAGAAATGCCAAACGGGTGTCTAAAAGCGACGCCTCGAGAGGTCTTGAAAATACATGCCACAGTCGGGTGTCTGAAGCGACGCCTCATAAAGGGCTTATATGAGAATAATAACTCGAGTATCCAGGTGGACTAGCCATCCCAAGAGATACCCAGAAACGAAAATAAAAAAGAGTATCCCGGGTAGTCTAGCCATCCCAAGAGATACTCACAGTTGCACATAAGAGGAAAAGGTTAGTCCACAACAATATTCATGTCAACAATAATATTAATAGTGGCACCAGTAGTGACAATAATTATCCTGCAGAACGAACCATGATCAATTTAATCATTTCCTCCGGAGACTGACACTAAGACCGACACTTGACCAACCCAGACTGTAGTCCTTAACCATGGACATGGCTATTCGAATATATATAACTCTGCAAAAGGTGTACTCTTTACCCACGTGTATAGGATTTCTTTAGTCCGCACCGAGACGCTGACTAATTCCCATTACGGTCTTTGAGTTGAAAACACACCTGACCAGCACACACCAGTTTTAACTTACCGAAGCCAGGAATCACCCAAGGCAATGATAGAGTAAGACTCTAAGTGGGAAGGCCTCATTCAACGGCCTCCAATAGCATGGGATCACAATACTTATACCGCGCGCAACTAGGGGTGCTACCCCTCTTCAGCCTCAACTGAAGACACCCATGCCCCCGGACCAAGTGACATGCCTACCATGGGCTAATGGTATCTTTCACTATGGCCTCTCTGTACGGTGTGTGCACGGAAAGGGGTTAACAACTTACTGAACCGTACCCTACCTATGGCAGGGACAAGTGGCAGCACGATTCAAGTATGGGGATTACCGGAACAAGACTCGATCTACGGTCGACTCAGGAGGTTTATGATTTCCTGCAATGATTAGCACAACATATTTCCTTAGTGGTACCCAACAGGGTCACCACCTGGCATGTCCCAGCATGCCCTCACTATTCATTCCCGTCATAATGAGATTTCAGTCTCACGGTCACTTCTCTCGTGACGGACTCTTCCTGCAAATTAGCCTGGACCAACACAGGCACATATGGCACATGAAAATAACCCTACTCACTTATACTTCATGTTTAAATGAAGATATAATACCATCAAGGGGAGTCATGCATGTATGACCAATACTATGCAAATTTCATAAGAGTTCAACATATTTATAATTCAATTCTACATGCAAACAAACAACTATGCAATCACCATATCATGTGTTCAAGATGCTTGCCTTCAGCATGCAGAAGTGTTGGGTGCATTCCAAAACTTTGAAAACTATATCTCCCCTCCATTTCCTATTTTCAAAATATTATAATTACCACATAAATCCAAAACAGTGCTAAAAAGTTGTTTGGAAAATTTTGAAATAAATACCAAAATAAGCTAGATGAAATTTGAGAAATAACAGAAAAAGAATCAAGTCATTTGAAGTTCAAATGATTTTCCTAGGGAATTTCTAAGCTGGGATCGATGAAGGAATGGGCTATTTATTAGATTCAATAGAAACAAGGCTTGAGAAAAATGTTCACCCTAGCTGGATTAACAGAGCATGAATTTAGGAGTGTGTAGAAATTTGAATCATAAAATTTGGATGTGAAAAGATCGCTCTAGAATTATTTGAGATCTGCTGGAAAAAAAAGAAGGGCAGGAATGCGCACTGGCCGGGACTTAGCCATCTCGTGCCAGTGGGCCAAGCCCAGCTGCTCAGCCACGAGGAAGAGCTGATGACATCAAAGGCGTATTCGCGTAGTACGTCTTCCCCGCGCGAAGGCGGCTCCAATGGAGTTCGTCTCCACTTACGGACGGGTCAACGGCGCTGGGACACTGACAGTGGGCCCGCCTGGCCCACTGGTCAGGTTTGACCAGTTGCCCGCGCGCGTCTCCACTGGCCGAACAGAGGCGGAGTTCCGGTGAGGCTCGTTGGTGAATGGGCGCACCGTTCGGGGAGCTGATCACATGGGCTTGATCCTCTCACCGAGGCGAACTTGGAAAGCTATGACTTGGCCACCAGGGGTCACCGCATCGCCGGCGACCAAGCATCCCGTGGAACTCCAGTGAGGTGAGAAGGGGGCTTTCACACACGGCGTTCCTCTGGAGAAACTGACGAGGGGGATGGATCCGTGGGGTCAAGAGGGATCTGTTGGTAAAGACAGTAGAGAGGGGGAGGCCCTGGTTGGCTCGGAATCACCCGAGAGGTGACGATGGCCGTGGGTGCCGGAGAAGAGGAAGAAGACCTTCCCCGGTCGTTTGGCTGCTCCTGGTGGCTTACAGAGGGGAGTGGAGAGGTCCTGGTGTCAATTGAGTGCTCGCGGTGGTGTTTTATAGCGGGGGAGAGGCTGTTCCGCGGCTTCCCGAAGATGAACACGATAGCGGGCGCCATTGATGGCAAGCACGGTCGGTGGCGAGGTTGGTGGTGGATGGTGTGGACGGCGGCATCCCGCAGTGATCGTAGGGTGTGCTGGTTGGCTTGGAGACGTGCCACGCACCTTGGGCGGCATCGTCCACGAGCAGATTCCGGCGGCGACCATTAATGGCGAACGAGGGCGGTGGCGAGGTAGGCGTGGCCGGGGTGGCGTTTGTGCGGTCGGTGGGCTGTGGATGAGCTCGAGCCGCTGGCATTTAAGCGAGAGGGGCTCGGGCAGAGACGTGGCGAAGGAGGACTCGTCGGGCGGCGGCCCTGGTCGTCATGGACGGCGGTGGACGGTGCTAGGGGCCAAGCGAGGGTGTCGGCGAGGTTCCTTGTGGTCGGGCTGATCCAGAGGAGGATCAAGATGAGATGGGGAGGCAGCAGAGCAGTGGCATTAGCTCGGTGCCGACGCGTGCAAAACGCACGCTCTGGCCGTGCCCAGAGCACGTGCACAGAGTGCTCGACGAAATGCCTCTGTGGTCTAGGAGCCTCTGATGCCAGTGCCACTCTCCAGATAGTTGGTTTAGTGTGGAATAGAGCTAGTAGACATGGTGGTTTGGTCAGATGATCAGGTGCCCAATGCAAGTTTATGAACTTGCAGAATACTGTCATGCACATGAGGTGTTTGACAGAATGCTAGGGCCAGCTAGAAAACTTTGTTGGTTTTGAAGCTCACCAGAATGATGCTTCATTGGATGGAAAGAAGTGTGGTAGGGTTTGTTTGGAAAAATGAGAAACTAGTTAGTGCAAGTTTTACCAGAATTCAATTCTGGACAAAAACTTGAGAGGAATGCTTGGTGGACTTGCAAGTTGAAATTGGAGCTGATCTTCTGGACTTAAGGTACTAGTTGGAAGGACTACAAGATGGAAAAGTTTCAGAATTATTGAAGCTAGGAAAATTAGGGTTGCAGTTGTAACTCAAAAATGGGACAGAAATGAAAAGAGAGTGTTTCACTCAAAATTTTCAAAAGACCTAGTTAGGTTTTTGCATAGAAAATATAAATAGGCATCACATGACCTCTCACAATTTTTGTGGGATTTTAAAACAATTATTTAAAATAACTGTAGTGCAACAGAAGCATTTCAAAGATTGAAAATGCTATTAAAAGAATTATTTGTGGCAAATTTTTATTATGAAAACATTTCCTACTGTTATTTATAATACAAATGGCAAGATTTATAAAACAACCACAGGCCACAATATCTTACAAAATTGTCTTCTATGGAGGGGAGAATTTTGTAAAACAGAAAATAGAAAAGGCTCTGAAATTAATAAATGACCTCATATAGCTCAAAATTTTATTTTTGACCAAATTTTACTTAAATTGAAATATGATTAAATTTTTGGGGTGTTACACATACTAACGTCGTTTGAATGGAACCACAATGTCGATGTGCATCTTTTTGTATAGTACTTGTTTTAGATTAAAACACCGTGATGTAGATTAGAAGCGATCATGTGAAGGTGATTTATGGAGGTGACTGGAACAGGACACATGCAAACCCATGTATCACGCTTGAACCATCGAAGCCATCATGTGCCCTTGACTTGCATCGCTCGGGTCTAGCTCAAGAAAAACGTAGATTTGAGTGTTCCCCCAGAGCCAGGACCAGAGGTGCTTTAAGGACTGGACCATGTAGGTTCATTAGTATTTGCATACAACCAAACAGGCCAAACCCAAAAAAACTGCATTGAGCGGGCCTGGTTGGAGTTGCTACACGCTACCAAGCATGCCCTTAGTTCGCCCATCTTCCCGCCTGACGCGTTTCTGGCCATTCAGTCAACCAGGCTGAAAATTTGCCCCTCAGATCAACACACCTATGGAGCATCTCCTAACCTTTCCCTCTCACAACACCACGACGCCGCATATCTCTCGCGTTTCGAGGGGGATTCGAGTTTTTAGTGTTGTGCTTACTTTGAACTTCACAAATTTGACCATAATCTGTAATGTTGATGGTTTGCTCTTTCTCATTGAAACTCGTATGTCTGATTAACTATAAGATATTTCCATTTTGAAATGAACATATCCCAACCCATTCTCAATCAAATAAGAAACCAAACAGGGGAATCGAAGCGGCATGAGTAGGGTTCGTTTCATAGGGGGAGTTATTATGACCCGTGGAGGCCAAACCTGGCCAAATGGCGCGGCACGGCCTCGGCTAAACGTGTGTGGCACGACACGACCACCACAAAACATATATTATACGGGTTTACCCCCAAGCCCAGGCATGACCCCTATAGTAAACGGGTCGGCCTGGCATCATGTTTGGCCCACACCCGCATATTATTCAGCCTATTGGGTTGTTTTGGGCCTATAATCAGCCTATTGGGTCGCACAAAAAATAAATAAATAAAAGAAAGTCAACGGGTCGTGTTGTGCCGACACATGGGCATGGCTTCACAGCCCAAGCACGACCCAAGGCGTGTCGCATGCCATCATGGCCCGTTTATATGAAATCACTACTTAAAGGATACCCCTTGCAAAGGTCACTTCGCACCTTCTCAAGCGCTGACAAGCTGGTGGGAGGGCTTCGTTTTTAGATCTTTCTTCGAGTTTTGTTAGGGTTCGTGTCCTGCTCAGAAAGGCGAGACAGTCGCGGCTCCTTGAAGATGGAATAAGGTTCTCCCCACCTAGCCCCCGTCCCGGTGGTGCGTCTAGCATCGTTAGTGGGCGTGTGGAGATGTGTCTCCGGTGAATCTGTCTTTGGTGGATTTGTTCGGATCTAGTCATCGTTCGTCTATGTTTGTGCGTCTTCAGGTTGGATCCTTCTTATCTACGTTACTCTTAATCGGCGGCGGTTGTTTTTCTGTTGTGTTGGTCCTATGGGACCTTAGCACAATGACTTCCCGACTGTCTACTACAACAGTTTTGTCCGGCTCCGGCGAGGGAGGGGCGATGACAGTGGCACGCCTTCAGCTCGCTTCAGTGTTTGTAGTCGTCGCTCGGTGGTCTAGGGACCTGGATGTAATTTTTACTATTTTTAGTGTCCGTTTGTATTACCATGATTGAAGATGAACAGGTCGAAAGTTTTCAAAAAAAAAGCCCCAAAAAGAAGACACTTGCGTGATTAAAGTTTTTTCTAGGGGAAACTTGCGTGGTTAGTTTTTGTTTTTTGAAACTCCTTGCGTGGTTAGTTGCTCTCCCGTTTGTAACCGTGCCGGGCAAGACCCGTCCGGGGCCGAGCATGTGTGCTAACGGGCTGGCACGGCCCATCTGGCCAGCTATTGTTGAGGCCCAAGCGGTGGGAGAGATGCGCTTTACAGCCTGTAAGCAGCAGGTCGTCATCAACGCATTACTCGTGTCACTCGTGTATAAGTACATCGGTGCCTTCCTCTCTTCTCCTTGGAAACCTCTAGACTGAGCTCCTCATCAACGTGCGACGAATCTCTGCCCGATCGAATCTCCAAGGTGAGCATCACCATATCCATCTCTTTCCCCTCCGCTTGCTTCCGTTACGCGCCGGTGCGTAGTTTCCGGTTCTCCGTTCCTTTCTGTCTGCTTAGATTTCTTAGGTTTCTGGAGTACAAGTTAGATGGGCTCCTTCCCTTTGTTCTTGGGATTCGTATCTGTATATAATTTGATTTGTTTCAAGCACTGCGGCTGGGCAAGATTTTTGGAAAATAGAGTAGAATCATGGGAAAATCCCCCGATCTATTTTTTAGAACCACCCCCAATGTCCCAATCCAACTATGTGTGTGCAATTTGTTGGAGTTCTTTTTTTTTTTTTACTTAGATTTAGCAGAACCTAGCGGCTGGGCTGTGGGGAGGTGCTCATGGAGGAGTGTGATCCTGCCGCCGTAGTCCAGGGCTTTGGGGCTGGAGCTGCTAATTTATCCAGTGCTGCTGCTGTTATTTATTTAGTTAAGATAATTTAGATATGGCCATATGGGAGTGCTGCTGCTACTGTATTTCTTGCTATTATATGATGCTTGTATCGAGGAGTGCTGCTGCTACTGTGTTATTTTGCACTTAGTTAGGATAATTTACATAGAGGAGTGCTGTCTCTGCTGTATTTTTTTGCTATTATATGATGCTTGTATGGATTATAATCGGTGCAATCGAATGGTAGTTGAGTTGGTGGTTATAAGATACTATTAAAATATAGGAGAGAGAATATCGACAATCTGCTGGACAGCTAAGAAAAATTTGAGAGGGAATCTTTTTGGACCATTGTCTATATAGATATGTACACAAGCTGCTAGAGATGGCATCTCTTTCCTTGCTCTAATCATCGAATGCACAACAACTCTTACAGGTGATAACAGGGATGGCTACTGGTAGTGATGCTGGAAAGTCCGCTGAGGCAGTGTTGGAGTGGCCTAAGCAGGACAAAAAGAGGATGCTGCATGCTGTTTACCGTGTGGGAGATCTCGACCGCACCATTAAGTATGTTAGCTATACTTTTGGAGTTTTTTAGATGGTGATATTTGCAATATGATTACTCGTATGTTTGTGCTAATGCCAGTGATTTAATTCTCATAGGTGTTACACAGAATGCTTTGGGATGAAGCTGCTGAGGAAAAGAGATGTCCCAGAAGAGAAGTACACCAATGCGTTTCTTGGGTTTGGACCTGAGGATACTAATTTTGCACTTGAGCTGACTTACAGTATGTTCATTGGTCCACTCGCAATTGTTTCTAACGCAACCCGTTTGATATTCTTGTTAATGTTTGGGCGATGTGTGTATACACCTCAGTGAGAAGACTGGCAAACTAACGGGGTCATCTTCTCTCTAAATATGAACTGATAAACTATTTCGTGGGACTATAGTGTCATTCTTTTCCACCTTCTGTTGTGCTAATATGCTCTTTCTCATTTGATAGATTATGGTGTTGACAAGTACGACATTGGAGCGGGCTTTGGACATTTTGCCATCGCAAATGAGGATGTATGTATTGTTTACCTGCAACATCTTACCCTTCATGTTACAGACCCTTAGGCTTGTTTGATGTCGTGGATGCAATGCAGGTGTACAAGCTGTCTGAGACAATTAAATCATCTGATTGTTGTAAGATCACTCGCGAACCTGGTCCTGTCAAGGGAGGGTCCACTGTGATTGCCTTTGCACAAGACCCAGATGGTTACATGTTTGAGCTTATCCAGAGGGGTCCGACTCCTGAGCCTCTCTGTCAAGTTATGCTTCGTGTTGGTGACCTTGATCGGGCTATCATGTTCTACGAGAAGGTATTGTTTTGTAAAATGGGAGGTTGTTTGAAATGTTAGGGACAATATCCTTTCTGTATATTCTCTAGAACAATAGTTTTACGTGGGATATTCTAACATTTGACTTTTATGCAGGCCCTTGGGATGAAGCTTCTGAGGAAGAAGGATGTGCCTCAGTATAAGGTACTCCTACATCACATGACAATTGTGTTTTGATGCCATTTGTCGTCTAAATCTTGATACACTGAGCATGTTTATGATTTTGTACAGTACACTATTGCCATGATGGGCTATGCTGAGGAGGACAAGACCACTGTTCTGGAGTTGACATACAACTATGGTGTCACGGAATATAATAAGGGCAATGCATATGCTCAGGTATTGACAAGTTTTCTTCTGCCCTTATTTCCTCTTTTAAGTTTTGGCATTTCTTAATGATGTGTTGCCTAAGTGCAGGTTGCTATTGGCACTGACGATGTGTACAAGAGCGCTGAAGCAGTTGAACTAGTTACCAAAGAACTAGGTGGAAAGATTCTAAGGCAGCCAGGGCCACTGCTGGGGCTGAACACCAAAATCACCTCTTTCCTTGACCCAGATGGCTGGAAAGTGGTATGTCTTCTGGATGTCTTATGCATAACACTGCTTTATTTGAATCGAAGGGGTCATTAACAGTTAATGATGAATGCAAGATGTGCTTGCTGCAGTCAATGCTTGGTTTAAAATCTGAAGAGCTTACTGTAGTCAACGTACTTTGGCAGTTAAATGAATTAATTTGAAACAAAACAAAGAATAATTCAATTGGCCTACACAACTACTGTAGTCACAGATTAATTGCTATTTCCTTTGTAGAAATGAATTATTGCCAGTTAGTACATACTCCCTCCCGTCTCTGAAAAGAAGGCCTATAAATTTCGTCTGAAGCCAAAACGTACATTGTCTGACCATGTTTGTAAGAAAAACTATCAACAACTACAATACTTAATAAATATACTATAAATATATTTTACTGTGTATCTAATAAGTATACTGAGTATTAATTTGGTACTGTGGATTGTGGTTCTTCATAGGTTTAACTACAAACTTGGTCAGACTTTGCACCATTTGACTTCAGGAAAAAAAAAATAGGCCTTCAGTACATAGTTTCAAAGTCTACTAATTTATTGTCACCTTCAAGGCCAAGCTGTTAGTCTGTAAAATAGAAACTTGGAAAACAGCATCATCTTAAGGAGGTTTATATTGATAGTCCGAGCTCTATTTCCTCCAGTTTCGTCTCTCACCATCATCCACTGTCTATACAATGGAAGATAAGCTTTAGTAGATTTGAGGCGTCACCCACTTAATTAGCAGCAGAACACAGTTGAAGAAAGTAAGCATCTAAGCGTCGCAAAGCAAATTAATAAAGTGAGATGGAACTTCACCTCAAATTTCGCTGCAGCATAGTTGTCAATACTGATATGATTTCTTAAAGGTTGTATGTGAACTGGCTTGCACGCATGATTGATTACGAACTGATGTAGTGATTGCTTGAAAACGAATTATCCTTGGCCACAATATCAGTATGTGACTAATGTTATTCCTCCGGTTGCAGGTTCTGGTGGATCATGCGGACTTCCTCAAGGAACTCCACTGAAGATGGCTCAAATGTTAGTGTCGCGAGGAGGCAAACCTTATGTTAGCAATGGTCTGTGTGTGATTGTAATAAAACAAACCTTATGTAGTAGCAATGGTCTCTGTGTGATGTAATAAAACGGCAGCCTCTTCCGCTCGACGAACAAAAATAAAAAGCAACCACCGCATGCATATGCGGTGATTGACAGTGTTATCAAGTTGCTTGTAGTTTGATTATCACCACAAAGGTGATTGTTGGTTCTTGATAAACATGAACTGGGGACTAGATTGTGAGAGATGATTAGTATAGTGCTGGAAAAGGAGGAAGATGCACACCTACAGCGTACACTATACCGGATCGCTACTGAGAGAGAAAAGATCGCCCTGATCGTATGTATATGTTCATCTTAGAACAACTCCAATAGCTCCACCGTTTCAGTTTACGGGAAGTTGGGGCAAAAAATGTTAGAGCAACTTTAATAGCTCCAGTATTCCTGCAAAAACTACAGCAAAGGAAGTTGGGGCAAAAAAAAGCCTCTAACAGCTCCCATAAATCTCAAAAAAATACGGGATCCCGTAAAATTACCTGCTCCGTCCAGCAATTTTAGTTTACAGGCAGAAGGCCTTCCCGTATAATTTTGACGGGCTGCGATTGCCTGAAACTCGATTTTTTGTCAAGTCTTTTCTAGCAATTCCGTTGGGCAGGTGGTCCTTTTGGACAAAAACTCCCTGAAACTCCACGCGCGCAGCCTTGTCGCCATGCCCTGCCGCGCCGCCTGCCATGGCCCGCGTTGCCGCTTGCCGTGCCGCTCGCCACACCGCTGTTTGCCGCCACACACCGCTGAGACAAGTGGTCATTAGAGAACTTCTCATAAAGTACGACGGTAATCCCATAAAACGATTTTTACATGAAAATTTTTAGGGGTACTATTGGAGTTGTTTTTATCTCGTTTGCCGCCACACACCGCTGAGACAAGTGGCCATTAGAGAACTTCTCATAAAGTACGACGGTAATCCCATGGCCCGCGTTGCCGCTTGCCGTGCCGCTCGCCACACCGCTGTTTGCCGCCACGCACCGCTGAGACAAGTGGTCATTAGAGAACTTCTCATAAAGTACGACGGTAATCCCATAAAACGACTTTTACATGAAGATTTTTAGGGGTACTATTGGAGTTGTTTTTATCTCGTTTGCCGCCACACACCGCTGAGACAAAGTGGCCATTAGAGAACTTCTCATAAAGTACGGCGGTAATCCCATAAAAACGACTTTTACATGAAGATTTTTAGGGGTACTATTGGAGTTGTTTTTATCTCTGCACCATGCTCTCACCACGTAGCCCAGCATCCATGCACATAGTTTCCAAAGAAAAAAAAATAGACAGACGTTGCACGCACTCCATATCAAAGTGGTAAAGAAGGCATGTAATGAGACGGCCAAGCAAAAGGACAAAGCTTGGCCGAAACAAGCATGCCGAAGACAAATATCAATTCTATGAGAATTTTGAATTTGCTAACCACATGTCCAATGTAGTGTCAACAACGTCCTTAGGCCGGTATATAAGCAGCTCACCTTTCCTTTCCTGAAGCGATGTGGTACTAAAAGTATGCACAGGAGCAACCGAAAACCTGAGCCTGCGGACACAGCGGGAGCACCATAATATGGGCCTTCTTATAGCCCAACAGGCCGGCAACTAAAGACGATATCCCACAATCAGCGTTATGTTTGCCAAGAAAAGAGAAAATAATGATCAAAAAATAAAAATGAATGAGAAGGAAGACCAACCTTATTTTTATTTATTTTTGTGGGGTGGAAGACTAACGTTATTAGCCCTGCCTGGACGACATTGCAATGCTGAACAAGCCCTAACTTAATCATATCCTACTGATGCATGTTGTCTTTGGTCAAACGATGCTCGATTGTGGGATGAACAACACGCCTTAGTTAACCGCTCCGTCGGCCGTCTGCATGCACGAGCACGGCCAGTATGCAGCTAATCCAATTAATATGTAACATCACTTTTTTATTTGATCTACATGTTCATTGTTTATGCTATTATTAATTTTGCGTTACACGTGAGAACCCTTTATTTGCGACATTGATCTTTTCTCCTTGCCTTGTATGGCTAACGGTGATGTACAGACCGGTAGTTCTTCGGGTGCGGCGCGGGCAACCTTCGGTGGGGTGGATTGGCCAACTCTTGTGATAGAGGAAGAAACAGATGATTTTGCCGCTCATGTGGAGGACACGATGTATAATTTTGCTTGGTCTGAAGGAGGATGAGAGCACGCGCCAGGCTGCTATGATGCTAACACCGCTCCTGTTGCTGCTAATATCTGGGTCGTTGATGCCAATCACACTGATGGTGCAGCCTTACCTGTTGATCATCGTGAATCCGAGGAGCACTCCACTTCCTTTGATAGGGATAATCCAAAGATGGTCGTGAGCGACACTTTTCCTTCAATGGATAACTTCAGAATGACACACAAACATTATGTTATAGAATACTCCCTCCATAAAGAAATATAAGATTTATGGAGAGTATTAAAAAAGAGTTTGCCATAAAGGTTAATACGTCTCAGCCCAAAAGGTATATGGCCGTTTGTAAGGTTCTGAAGATGGAAATTGCCGTTGAAAGATTACAGCTAAAACGATGCAAGAGGGAAAAACTATGGTGGCAAGTACTTGCTTCGATTTATCTCTTGCTACTTCACTTGTCCATTCTTTGCATATTTTTTTTTGCTATTTGTCTTGCACATTCTTTGTATAAACTTGCTTCTATGTGCTGTCCATTATTTGTATAATTTTTTGATATCTTGATGGATTAAACTGTCTTGTCAAAAATTATAAAACTTGTACCAAAATAAAGTTCTACAGAAAAAATTACAGGTTTGCAGCCAATGTTACATGCCTTCTTTTCGGAAATCCAATTTGGCTCTAGGGAGCACATGCTCCTGCGTGCTAAAAATGTTATTTGCAAATGTCAATTTTTGTTTTGGAAAAAAAAGTATATGTGTTCATTGTCACAACCAAATGCTACCTATAAATTTTCAGAAGAAAAACTTAAGCATTTTGACCTGTGCAAAAAAACAAGTCGAACGCCACATGTTACCTCCAAATGTTACACTTAATTTATTTATTTTCACCGCCGAAGCACTGCTATCCCGTATCGCATGAAAATTGTCAAACACACTTGCTACACTAACATGGACATCTACAAAAAAAATCATAATTTTAAAATTTATTTACTATTTATTTCGAATTCACTGTTCATTAGGGAGCATGTGCTACATCGCGTCCCTTCTTTTGTGGTAATTTTTTGTCTCTTGGTTATGGTCATTCTTCTTTTTACAAGACGAACCTTATGTCCTTCAAAATTACAGTTACAATGATTAACCAAGCGTGAAGAACAAAATCAAATTTCTTGGTTCTCTTTGCCTGTGTAAATTTTCAATCAGATACCGAAGAAATGCTCTACTGTTCTCAGTATTCTGGCGTCTTGGCAGAGAGGATCAAACATGGCTTAACCTGTTTCAGACTTCTGCTGTTATGATACCACAGGCACCTTACATGGTGATTAAAACTAGGAAACCCGATTGATTAAATCACGTGAGAAGGTTGTCAATTTCAATGCAAACTATGACACCTAAGAAGATGAACAAATATTTGAATGACTGCTGAAGCAACTGAATGGGAACTTGGGACTTCTTAGAGTGCATCTTATTCCATATATTTAGATGTGTTTTGCTTTGTTATGGTTTCTAAGGCACTATCTGATAGAGCAACTGATAATTCAGAAGAGAGAAACGGTATAAGATCAACATTCTCCGTGGAACGTATATATGGTATGTTCTATCAGTTTTTCCCAATACACACTGTTTATTACTGCTTTCTTTGAATCTTTTCAGGCCTAACTTCTGACCAATAGTTGAGGTACTATGACAGCATCCTGGGATCCTGCACCAGAACATTTTTGGGTGAAGGTATTGATTACACACAAGTCAAGATAAAATAGGAGGCCAAAGAGTGATGGCACTTGTATTTTTTGATCAAGCTTAGTGCTCGTAGTTAGTAGTGTACATATTTCCTTGATATGACCTTAATCCTTGTAAAATGGAAAGGAGGCTCTCTTTTTGTTGTTGCACCCATCCCTGCATTACTAATTCAAACATGTAACAAAACAAATCGATACTATCCATAAAATTATTGCTGACATTCCCATAACAGAATGAGAATTATTGCAATGATGATATTTTGCAAAAGGGGAAACAAGAAGAGAGAACATTCTTGAGAAGAGCTTGTGTCATCTCCTGACGGTGTAGGAAGGAACCCTGTCTTCCTTCGACGGCGGTGATGATATGCCATAATTCCTTTCCCCGGTAGGCACATCGTAGAACTGTGCCAAGTACTCCAAGGCTTCATGGTTCCCACTGCAAATCTTCCACAGCGATGCCACTTCCCCTGGAGCAACTGTGCCCCAGTCCTCACAGTCATCCAAAAACTCCAGCAGTTTGGAGTAGTAAGAGTCATAATTCATCAGCAAGAACGGGACCGGTAGCGCGGACCCAATCCTCTCCAGTTGAATCAGCGCCATGATCTCAAAAAGCTCATCGAGCGTCCCAATGCCGCCGGGCAATGCGACGATGGCGGTTTTATCAGCGGAGCTGTTGCGCACTACAGCATCCACCAAGCCATGCTTCCTTGCCGAGAAGAACCTGCAGGTGAGGTAAGTCTCCGAGGGCAGCAGGTACGGGTGGAAGTTCGAGGCTGTCCATTCACCGGCCTCTTTGCCGATCTTGAAGCCGCCGACCGGCTTGCCTGCCTCGAGGGCGCCTTGGATGGCAGCATCCATGAGGCCGGGGCCTGCGCCGGTCCATGTGGTGCAGTCCAGCAGCTTGGCTATCTCCGCCGCGAGCTGGGCGGTCTGGTGGTAGTGGGGGTGCGCGGCCGGCACCCTGGAGGAGCCGAGGTAGACGGCGCCCCGGCCGAGGCGGCGGACAAGCTCGTAGCACCTCGCAATCTCCTCCCTCACCTGCAATACAGATCCGCCGCATGAGGGATGTGGCTCGCCGCCGTCACGGACAAATCGTAACAGGAAGGGGAAGGAAGAACAAGCACCTCATTGGGGCTGCCCCTCTCGGGCTCCATCGCCTCAACCCCTTCCACTCCGACCTGCTGCTGGTGAGGGTTTGCGGCGGCGGCGACGCCCCGAGTTCGGGCTGCTCTGCTGCGGACGAGGCGCGTGGTCGGCCATGGCAGATGGCGAAATGAGAGAGGGGTATGAGGATCGCCGCGGCCGCCGCTGGGTCTGAGCCAAGGCCTCGCGAGCCCTAGGCGGGACCCGAATTCGGCCCTCGATCCTACCACCGAGCTCGCCGTTGCCGCTTCCATGGATTCCCCAGAACAGCAGCGCGTTGCGCGTCTCTACTTGTTTTTTTTTTCAGGAAAGTGCGCGTCTCTACTTGCTTGGCATCTCCAAGGCTGCAATTGTAATTTATCTCATCTCAGGGTGTTTTGTGCAAATGTAGACAGAGCAACTTTGACAAATATTGGAATACTTTTTTTTTTGCAAACTGCATCCTTTATTAAACGTTCAAACAAATAGGGACACAGATGATGTCGGGCAAATAAGTAAGCCACACGTGGCGCCCGGGAGTAAGAGAAGCCACTGCCTTTGCTAAGGCATGGTCCTCTCTGTTATGTTTTCTATTTTCATGAATAAACTTGATATATTGAAATAAACTTCTCTAGTGCTTGATGTCTTTCAAGATAGCAAAATACTGGAAGGGAACTTCAGCTTGTATATTCGTCACTACTTCCAGACAATCCGATGCCACACACACGGACTGGACATGTAAATCAGTGGCAAGCGAGAGAGCCTCATTGCATGCCCGTGCTTCGAGTACTGTTGGATCCAGAAGACCCTCAAAGATAACAGATGAGGCACCAAGATAATTACCTCTCTTATCCTTACAGACCACCGCTAAAACTCCACGGTCTCTGATCTTGGAAAAGCTGCCATCCACATTCATCTTCACATCGTGGCTATCGGGCGGGAGCCACCCAGTCAGCGGCGGCTGCTCGTTGTTATTTCCTGAAATCACATGCAGGCCTCTGGCATTTACATGCAGGTCCTTAGAATGTGGCTTCTTCTCAGGGATCAACTTGAGCTCAACCATGAATTTGTTGACGAAAATATGAGTACTCAGCGGACTTTGAAACTGATTATCATGGATAGCTCGACGCCTCGACCACCAAATTGCCCACATCGTCACAAGCACGCGTGCTAGCTCCACCGAGGGTAGCGTGTCAACAAGCCATAACATCCAAAGCTTGGCGTCCTCCGTCAGGTTTGAGATGATAGCCTTAGTAAGATCTTCATCGGCAAGGGCCCAAACTGTAACGCCCGGATAATTAAGCTAAGTAACCCTCTACTAATGATGTCATGTCACCAAGGTTACTGTTGTTAATCTCGTGTTGATTCAAAACCGATTCGAAATCCAAATTTAAAATAAAGTCAAACAATAAAAGTTTTCAAACGTTAAAATTGAAATGGTCTAAATGTGACAAATAAATCATAAGTAATAATGATGGAGAAACCACATTTTGATAAAATAGTTAATTGCTCTAAAATAAATAAAACAACAGCAAAACAATTAATTAAATGCCTTTATAATTAATAAAATATTAAAATGTTTTAATTAGGTGCCCAAACTTTAGTGGCAGTGGTATAACTAGAGATATTAATTTAGGAACCATTTTTATATTTTATAAAACTAAAATAAAATGAAACTAAATTAAAATAGAAAAGAAATAAATTAAATAATAAAAAGAAAACAAAACAAAAAAAATCCCCCTGGTCCAACTGGGTCATGGCCCAGCCAAGTCGACCCACCTAACTGGCCTACTTAGGCCTCCCCACCACCGAACCCTAGCCCGAACACCTCCCACCCCCACGATCCCTTCCCCTCCCTCTCTGGATCTGGATCGAGGCGCTGCGCCCGTCGTCCCCGACGTCGCCGCCTCGCCCCTGCACCTCGCCGGTCGTCCCCGACCTCCTCCCTGAGTCGCTTCTTCGCGCCTCGCCGCCCACTCTTCCCACGATGCGAGTGAGGACCACGTCCTCTCCCTGTGCCCTTTCTCTCTGCCGCACTGGAGCGCCCATGCCCTCGCTCCCCGTGCCCTATCTCTCTACCGCATTGGAGCGCCCCAGCCCTCGCTCCCCGCGCGCCGTCCGCGCCCAGACGCGCCCCACACCGCGGTCGCCGTGCCCTCGCCTTCCTCTGCCTGCGTCGGCTGCGCCCTGCACGCCCTTGGACAAGCCTCTGCGCGCGAGGCCGCGCCCCGGCCGAGCCGCCCGCACCTCACGCTCGCAGCCGCTGCCCCCTGCCACGCCGCACCGTCTGCTCGCCTCGACCTCGCCGCTCGCCCGCCTGCTGCGCGGTCGCTGTTGCGCCGCCGCGCCTCCCCCCGCTTTGATGCGTAGCTCCCCGGCTCGCCCGCCGCCGCCCACTCGCCGGCCCGACCGCAGCCACCCCCGCGCTCGCCCCGCCTGCTATGCAGCTGCTACTCGCCATTACCGCCGGCCGAGCCCGTCGCCTCCCCTCGCAGCGTCCACGTCATCGCCACGCCCGGCCTTCCCCCCTCTGCGTCCACCGTGCCGCTCTGATACGTCATTTTGCATCATGTTTTTCTACTGTTATTTATAATGTTTTTATGCATAATAATGCTTCATGGAGTAATTCTAATGCCTTTTCCCTCATAATATGCAAGGTTTACACAAAGAGGGAGAATGCCGGCAGCTGGAATTCTGGGCCTGAAAAAGCTACGTCAGAGTTACCTATTCTGCACATCTCCAAATGAGCTGAAAATTTACGAAGAATTATTCTGGGATATATAAAAAATACTGGAGCAAATAACTACCGGAGGGGGCCACTTGGTGAGCACAAGACACCAGGGCGCGCCAGGACCCCCAGGCGCGCCCTGGTGGGTTGTGCTCAGCCCAGCCCACCTCCGGTGCCCATCTTCTGGTATATAGGTCATTTTGACCTAGAAAAAATCAGGAGGGGACTTTCGGGACGAAGCGTCGCCGTCTCGAGGCGAAACTTGGGTAGGAGCACTTTTACCCTCCGGCGGGCGATTCCGCCGGGGGAACTTCCGTCTCGAAGGGGGTAATCGAAGCCATCGTCATCACCAACAACCCTCTCATCTTTGGGAGGGCAATCTCCATCAATATCTTCAACAACACCATCTCCTCTCAAACCCTAGTTCATCTCTTGTGTTCAATCTTTGTACCGGAACCTCAGATTGGTACCTATGGGTGACTAGTAGTGTTGATTACATCTTGTAGTTGATTACTATATGGTTTATTTGGTGGAAGATTATATGTTCAGATCCATTATGCTATTTAATACCCCTCTAATCTTGAGCATGATTATCATTTGTGAGTAGTTACTTTTGTTCTTGAGGTCATGGGAGAAGTAATGTTGCAAGTAATCATGTGAACTTGATATGTGTTCGATATTTTGATGATATGTATGTTGTGATTCCCTTAGTGGTGTCATGTGAACGTCGACTACATGGCACTTCACCATATTTGGGCCTAATGGAATGCATTGTGGAGTAGTTATTAGATGATGGATTGCTAGAGTGACAGAAGCTTAAACCCTAGTTTATGCGCTACTTCGTAAGGGGTCGATTTGGATCCAGAAGTTTAACGCTATGGTTAGATTTTATCTTAATACTTTTCTCATAGTTGCGGATGCTTGCGAGGGGGTTAATCATAAGTAGGAGGTTTGTTCAAGTAAGAACAACACCTAAGCACCGGTCCACCCACATATCAAATTATCAAAGTAGCGAACACGAATCAAACCAACATGATGAAAGTGACATGGTAAAATTCCTGTGTACCCTCAAGAACGCTTTGCTTATTATAAGAAACCGTTTTGGCCTGTCCTTTGCCACAAAAGGATTGGGCTACCTTGCTGCACTTTATTTACCGTTACCGTTACTTGCTCGTTACAAATTATCTTGCTATCAAACTATTCGTTACCGACTATTTCAGTGTTTGCAGAAAATACCTTGCTGAAAACCACTTGTCATTTCCTTCTGCTCCTCGTTGGGTTCGACACTCTTACTTATCGAAAGGACTATGATTGATCCCCTATACTTGTGGGTCATTAAGACTCTTTTCTGGTGTCATTGCCAGGGAGTGAAGCGCTCTTGGTAAGGAAAAATTATTACTACGTGCTGAAATTTATTGTCACTTGTTCCTATAAAGAACCATCCTTTGAGGGGTTTGTTCGGGGTATCTTCACCTCGACCGGAAGCACAACTAGTTGCCCCTCAACCTACTGCACCTACTGAAAATATTGGTTATGAAATTTCTTCGGGTATGATAGAACAACTGCTAGCTAATCATTATGCAGGAGATGGAACTGAACATCCTGATATGCACTTGATATATGTGGATTATTTAAGCTGGCAGGTTTATCCGGAGATGAAGCTAAGAAGAAGGTTTTCCCTTTATCTTTGAAGGGAAAAGCATTGACATGGTATAGGCTATGCGATGATATTGGATCTTGGAACTGGAATCGATTGAAATTGGAATTTCACCAAAATTTTATCCTATCACTACAGGAATCAGCTACTTTGCCATCTGCCACGGCAGACGGCAAAGGCAGGAACGGCGGACGGCAAAGGTCTTTGCCGTCTGCCGCGGACGGCAAAAGGCTCCGGCAAAGTAAGGATCGGCAAAGAGCTACTTTGCCGTCTGCTTTCGGCGGCTGACGGCAAAGGGACCTTTGCCATCAGCAGCAGACGGCAAAGAAAGCAGACGACAATAATTACGATGTTAGTCCATTAGATGGCTAACGGCAGCCTTTGCCGTCCGCCGCTGACGGCAAAATTTGTCCGGCCTTTGCCGTCCGCCGAATGATGTCAGCTGGACGTCACTACACGGCAGGCCTTTGCCGTCCGCGGCTGTAGGCAAAGTTGTTTACTCTTTGCCGTCAGCCACTGTAGGCAAAGCCTTTGCTGTCCGCCGCTGTAGGCAAACTGGCTAAATGGGTCAGTTCTCAGGAGGCACAGGTGGCAGCCACGTGGCTGCTTTGCCGTCCGCGGCTGTTGGCAAAGTTGCCTTTGCCGTCCGCGGCTGTCGGCAAAGGTGGCTTTGCCATCAGTGGCTGACGGCAAAGATCCTGCTTTGCCTCATTTTTTTCTGTTTTTTTTAAATGCAACAATTTTGATAGCAAATATATATGACATATATATATATATATATATTTCACAGGGCTATTTAACAGTAAACATATGACATATCCAGCACATAAGTTTCATCGTACGTACATATATAGTTCCATCCATTCATACATAGCAAGTTCCATCAAGTTACACATACACATTGTTCCATCCATACATATTACAATGCAAAGTTTCATCTAGATAGCAAGTTCCATCATAGCAAGCTAGAAGAATACTTGAAGAGAATGAAAGAAAAAACAAGCACTCCATCATAGCAAGCTAGCTTCCGTGAAGTGAATGAAATCTGCAAAATGGCAAATAAGAAAGTTAGAAAAAGGTGACTAGAAGAAGAAGACTAGAACAAGAAGACTAGAACAAGAAGACTTAGGTGAAATGGATCATATATGAGCTAACTTAATTGAAATGGATCGTTTATGAGCTAACTAAGGTGAAATGGATCCTTTATGAGCTAACTTAGGTGAAATGGATCGTTTATGAGCTAGCTTAGTTGAAATGGATCATTTATGAGCTAACTTAGTTGAAATGGATCGTTTATGAGCTAACTAAGGTGAAATGGATCGTTTATGAGCTAACTAAGGTGAAATGGATCGTTTATGAGCTAACTAAGGTGAAATGGATCGTTTTTGAGCTAACTTAGGTGAAATGGATCATTTATGAGCTAACTTAGTTGAAATGGATCGTTTATGAGCTAACTTAGGTGAAATGGATCATTTAAGAGCTAATTTAGGTGAAATGGATCGTTTTTGAGCTAACTTAGGTGAAATGGATTGTTTATGAGCTAACTTAGTTGAAATGGATCATTTATGAGCTAACTTAGTAAAAAGCATCATTTTAGAGCTAACCTAGGTGTGATGGGTCATTTTGGAGCTAACCTAGGTAAGATGGGTCATTTTGGAGCTAACCTAGGTGAAATGGGTCATTTTAAAGCTAACGTAGGTAAAATGGATCATTTAGGAGCTAATCTAGGTAAAATGGGTCATTTTAGAGCTAACTTGGATAAAATGGATCATTTATAAGCTAACTAAGGTAAAATGGGTCATTTTAGAGCTAACTTAGGTAAAATGGATCGTTTATGAGCTAACTAAGCTAATTATGCAATTTTTGACATAAGTAAGCTAAGTACAGATCGTTTTAGAGCTAACTTAGGTAAAATGGATGGTTTTGGAGATCAGTATGCTTATTAAGTCATTTTGGAGGAAAAGAAGCTAACTCTAGGTCATTATGGTAAGCATATTGGAGGAAATAAAGCTAAGTCTAGGTCTTTATGCATTTGTTAAGCAAAACACTAGAGAAACTTACCGTGATCATGGAGGTGTAGGAGCGGGCTGGCTCGTGCCGGTAGCTGGAGAAGGATCGTGCGATGCTTGTCTGGAGTTACGCTGCACCAAAGATCATTTCCAATGTCTCGTTAGCATGATGACACTCAAATGTTAAGACTAGCAAGTAATGCCCATTCAAATTAAACTCACCGTGCTCCCAGGAGCAATCACTGGCATCGGCGGAGCGGTCTGACCGAACTTCTCGCACACAGACTGCACATTTGGTTTTGACAACTCAGTCATACTAGTTAGTAATGAGACAAACACTACATGAATGTTTTGGCTAATCTGCAGAAGAAACTTACCACAAGGAGCTCGTACATGGCCCTTGCCTGCATGTCATTCCGTGCCCTCTCCTCCTCCAACATCTTTGTCGTCCTCTCCTCCAACTCCCGCTGCCTCTCCACCGCCTCCGCCAGAAGTTTCTCCATTCTATCTCTCTCACTCTGTATAGCGGCCTGCAACACCACTCACATGACCATTTGTAATCATTGATGGAAGCGCACACAATGTAATGGAGAAAGATAGCTGAGTACGTATAACTAACCTTGAAGGCGAGTTGGACTGGCCGTTCACGAGGCCTTATCTCAGGAGCGGAGCTCGACTGGCGCGCCTTGATCTCCGGGAGAGTGCTAGGACAACGGATAAGTCCATCTCCCATGGCTATGGAGCCATGGGACCTCCCGCCACCAGATATTATCAGCAGCTCTGTATCAATGGGACCCTGGCTCGGGTTAAAGTCCTCCCCTTTCCTCGCCTTCCCCTGATCTCTATATTTCACGAGCTTGTCGTGGGAGGAGATGTTGGTGAAGTTCTTTGGATCATCGAGGTCAGACGCAGAGAATGCCTTGACTTTCTTGTAAGGGCCAGTGTGGGCCATGGCATACAGGTCGTACACCTCTGGCACCTTATCCGCCTTATTGTAGCATGCCTGAAAGAGAGAAACAAAGTAAATTAGTAATTAAAGGGCTAAAGCTAGCATGATGAATGAATTGCATGAATCATGAAGCAAACCACATACCCAGTTTCGCCCGAACTGATATAAGTTGGAGCTGCCTTGATGGTGTGGCACACCTTCCATTTGGGCACGTTTGTCCTTGGCCTCGTTGTGGAGGGCTAGCCATTCTTTTGAGCACCACTCATTGACCAACACCTCCCAACAATCCATCCGATCCGCACACCATCTCGGAGGGGCCTAAGTTAGCAAATAGAAACTTGAGCGCTACGGCTATGAATTACTAAATGAAGGAAGTAAGTACAAGGCCTTAAGAATTACCTTCATGTACTCCTCCTTACTCAAGAACTTCTCGCGGCACGCCGGCTTGGTCTTCTTGATACCACGCGAGGCGTAGTAGTCTCGAACAGCCTGCACCCTAGCCTCGTGCCGTAAGTTCTGTAGTAGGCGCTTGCAGACGTTATCGATAACATTTGCCGCTTTCTCCTCGTATCCCTCCTCACACCTGTAGAATGTCTGCAATCAAATGAGACAATATTGATTAGTACAATTAATAACTAGCTAGTTGAAGATTTTTAATTGTGTAAAGGAGAAATTACCCAGAACTTTCTGATCACCACGTCTGCCCTCGTCTTGCACAAGACACCGTCGATAATCTCACCCGGCGGGGCCGAGGCAGCCAAGTAGTGCTCCCAACTCAATCCAAGCTCTGGAAGCCGACCCTCACCAGGCAACGTGACAAACCCCGGGAACTTTTGCCGACAAAGAACTCCAAGGACGGAGTTGGGCCGGCGGACACTATGATGGTGGTCCCAACCCCTGCAGCATGACAAGGCCAACGCATTAGTTATTTGAAGAAACGTGAATGTAGAAGGTACAAAAAGATTAAATGCACTTACCTCTCCCCATCAGGGAAAATCAACCACCTCTGCTCGCGGGTCGCCGGCATGGACGGGAGCCGTGTACAACCACGCTGGTAGACGGTGCCCCCCTCCTCCTCAATATCAGTCGGCTCCCCGCCATCATCAGCATGGCCACTCGGCTCCTCAGGCTGATCCGGCCAGGTACCCCATCCAGACGTGTGCTCCTCCGGGGTCTCGTGGGCCGAAGGCCCGTCGACCCGAGGCTCGTGGGCCGAAGACCCGTGGACCGGAGGCTCGTGGACCGGAGTCCGTGTAGCCTCCTCCTTGAACGAGTCCACCCTAGCAGTCACGTGCTCGGGTGAAACAGCTGGGGGTGGCGGCGAGGAAGGCGCCGTAGCAGGCACCCTACCTCCTCTCCCACGACCACGTGCTCCAGCTCCTCTCTTCTTCTTACCTCGTCCCCTGCTGGGCACCGCGGTCGACGAAGAAGGGCCCGACGGTGTCGCCATACTGTCCAGCAACGCTCGGCGGAGAGGTGCGTGTGGAATGGAAGACCTCACACCACGCGCCGACGAAGAAGGGGCCTCGGCGCACTCCCGACCAGCGCCCACCATATTTCAACACCTGCCATGACAAAGAGTAAACGAAATTAGTACAACATAAAAAAATACCGACATGAATAATAATATGTATATCACTTAAGTGTATCATCATCAAGTACAACATAAAAAAATTGAATACCTGACACTACTAATAATCTCGATCAGTATCATCAATAAATGCATAATCATCATCATCACTATAATCAATGATGGGCTCATAGGGTTCAGTGGCATCAACATGTGGAAGGCCACCTTGACGTAATCGGTCAAGCATTGACAGGTCATCCGCAGCAGTAACCTCTTCTTGTTCCTCCTCTGGGGTGATGTCAGATTCACTGTCGCTGTCTACTTCAATGTTTTGGGGTGAAGTATAGCGGTTCTTGAAACGCTTTTTGGAAAGACGTGTCTCTTGGAAGAATTCTCCTTCATATGTGTCTGGGTTAATGTGAGGTTCATAATCCTCTTCCTTTGGGGGAGATAGTCTAGCACGTGGCGGCACTTCATAAACGACATCCCAACCTTTCAGATTTGGATTAGTTTGGCAGGCCCACGGTAGATAGAATACTTGGGTCGCCTGTTGAGCCGTAATATAGACATCAGGAACATCTAAATGGGTGCTTTGGTTGATTTCAACTAGCCCTATATGTTCATGAGTCCTTCTAGTCTCCTTCGGCTGAAACCAATAACATTTGAAGACTACGACATTCGGTGGGTTTTCACCATAGAATAGAAGTTCATAAATTGCTTCAACTCTCCCATAATACTCGGTACCTCCTTCGCCGATAGCAGATACACAACAATTTGTAGACTTTCGGTCGGCCATAGATAGCTCTTTGCCATAGGTACGAAAGCGATACCCGTTGATGTCGTATTTGTCAAATGAACGGACCTTATAGTCAAAACCATTAGCGACTTGTCTCAATTCGGCGTCCATAGACTCTGAATTAGCCTACAAGTTTAATATGAAAGGATTGTTGCATTACGCACAAATTAGCGAATGAAATGAAATTGTCTAATAGAAATTACCGTTTGTTTGAACCAAGAGATGAAACCGGGATAGCCGCCTCCTTGCTTTGCGAGAATATGGCGACGTATCGACTGTATGAAATATCCAGGAATAAGAGCAGTTCAAAGGAAATAGAAGTTGCGAAACAATGTACCGAGAACTTACTCGATGTACGGCCGCACTTCTACCAGGTTGTTGAAGATATACAACGAAATGGTCCGCCATTCTTCGTTATCCAAAGATACTGGATTTGAAACACTGGCTGGTGCGAGATTCCCTTTGAATAGGCTGAGGTTGGATCCACCCTTTTTAGGGTCGTCAGCATTGTACCGAGGCTTCGGATTATGCAAATGACGATTTTTGGCTTCGTAGTGTGCTGTCACGAAGTTTGCCGCCTCCTCAGTGATGAATGCCTCAGCCATCAATGCTTCAATTCTACGTTTATTTTTACATTTTTCTCGAAGCGTCTTCTGCATCCTCTCAGTTGGGTAGCACCAACGATTTTGCACGGGCCCCCAATCTTGCCTCGGTCGGGAGATGCAAAATCAAATGCTGCATTGGATTAAAGAAGCCCGGTGGAAAGATCTTCTCTAACTTGCAGATCAACTCCGGCGCCAACTCTTCCATTTCTTCTAGCATGCCAGGCGATAGTTCTTTCGCACAAAGAACACGGAAGAAATAGCTGAGTTCTGCCAGTACTAGCCATTCATCCTCAGGGATGAAGCCACGCAACATCACCGGCATTACCCGCTCAATCCATATGTGCCAATCATGACTCTTGAGACCAAATATCTTCAATTTATCAAGATTCGCTCCCCTCTTTAGATTCGCTGCATACCCATCGGGGAACATCAACTGCATTTTCACCCACAAGATAATTTCCCTCATAGCTGGCCTTCCAAGATTGAACCATGCCTTTGGCTTCGTCCAGTTCTGCTTTCCTTTCGGTTCTTTCATGTTTTGTAACGGCCTATCACATAGCGCCTCCAGATCGACTCTAGCCTTAGTATTATCCTTTGACTTCCCATCTATGCAGAACAATGTACCAAAAAGTGCCTCGGCGATATTCTTCTCAGTGTGCATCACGTCGATGTTGTGTGGGCAAAGGAGGTCTTTGAAGTAAGGTAGATCCCATAAGCATGTCTTGTGAGTCCAGGCGTGCTTAGAATTATACCCCTTGAAGTACCCTGGACGCTCTGTATCTGGCTCGAGAGCGTTTAACTGATCCAGGGTCTGTTGGCCTGTCAACGCAGGTGGTGCAGTGTTTTTGACAACTCTACCTCTGATGAAGTTCTTCTTGTCTTTCCTGAACTTATGGCGAGGATCCAGGAACTGTCTATGCATGTCGAAGCAAGAAAACTTGCGACCGGCCTGAAGCCAATGAAACTCAAGAGCTCCCTTGCATGTGGGGCACGGGAACCTTCCATGCACACACCAGCCAACGAATAGCGCATACGCCGGCAAGTCATGCGTCGAGTACATGTACTAGACACGCATTATGAAGTTCTGTTTGCTATAGGCGTCGTATGTCTTGAACCCATTATCCCAGGCTTCTTGCAATTCGTCCTTAAGCAGCTGCATGTACACATTCATATTTTTCCCCGGATAGTTGGGCCCTGGAATTATCAACGTCAGGAAAATGTTCTTTCTTTGCATAATCTGTCCGGGGGGGAGATTGAGTGGAAAGACAAATACGGGCCAACAACTGTATTGGGCTGCCGTCATACCAAACACACTGAACCCATCCGTGCTGATGCCGACTCGAGGATGCCTCGGATCTGCCGCTTTGTCAGCATGTAATTCATCAAACTTTTTCCACGCAACACCATCCGATGTGTGTACCATCATCAGATTCCCATCTGCATCTAGTTCGGTTCTTTTGCCTGTTTTGTGCCATGTCATCTGTCTGGCCGTCTCTTCGACCATGAAAAGACGTTGAAGTCTTGGTACGATTGGCATATACCGAAGAACACTAATGGGGATTTTGGTCTGTGTCTTCTCACCCATACCGTTGTCTACCACAACATACCTGGAAGACTTGCAAATGGGACAATAGTTCAAGTCCGCATAGTCAAGCCTAAATAAGGCACATCCTTTCTCACAGGCATGTATCTTCTCATAGGGCATCTTCAGTGCACGGAGGATTTTGTCCGACTGGTACAGGTTTGCAGGCATTACATGGCCTTTGGGTAGAAAGCGTCCAAATACTGTCATCATTGCGTCGTAGCATTCTCTGCCCAAGTTGAACTGAGCCTTCAGAGCCATTACTTGTGAGATGGCATCCAACTGACAAAGCTCAGTGTGCTCGTGGAGCGGACGTTTTGAAGACTCCAACATTTCATTGAAGGCCTTTGCAGATTCCTCCATCTCCTCGTCCGAATCCCGAGCATCATCATAGTCTTGCACCATGTTTTCCATCCCGGTACCATGCTCGTCGGTGCGACGACGATCCACCTCAGCTCGGTCATGTTGGGCAGACTCACCATGATATGTCCACACCGTATAATCGGGCGTAAAACCACTCTTCTGCAGGTGTTTGCCCATTTCAGCCTTTGTCCTCTTTTCCCAATTGCCGCACCGGAAACAGGGGCACCAGGTTTTCCTCTGGCCATTTGCAAATGCGGCTTGCACAAACCCCTTGGTTTTTGTGAACCATTCAGCGCTCCATTTGTTCTGACCAGTGTGACCGGTATACATCCACGCACGATCACTCATCTTGACTTTCAGAGCTACTGGACACACAACAAATATATATATAATTCACCATGTATATATTCATCAGTTGATCTACTTTGTCAATTTTATTACGTCCATGCAACCTACACTCTAATAGGTAATGATAGGTCCTAATCCCACCCGAGTATGTGTAGATTGGGTTCATTTTCCCATGCTATGCTCCGGATCCGACTCAAAATTTTGGCAGCACCTCCCCGCTGTTCTCCTGATACACGTCTCTGCAATAAACAAAGAGGATGTGTACCCGGAGAACAACAGGGGAGGCACTGACGAAATTTATGCATCGGATCCGGAGCAAAGCATATGGGAAAACGAACCCAATCTACACATACTCGGGCTGTCCATGGATAGCGTTGGACAATTCGAAAGAATCAAGGTTATAAATATGCAAATGCATGCATATTTATAACTATAACGCTTTCGAACGGGAGACACATATTGGTTACGCATACTGATGATTCAAGACACATATATAGCTAGCTATCAAGTTTCATCGGCACGAACACCGGAACAGAGCAAATAATTAATGGGGGAGGAGGACATGTCATTTGTGCTCACCCACGAACGAAGGGGCAGAGCTCGTCAAACGCACGGCGAGGTCGTCGAACACCAAACCTCGCAGCGATGAAACAACTGCACATTTAAATCTACCCGATCAACACAATTATATATGATGTTTTTCATAACAAAATCGAAAAATATAATGCCTAACTAATATTCACAAATATGACCCCGTCGGCCTCTGGAAGGCCAAAGAACACCTTTTCGGAGGTGTCGGGGTCGGGGTGTCATGTCGGTGTCGGGGTGCCGTGTCGGGGTCGGTGGTGTTTCGGGGTCGGGGGGTCGGGGTGTCGTGTCGGGGTCGGGTGTCGGGGTCAGGGGGTCAGCGGGTCGGGTGTCGGGGTGTCGGGGTGTGTGTCGGGGTCGGGGTGTCGGGGTCGGGGGTCGGTGTCGGGTGTGGTGTCGGGGTCGGGTGGTCGGGGTGTGGTGTCGGGGTCGGGGTGTCGGGGTCAGGGGGTCAGGGGGTCGGGTGGTGTGGTGTCGGGGTCAGGGGGTCGGGTGTTTCCTTCTATCCTTCTTCTTCTTTCTTTCTCTTCTTCTTCTTCTTCTTCTTTCCTTTCTTCTTCTTCTTCTTTCATCTTTTTTCTACTTCTTTACTTCTTTTCGTTTCTTCTTTTCTTCTTCTTTCTTCTTCTTCTACTTCTTCCTTCTTTCCTTCTTCTTCTTTTTTCATCTTTTTTTTACTTCTTTTCTTTTCTTCCTTTCTTCTTCTTCTACTCTCTTTTTCTTCTTCTTCTTCTTTTTTCATCTTTTTTCTACTTCTTTTCTTTTCTTCTTCTTCTACTTCTACTTCTTCTACTTCTTTTCTAACACTAACACTAACACATATGTAGCACTAAATCTAACACTAACACATATGTAGCACTAAATCTACACTAACACATTGTAGCACAATCTACACACACATATCTGTACTAAATCTAACACTAACAATTAAACAGCAAAAAATGAAAAAACGAAGAAAAAAAAGAAAAGAAAAAAATAACTCACCGGAGCAATGGGACGGTCGGGGCGTGGGGCGGGTGGGCCGGCGACGTGGCGGCGCGCCGGGGCAGTGGGACGGTCGGGCAGTGGCCGTGGGCGGGTGGGCCGGCGACTGTGGCGCGCCGGGCGCCGGGGCGGCGGGATGGTGGAGCTTGGGGCGTCGGCGGGTGGGGTGGGGCGGCGGGGTGGTGGGGCGATGGGGCAAGCGGGGGGCGGTGGCGGTGGCGGGGGCGGCGCCGGGCGGCGGATGGTGGGACGACGGGGCGTCGGGTGGGGTGGGGGGCGGCGGGTTGGTGGGGCGACGGGGCAAGCGGGGGCGGGAGCGGGGGCGGCGGCGGGTGGCGGGGGCGGCGCCGGGCAGCGGGGGCGGCGGTGGGTGGATCTGGTGGCGGGGCGTCGGGGAGGAGAGAGGGAGAGAAGAGAGAGTAACGGGCGGGGGGTGGGGGCTCGACCGGCCGTTAGTTACGTTAGGTTAGTTAGCCTTTGCCGTCCGCTTTTTTTTATCTTTGCCGTCTGCTAGCAGACGGCAAAGAGGGGGGGCGTTAAGTTTTTCTAATCGGCTCGTTACTGGGGGGCACCTCTCTCTTTGCCGTCAGCCAGCTGACGGCAAAGAAGTGACAGATGGCAAAGACCATTTTTGCCGTCTGCCAGTTGTTTGCCGTCTGCTTTTTGGTAGCTGATGGCAAAGACCTTCTTTGCCGTCTGCTAGCAGACGGCAAAGAACTGGCAGACGGCAAAATCCCTGATTCCAGTAGTGTATGCATCTAGTGCATCGTGATCGGAATTATATATATAATTTTTGGCCTCGTGAAGGAGAAAGTACCGCTCTAGCTTGGGGGAGGCTTAAGTCAATGTTATATTCATGCCCCAATCATGAGCTCTCTCGAGAAATTATTATTCAGAATTTTTATGCTCGGCTTTCTCATGATGATCGATCCATGCTCGATACTTGCTGTACTGGTTCTTTTATGAAGAAAGCTATTGAATTCAGGTGGGACATTTTAGAAAGAATTAAATGCAACTCTGAAGATTGGGAACTCGACGAAGGTAAATAGTCAAGTATTAAGCTTGAATTTGATTGTGTTAAATCTTTTATGAACACTGATGCTTTTCACAAGTTTAGCACTAAATATGGACTTGACTCTGAGATAGTAGCCTCTTTTTGTGAATCTTTTGCTACTCATGTTGATCTCCCTAAGGAGAAGTGGTTTAAATATCATCCCCCTATTGAAGAAGAAATTAAAGAACCGGTCATAGTTAAAGATGGAACTATTATTTACAATGTTGATCCAGTTGTGCCTACTGCTTATATTGAAAAACCACCTTTCCCTTTTAGGATAAAGGAACATGCTAAGGTTTCAACTGTGGTTCGCAAAAGTAATATTAAAGCACCTAAACCTGTTGAACAAATTAAAGTAGAACCTAGTGTTGCTATGGTTTAAGATCTCCTGGTAGAAAATATTGACGGGCATGTTATTTACTTTTGCGATGAAGCTGCTAGAATTGCTAAACCTGATGAAAAAGATAAACATAGACCTGTTGTTGGCATGCTAGTTGTCTCAGTTAAAATAGGAGATCATTGTTATCATGGTTTATGTGACTTAGGTGCTAGCGTGAGTGCTATTCCTTTTACCTTATACCAAGAAATTATGAATGACATAGCACCCGCTGAAATAGAAGACATAGATGTTACTATTAAACTTGCTAATAGAGACACCATCACACCACTTGGGATTGTTAGAGATGTTGAAGTCTTGTGTGGGAAAATAAAATACCCTACTGATTTTCTAGTTCTTGGTTCCCCACAAGATGATTTTTGTCCCATTATCTTTGGTAGACCTTTCTTGAACACCGTTAATGCTAAAATAGATTGTGAAAAACAAACTGTCGGTGTTAGCTTTGGTGATGAGTCTCATGAGTTTAATTTCTCCATGTTTAATAGACCACAAAATAGGAGCAAAAACAAACAAAAACACAAAAAAAAATTGGGTTGGCTCCCAACAAGCGCTATTGTTTAACGCCCCTAGCTAGGCATGGCGATTTCAATGATGCTTACATAAAAGATAAGAATTGAAACATAATGGGAGCATCATGAAGCATATGACTAGCAAATTTAAGTCTAACCCACTTCCTATGCATAGGGATTTTGTGAGCATACAATTCATGGGAACAAGAATCAACTAGCATAGGAAGGCAAAACAAGCAAAACTTCAAGATTTTC
The DNA here is from genome assembly GCA_011799875.1 of Thinopyrum elongatum. Classification (NCBI taxonomy): domain Eukaryota; kingdom Viridiplantae; phylum Streptophyta; class Magnoliopsida; order Poales; family Poaceae; genus Thinopyrum; species Thinopyrum elongatum. The sequence continues at coordinate 492,483,083 of CM022303.1, read as the reverse complement.
AATACTTAGAGAGGAAACTTGAGATTATTGCAATATGTAAAAGCATAGTTCCTTTCTCATAATAATTTTCAGTAGCATCATGAATGAATTCAACAATATAGCTATCACATAAAGCATTATTTTCATGATCCACAAGCATAGAAATTTTATTACTCTCCATATAAGCAAATTTATTCTCATGAATAGTAGTGGGAGAAAACTCAACAAAATAACTATTGAAAATTAAAATCATGATGACAAGTTTCATTATTCTTTATAGCATATATGTCATCACAATAATCATCATAGATAGCAACTTTGTTGTCATAGTCAATTGAAACCTCTTCCAAAATAGTGGATTCATCACTAAATAAAGTCATGACCTCTCCAAATCCACTTTTATCAATATTGTGAAAAGATTCAGCACCCTCCAAAATAGTGGGATCATCATTACCTAGAGTTGACACTCTTCCAAACCCACTTTTATCAATATAATCATCATAAATAGGAGGCATGCTATCATCATAATAAATCCGCTCATCAAAACTTGGGGGACTAAAAATATCGTCTTCATGAAACATAGCATCCCCAAGCTTGTGGCTTTGCATATCATTAGCATCATGGATATTCAAGAAATTCATACTAACAACATTGCAATCATGCTCATCATACAAAGATTTTATTCCAAACATTTTATTGACTTCTTCTTCTAACACTTGAGCACAATTTTCCTTTCCATCATTTTCACGAAAGACATTAAAAAGATGAAGCATATGAGTGATGTCTACTACACAACTTGTTCTTATAGACTCATGTTGGGCCTCCAAGCGCAGAGTTTTGTAGGACAGTAGAAAATTTCCCTCTAGTGGATGACCTAAGGTTTATCAATCTGTGGGAGGTGTAGGATGAAGATGGTCTCTCTCAAACAACCCTGCAACCAAATAATAAAAAGTCTCTTGTGTCCCCAACACACCAAATACAATGGTAAATTGTATAGGTGCACGAGTTCGGTGAAGAGATGGTGATACAAGTATAGTAAAGATAGTAGATATTGATTTTTCTAAGAGGAACAATAAAAAACATCAAGGTAGCAATTGATAAAACGGAGCACAAACGGTATTGCAATGCTTGAAAATGAGGCCTAGGGTCCGTACTTTCGCTAGTGCAATCTATCAACAATGCTAATCTAATTGGATCATATAACCATCCCTCAACGTGCAATGAAGAATCACTCCAAAGTTCTTATCTAGCGGAGAACATAAGAAGAAATTGTTTGTAGGGTACGAAACCACCTTAAAGTTATTCTTCCCGTTCGATCTATTCAAGAGTCCGTACTAAAATAACACAAATTTATTCTTTCTGTTCGATCTATCCAAGAGTTCGTACTAAAATAACACCAGATGATACGCATCAACCAACTCTAATGTCACCTAGATAGTCCAATGTCACCACAAGTATCCATGAGTTAATTATACGATACACATCAAACAATTTCAGATTCATAATACTCAATCCAACACAAAGAACCTCAAAGAGTGCCCCAAGATTTCTACTGGAGAAACAAAGACGAGAACGTGCATCAACCCCTATGCATAGATTACCCCAATGTCACCTCGGGAATCCGCGAGTTGAGTGCCAAAACACATATCAAGTGAATCAATATGATACCCCATTGTCACCACGGGTATTCATAGCAAGACATACATAAAGTGTTCTCAAATCCATAAAAGTATTCAATCCAATAAAACGAAATCTCAAAGGGAAAACTCAATTCATCACAAGATAGAGAGAGGAAAACACCATATGATCCGACTATATTAACAAAGCCCGCGATACATCAAGATCGTGACATCTCAAGAACACGAGAGAGAGAGAGAGAGATTAAACACATAGCTACTAGTACAAACCCTCAGCCCCGAGGGTGGACTACTCCCTCCTCATCATGGTGGCCGCCGGGGTGATGAAGATGGCCTCCGGTGATGATTTCCCCCTCCGGCAAGGTGCCGGAATGGGGTCTAGATTGGTTTTTCGTGGCTACAGAGGCCTGCGGCGGCGGAGCTTCTGATCTAGGGTTACCTCGAGGGTTTTTGGAATATTTGACAATTTATAGGGCGACTAGGCGGTGCGGGAGGTCACCGAGGGGGGCACAACCCCCCTGGGCGCGCCTGGGCTCCTGGGGGCACCCAGGTGGGTTGTGCCCACCTCGGGCCTCCCCTCTAGTACTTTTCTAGCCCATCCTGTGTCTTCTGGTCCAAAAAAATTCTCCAAAATTTTTCGCTGCGTTTGACTCCGTTTGATATTGATTTTCTGCGATGTAAAAAACAAGCAAAAAACAGCAACTGGCACTGGGCACTATGTCAATAGGTTAGTCCCAAAAAATTATATAAAGTTTCTATAAAATGATTGTAAAACATCCAAGAATGATAGTATAACAACATGAATACTTCATAAATTATAGAAACGTTGGAGACGTATCAATGAGGCAACCTCAGTTCCATTTTTTTGTAGTTTTCTTTTATAGACCAAACTAGTGATAAACAAGAAACTAAAAGATTCAATTGCAAGATCTAAAGATATACCTTCAAGAACTCACCTCCCCGGTAACGGCGCCAGAAAAGAGCTTGATGTCTACTACGCAATCTTCTTCTTGTAGACTCGTGTTGGGCCTCCAAGCGCAGAGTTTTGTAGGACAGTAGCAATTTTCCCTCAAGTGGATGACCTAAGGTTTATCAATCCGTGGGAGGCGTAGGATGAAGATGGTCTCTCTCAAACAACCCTGCAACCAAATAACAAAGAGTCTCTTGTGTCCCCAACACACCCAATACAATGGTAAATTCTATAGGTGCACTAGTTCGGCGAAGAGATGGTGATACATGTGTAATATGGATAGTAGATATAGGTTTTTGTAATCTGAAAATATAAAAACAGCAAGGTAACTAGTAGTAAAAGGGAGCAAAAACGGTATTGCAATGCTTGAAAACAAGGCCTAGGGTTCATACTTTCACTAGTGCAAAGTCTCTCAACAATGATAACATAATTAAATCATATGGAAATCCCTCAACGTGCGACAAAGAGTCACTCCAAAGTTCCTATTGGAGAACGTAGGACGAAAACGTGCATCAACCCCTATGCATAGATTACCCCAACGTCACCTCTGGAATCCGCGAGTTGAGTGCCAAAACATACATCAAGTGAATTAATAGAACATCCCATTGTCACCACAGATATCCCATCGCAAGACATACGTCAAGTGTTCTCAAATCCAATACTCAATCCAACATAACGAAACATCAAAGAGCAAGACTCAATTCATCACAAGAAGGTAGAGGGGGAGAAACACCATATGATCCAACTATAGTAACAAAGCTCGTGGTACACCAAGATCGTGCCAAATCAAGAACACGAGAGAGAGAGAGAGATCAAACACATAGCTACTGGTACATACCCTCAGCCCCGAGGGTGAACTACTCCCTCCTCATCAAGGTGGCCGTCAGGATGATGAAGATGGCCTCTGGTGATGGTTTCCCCCTCCGGCAGGGTGCCGGAATGGGCTCCCGATTGTTTTTTCGTGGCTACAGAGGCTTGCGGCGATGGAACTTCCGATCTAGGGTTATTTTCGGGGTTTCCGTATTTATCAGAATTTTTGGCGCTGGAAACAAGTCAGGGGGTGCCCGAGGGGCCCACAAGCCCTCAGGGCGCCCCCCTAGGGTGCGCCCTAGAGGCTTGTGGCCCCCTTGGGACTCTTCTGGCCCAGCTCCGGTGCTTCGGGGGTCTCTTTTGTTCCATAAAAAATCACCGTAAATTTTCTGCCCATTCCGAGAACTTTTATTTCTGCACAAAAAACGACACCACGGTAGTTCTGCTGAAAACATCGTCAGTCCGGGTTAGTTCTAATAAAATCATACCAAAACCATATAAAATTGTTGTAAACATGGCATGAATACTTCATAAATTATAGATACGTTGGAGATGTATCAGTTTGCGTCTATGATTAGTGTACGATTGAATCGGGGGCGTCACACAAACGCACCGCGCCATATGGCAGTCAAATGGAGAGTGGCGCCACGTATCTACTACCGCATGACATAATGAACACTCCGTGGAATCAGCTATGCGTCTGTGCTTACGAACATCTCCTGTATGGATCGAAGTTTTGGCTAATCTGCAGGCAAAAACTCTGACTTTCGAGGGAACAGCAGCTCCCCAAAGCTTATACCATGACCGGCGATCTGCTTCACCATTCGAGTGTCCTTCATTGTGTTCTAGCCAATCTGTGCGTTACTACTTGGTGGATGATAAAAGCTTGTACGTGGAACGCACCGTGAAGATGCCTTTCCATTCATAATGCCATGACCAGAAATCCTTTCGGACCTTGGAGCTTAGACGAATGTTTAAGATCGCTTCCTTATCCATCGCATAAAAGTGCTCGTCAAGGGCGTCGCGGTCCCATGCTGCGGTGGCCGAGTTGATGAGCTCCGAGACCTTGTGTGGAGGACTTGAAGATTTTGGGCACACCGGTCGGAGTTTAAAATCCTGTGGTATCCAATTGTCGAGCCAAATGTTGGTATCCTCACCCCAACCAATCCGCTTCACTAGACCAAGTTTTAACGTGTCCCTTCCTTCGACTATAGAGCGCTATACTTGTGATGGGTTCTTCCCAACCTTTGCTTCAAGAATCGAAGACAAAGGGTAGTCGACAACCTTTAATATCCGGGTGCTGAGGGAGTTGGGTTCATGGAGGAGACGCTAGGCTTGCCGTGCAAGCAAAGCCAGGTTAAAGAGCTCGATGTCGCGGAAACCCCTGCCTCCCATAAATTTTGGCTATGACATGATACGTCTCCAACGTATCTATAATTTATGAAGTATTCATGCCATGTTTACAACAATTTTATATGGTTTTGCTATGATTTGCATGGAACTAACTCGGACTAACGTTGTTTTCAACAGAACTACCGTGGTGTTGTTTTTCGTGCAGAAATAAAAGTTCTCCAAATGAGCTGAAACTTTTTGATGATTTTTTTTGGAACAAAAGAGACCCCCGAAGCTTCGTGGGAGGGCCAGAAGAGCCACAAGGAGGGCACAACCCACCACGGCGCACCAGAGGGGCCTGGCTTGCCCCGGTGGGTTGTGCTCACCTCGAGGCCCATCTTCGCGTGAAACCGACGCCAAAAAATCCTATAAATAGAGAAACCATAAAAAATAACCCTAGATCAGAAGTTCCGCCGCCGCAAGCCTCTGTAGCCATGAAAAACCAATCTAGACCCCGTTCCGGCACCCTGCCGGAGGGGGAAATCATCATCGGTGGCCATCTTCATCATCCCGGCGGCCACCATGATGAGGAGGGAGTAGTCCACCCTCGGGGTTGAGGGTTTGTACCAGTAGCTATGTGTTTAATCTCTCTCTCTCTCTTGTTCTTGAGATGTCACGATCTTGATGTATCGCGGGCTTTGTTAATATAGTTGGATCATATGGTGTTTCTCCTTCTCTATCTTGTAATGATGAATTGAGTTTCCCTTTGAGATTTCGTTTTATCAGATTGAATACTTTTATGGATTTGAGAGCACTTGATGTATGTCTTGCTATGAATACCCGTGGTGACAATGGGGTATCATATTGATTCACTTGATATGTGTTTTGGCACTCAACTCGCGGATTCCCGAGGTGACATTGGGGTAATCTATGCATAGGGGTTGATGCACGTTCTCGTCTTTGTTTCTCCGGTAGAAATCTTGGGGCACTCTTTGATGTTCTTTGTGTTGGATTGAGTATTATGAATCTGAAATTGTTTGATGCATATCGCATAATCAACTCACGGATACTCGCGGTGACATTAGAGTTGGTTGATGTGTATCATATGGTGTTATTTTAGTACAAACTCTTGGTTAGATCGATCGGAAAGAATAGCTTGGTGTTATTTTAGTACGAACTCTAGGATAGATTGATCGGAAAGAATAGCTTTGAGGTGGTTTCGTACCCTAGAAACATTTTCTTCTTATGTTCTCCGCTAGATAGGAACTTTGGAGTGATTCTTCATCGCACATTGAGGGAAGGTTATATGATCCAATTATATTAGCATTGTTGAGAGATTGCACTAGCGAAAGTACGGACCCTAGGCCTCATTTTCAAGCATTGCAATACCGTTTGTGCTCACTTTTGTTACTTGCTACCTTGCTGTTTCTTATTGTTACTATTACAAAAATCAATATCTACTATCCATATTACACTTGTATCACCATCTCTTCGCCGAACTAGTGCACCTATACAATTTACCATTGTATTGGGTGTGTTGGGGACACAAGAGACTCTTTGTTATTTGGTTGCAGGGTTGTTTGAGAGAGACCATCTTCATCCTACGCCTCCCACGGATTGATAAACCTTAGGTCATCCACTTGAGGGAAAATTGCTACTGTCGTACAAAACTCTGCGCTTTGAGGCCCAACTCGAGTCTACAAGAATAAAGTTGTGTAGTAGACATCATGACATAACTTCCCAAGTGACCCAGGCGGTCTTCCTCTCTCCTTTGTTGGATCCCCACCAAAAAATCCTCAAAAGACCATTGATGTGCTGACATAAACCCCTTGGCAGTTTGAAGCAAGCCATAGAGTACGCAGGGATTGCTTGAGCAACCGACTTAATGAGCACCTCCTTTCCTCCAACTGACAAAGCCTTCTCCATCTAGCCTTCCACTTGCTTCCAAATTCTATCTTTGAGGTACTTGAAAGACCCTTCCTTGGGTCTTCCCACATCAATGGGAGGCCAAGGTATTTTTCGGACAATTTCTCGTTTTGGACTTCAAGAATCTGTTTTACCTCCTGCCTCAAAGTTTCAGAGCAACCATTGCTGAAGAGTATTGAAGACTTCTCCCTGTTAATACGCTGCCCTGAAGCAGCACAATATCTTTGCAAAAGAAAGTCCATTGTGTTCTCCATCTCAGGTGTAGCATTAAAGAACAAGAGGCTATCATCAGCAAAAAGTAGGTGATTTACCTAGGGAGCACCGACTGCCACCGTAATACCCTGTACACGTTCAATTGGACTTGTGGATTTTAGCAGACAGGAGAGACCTTCAGCAGCCAATAAGAATAGGTATGGAGATATAGGATCGTCCTGCCTGAGACCGCGGGAGGGTCTGAATTCCTCTTGCTTCCCTCCATTAAAGGAAACTGATGTGACACACCTCATCACGGAAAGAAGGGCGCTTCGTTATTGGACCGGCCCGTTTTCACCTCTTATCTCCTTGTTTTTTTAACCGATATATCATCCTTTATATAAAAAGAGGTGAAAAACTAGGCTAACATCTTGTCTAGGGTAAAAAGCCAGGCCAACATTCTGTAAGCTAGTGTTTGTATGTCACCAAAGCAACCCACATTGTTTATTTCTTGTATAGCATACTTTCTTCTTTTAATCTTTTGTTTCACATTTTTATTTTCCTTTGTTTCACTTTTTCCATTTTTGCGTATGAATTTTTTATTTCACTTTCATGATTAAATAAATGTTAGTATAAATTTAAAAGTATTTATGTATTTTAAATAATGCTCATGGAATTTGAAAAGTGTTTATGTTTTTAGAAAATGTAGCATGTTATGAAAAATCCTCATAACTTAGAAATGTGTTAATGAATTTTGAAAATTGATCATGATTTTTAAAAGATTTCACATATCAAAAAAATTATGTACCTAAAGAGTGTTCACGTATTTTGAAAATGTGTTCATCGATTTAAAAAAATCACACAATTAAAAAGGGTTCACGTGTTGGAACTTTTTTCAAAATAATATTCATGATATATAAAAAAGTGTCCTTGCATTATTTTTAAAAAACATGTGTTCTCAAGGAAAAATGTCCATGTATAAGTCAAAGAAATTACATAATATTTAAAAACTATTCAATGTATGCTCATTTAGTTTTGGAAAATGGTTTTTGTGTTTATAAAAATATATAGTGTATTTTTGAAAATATGTTTATATATAGGGAAAATAAAATGTAAAACAAAAAAGAAACATAAATAATATAAATGAATAAGAAATAAAATAATAATAAAAGTAGAAAACCAAAAATAATCCTTGAAGAAACATCAAAACAATAAAATGACAAAAAAAGGAAAGAAAAAAAACTGAAATACAGTTGAAAAACTCAAAGAAATCAGATCAGGTGTCGTGGGATGGGTCGGCCAGTGCAGTGCTTATATTCGATTTGTGGAAGGCAGTCCATGTAGATTGTCTCGTTCCTTATGTGCGAGTCCCCTCCACCTTCACGCCTCCTTGGTCGAAGAGCCAACCTACTTAGGAGGCAAATAAACTTGTGCAAAGGTTATGTGAGTGTCCTCTCCCTTGGACTAGGGAGAGTCTGCATCACGTTCCTCTGTTAGTCCTTTAGGTTTCCCTAGGATAGTGGTAGCTGCAACAAAACCCGCTTGTTCGCTTCACAATTGAGACGGAAGAAAATTGGAAAAATATGTTTTCTCTTCGCGAGATCCCAAAGTAGAGGGTGATTCCGACATTATATACCGCCATCAACAATATCTGGACAGTGTCGATGCCAGTGATGGGACGTTCTCGAGCGTCATTTCCCTCCTTGGAGGCGTCATCATGGGTTGTGCCCCTCCACCATTGGCTTGGGTGACAGCAGCGTTTTGGTGTCATTCCCTTTTTGGAGTGTTGTTTTGGGTCGGTGCTCACTAGAGTGTGTGACGGCAGATTTTTGGTAGTACTAGTTTATATTAGAGTTGAGCCTAAAATATTTTTGCAAAAAAGCAGTTGAGCCTGAAAGGTTGTGGACGCTGAGTTGCAATTTTAGAAATATACTGCAATTTGCATAGCCAAAAAAGTGAGGATATTGAATCAATAATTTTGAATTCTCTGCAAAAGGCCAATTTCGAATTGAAAGTTTGAATCATATGCGAAAAAAGATGGTGGACAAATGGAGAAGGGAGCGACGGTGGATTGGGCCCTGTACGGACGTGTTAGCGAAAAACATTCCTGCAGTATCCAGCCTAGGTGTGTGTGGTGTTGTGTTTGTATGTGGATGGTTGTATGTGGTCATTGCTTTATATATAGGAACATTTACATTGTGCCCTTAACTCGAACCCACTACTCAGATTTACCCCTAATTTCAGAGGGTGCTCAAATTTGCACCTCTGCCGTTAGGTGCCCTTATAGGTGAAAGGCCTTTGACCGTCCAGCAAATGCCCAGAAAACGGTCAAAGCCCTTTGACTAGACGGTAACGGCACGGAAGGGCATTTCTATAAGGGCACCTAACGACAGAGGGGAAAATTTGAGCATGCTTTAAAATTAGGGGTTAATTTGAGTAGTGGATTCGAGCTAAGGGAACATGAAATGATCGATATGGTTGACTAGAGGGGGGGGGGGGTGAATAGGCAACTACCGATTTTTAGCTTTTCTTCACAAATTAGGTTTAGCAACAAATAGGTTGTCTAGATGTGCAACTAGGTGAGCAACCTATATGATGCTAACAACAATAACAACAAGTGCAAGCAAAGGATACAACACAACAAAAGCTTGCACAAAGTAAAGGAAAAAATAACCACAAGTGGAGCCGGTGGAGACGAGGATGTGTTACCGAAGTTACTTCCCTTTGAAGGGAAGTACGTCTCCATTGGAGCGGTGTGGAGGCACAATGCTCCCCAAGAAGCTACTAGGGCCACCGTATTCTCCTCACGCCCTCACACAATGCGAGATGCCGTGATTCCACTAGTGGTGCCCTTGAAGGCGGCGACCGAACCTTTACAAACAAGGTTGGGGAAATCTCCACAAGTTGATTGGAGGCTCCCAACAACACCACGGAGCTTCAACACGATGGAATGTGGCTCTGAGGTGACCTCAACCGTCTAGGGTGCTCAAACACCCAAGAGTAACAAGATCCGCAAGGGATTAGTGGGGGAATCAAATTTCTCTTGGTGGAAGTGTAGATCCGGGCCTTCTCAACCAATCCCTAGAAAATCAACAAGTTTGATTGGCTAGGGAGAGAGATCGGGCGAAAATGAGCTTTGGAGCAACAATGGAGTTTAGGGGAGGAAGAGGTAGGTCTTCTTGGGGAAGAAGACCCCCTTTTATAGTGGAGGGACAAATCCAACCGTTATGCATCTCACAGCCCGCAGACGAGCGGTACTACCGCTCCAGGAGCGGTACTACCGCTCCTTACAGGATGCACAGGAGAATGAAGAACAGGGGAGAAAACAGAGGAACGGGCGGTGGTAGCCGCGGTAGTAGGAGCGGTAGTACCGCCTATAGGCGGTCCTACCGCCTCCACTACCGCTGCTACAATCGCCCATTTTCTAGGGACAAACGGGTAGCACGGTAGTAACCCGGAGGCACCACCGTAGAACCCGACACGACAAATTGAGGTCCGAGCCACGAGCGGTAGCGCGAACGGTGGTTACAGCGGTGCTACCGCTGCAGCCAGCGGTACTACCGCTTGTGGCTCTTCTCCCCTACTCCGATGCAAACGGGGGACAACTCCAAGGAAATAGAAGGGGACGATGGGTGCAAGAAGAGAGTACGTGTTGATTCCACCCAAACCTTTCTGATGCGGACCCCCTCTTGATAGTACGGTTTTCCCTACGACTCAAGTCCACCAGAAAAGAAATGCGGGAAAGAAAACCGTCTTCTCTTGAAACTCCGAGGGGCACGAATCGTCTTGTGCCATATGCTTGATAGTCTGAAAAGCTCAATGCACATGATTAGCCCGCAAACATGTTGTCATCAATCACCAAAATCACTTAGGGAGAAATATGCCCTAACAATCTCCCCCTTTTTGGTGGATTGATGACAACGTGGGATTTGCACAAAGGATATAGCAATAAGAGGTGTGCAACCCCACAATCTACAAAATTTAGACAGGCTCCCCCTAGATGTGTGCACTATTTTAGATATGCTTTTGAAATGCAAAATGCACACATATAGGATCCACACTCCCCCTATATTTTATAGACCATGCCATACTAGCATAAACATAGGAAGATGTAATCAGGCAAGTAATAGCAGGAGAGCATACGAATAAACGAATGAAAGCATAAGCATAAGATGCATCTCACAGGTAATAACTAACATAAAGTACTAGGCATAAATAGATAGAGAAAAGGTAGCTCATATGTCTCACACCATATGGTCTCGAACACACGGGACGAACATAAACCAAAGCAAATGAGTTCGAGCGAGGAAAGCAACTGCAAATGGAGAAACACACTCAACTCACGACACACTGCAAATCCCTACACTCTCTCCCCCTTTGGCATCGAGACACCAAAGGGGTAGAGAGGACACCTAAACACGAAGGCGGTAGCAATACTCTAGGACATTACCAATCATGTTCCTCCTCCTCGTCAGACTCCGCTGCAGCAGCTGAAGGGCCTTCAGTGCCATCATCAGAATCAGTCCACGGACAGTGCACACGGATCCAAGCCTCCTCATCAGTGATCCTGTCCTCAGAGCCATCGAAAACGGTGAGACCAACCTGTCTCATAACGGCCTTGTCACGACAGCGGGCCTTCTTCTCAGCAACATGAGCCTTATACTGACCCTTGGCCTGAAGGCAGAACAATTTCTTCATCTTCTGTTTGAGCTTCTTAGCCCAAGATGGCTCCTCAGAAGGCTCATAGTCCTGCTCATCATCATCATCATCATCAGACTGCACTTGTGGGGCAGGAGCTGCCGTTCCCCACTTCTCCTTCTGCCTCAACTGAACAACATCATGAGACACTAGGTCTCCAGTGAGAAGCTCCTCATCAGGAAACATAGATGCCCATGTCTCCTCAATGAGCCGCATCAGGTAAGGGCCATAAATGATGCACTTGCGCTCTAAGATCGCACAACGAAGCTCCAACCACATGACATGAGAAACATCCAACACCTCCTGAGAGCCTTGATCCTTCTGGCAAAAGAGAGAAGAAGATCCACCAGATAGGAATACACCATATCCTAATTGCCAACACGAGGGAATAGAGTGTTCCTGAAGATCCTATGCATGATATCTAGAAAGGGCCAAAGCTTGTACGAGACATGTCCAGTATCAGACACCTTCCTGGTAGAGAACTGCCACAGAGCCTCCTTGTGAGTAGCATTGGCCTCCCGGTGGGGGCGGAACCCAATTGGGGTTTGGGCGCCCTTATCCTCATATGACAGCAACTCCATAAAGGTCTTCCATGAAGCAGACAGACACCAACCATTGGTCATCCAGGAGAGGGTCCTGTCCTCATCATGCCCAAAGTGAACTGTGGCATAGAATTGGGCCACATGCTCCGCATCAAAATCCTTGTTGAAAGAGATGATCCTCTTGATATCCAGCTCCTCGCACCTCTGAAGAGCAGCCCCAAAGTACGGCAAGTCCCTCTCCATGTGAGAGAGATCAACAGACTTCACCTTCACATACAGATTCTTCTTAGTCTTCAACACATCATGGAATATGGATTGCTGAAACCTGTTCCAAAACATGCGATGGACAAGCGCCGGATCCTGAGGCTCCCAGTACGGGTTGCGCTTACGGGCCATACCAAACTCCAGAGTAGACATCTGATGAGCGCCCTTGGGCCCCTTGTTCTTGGTTGCAATCACTTTGACTCACTGTCTTGGCTGCTCACTGGAGCCACGCGCAGGCACAGAGCCACTCTCTGGCACGGTGCTGCCCACTGACACATCGGCAGAACGGTAGCGCTTGGAGCCACTGGTACGGGTGGGGTTCTTGCAACGAGCCTGATGCCAGGAGCTACTACCACCTGGAACACACACACACAAGAACACGAAGTAGACAAATTGCATAAGCCAAGAGAAAAAGATAACACAAGAGTGAAGATGGAACGATGAAAATCCGAAGTTGGAATCTCTGAGCGGTAGTACTGCACGTCCCAGCGGTAGTACCGCTCCAGAGGAGCGGTAGTACCGCTCGAGGCGGATGTCAAGGGGCTGACTACTTCCGCGGGGAGATTCGGTAGTACCGGAGATGCCAAATTCAAATATCCGTGGTTAAATCTTCAATCTACCTACTCTAGCAGTCTTCTACGTCCTACTCATGCCCCGATTTGGCGAAAAATCGAAGAATGCAACGGATATTGCCCTAAGCCTAGATCCAAAAACTAGAACCAACGAGGAGAAGAATGGGGGCAATACTGGCATCCATGGCAAGAGGAAGGGGTGGGGATCGATCCCACCGGACGGAAACGCGGAAGATGGCCCGGAGACGGCGGCCCGGCGGCAGCCCTCCGCTGCTTGTTCGTCGCCTGAGAGAGAGAGGAGAGAGGGGCGAGTGAATGGGTATGGGGAGATAAACCTCCCCTTGCCCCGATTCATAACCCCTGCTCCAACTCCCCACGTGGTAGTACCGTGGGCCAGGGCGGTAGTACCGCTAATAAGCGGTAGTACCGCGCTGGCTCAGCGGTAGTACCACTCAGTCGAAAATAGGCATGAGTACAAAGGGAAAAAGGCTTATGCACACAGGAAAAACCACGAAAAACACGAGAGGGACAAAGCGAAGAACAACAACAGCAGGAAGAGATGCCTCAAGCACAAAAGCAAGGGACAACAAAACCACACAAGAAGTGTCTCAAACCCACACAAAAGACCTCAAGACCAAACAACAACCGTTGATCATGAGGAGAGGGTGGTGGCCGAAGCCACCTATGTTTGAGTTAAAAGGTATGGCACCGCGAAGTTTTTAACCTTGGGCCCATGACCAAAACTCATCTTTGAAGCACAAGTACCATAAAAAATGGCTAATGTGAAAGACTTGATCGATTTATGCATAATGGGGGGAGGGAGAGTTCATTGAGAGAACAACACTCCCCCTATGTCCATGCCTACATCTAGAACAAGATATAATGATGAGTGCGGTGGGGTGTGCCTAGACTCAAGCCACATTGCTCGAATTAATGATATTTGGGTTTTTTACATCGGTGCCCCTCGTTCCTTAGCTGTACTCATTCATCCCCACGCTCTTAACTTTTGCTCACTTTTCCCCACTCCCTTGCCCGAAACCCTCACAAATGGGCAAACTGGACGTTGCCGTCGGGTCAATGGTTTGACCGTTAACTCTGACGAGTGGGGCCGCGCTAGACTGTGTCGCTCGTTGGACCTGACAAGTGGGGCGGCCTTGGACGGTGGCGTTGTTCGACCATTGGTCCGTGGTTTCGTTGGACTGTTGGGCCGTTGCATGAAACGCCTGCGCGCGCCGCCACGATAGAAGCCTGCAATGCATGCACGATGTATCCAGCTAGCCTGCTATGCATGCACGCAGCTAGCCTGCCTGCATGCATCGATGCGTGCCGACCGAGCCGCTTTCCTGCACGCCAGCCGCCACAGACGCAGCGACGGTCGCTGTCGCTGGTTCGCACCCAGCTAGCCGGCCTGCATGCGCCGATGCGTGCTGCCATGATACGCTGACTGAGCCGCTTTCGTGCACGCCAGCCGCCACGGACGCAGCTACGGTCGCTGCCTGCATGCGCCGATGCGTGTCTCCTCGATTTAGAACATCGTTTGATCCTTTTTGATCCACTCGCATCTGCACCCGTTTTGCTACGACAAATAAATTGAACAATATTTTTGTTTATTTTTGGCTGCATGCACTAGGTGGCTACATATGTTAATTCTTTGTGGCTTCCTCGACGTGGTGGTGGCTTGTGTAGCTATGCATGCACTAGGTGCTTATGAACAAAGCGAGCTCTCTCAAAAAACAATCAATAATTCAAAAAAAAGTACAAACTAGCAAGAACTTAATAATAGGATAGATAGAAAACTTAATAATAGAACTTAATAACATAACATAGATAGGGCCAACAAGCCTAGAGCACGATCATACAGTTCAATTACAACTTAATAACATAACATAGATTCAAAAAAAAGAAAAAAAATAGAGGGTTCTAAACCCTATCCGCCGCCTTCTCCACCTCGCTCCTCCGGGCGCCCTTCACTGCCCCTCCGGGGTGTTGTCGATGGGGTACGGCAGAGTGTGCATGCGCGACGCGGTGGGGAAGATGTTGCTGTACTCCGTGAAGATGTTGTGGGTGGTGAAAGCGATGAACTCGCAGCCACACCAAAACACGCGGCCGAGGAGGTAGAAGGCGTCGAAGGGTTTGGTGAAGTGGGCAATGATAGCAACCACCACCCCGTTTTGGATGACCTCCTCGACGCGGAATACCACTGGAGATCCCCGTGGGAGGTGGCGGTAGCCGGCCACGAGGAAGAACTCGGTAAGCCCCTTGCGGTCCTCCACCTTGATATCGCCCACACACGTAGTGTATGCTCAACGTACATGCCGGCAGGGGAGAGCCTCTCCGGCATGGTGGGTGGGAAGCGGTAGGTTGGTCCGGTGTACTGCATGGCTGAGGGATGTGAAGAAGAAGGAGAAGGGGTCGAAGAAGATGGGGTCGAAGAACAAGAAGGGCAGATGGCAGAGGATGGGAGATAGATGAGGGATGTGAGAGGAAGAAGAAGATGATGGGTGGCTTAAATAGCCGTAGTGCGACGTGTTATTTCGCCGTGGCAGTAATGGGGTCAAATGTGAACTAGCTCGTTTTCACACCCACCGCGGCATTGGGAACTCAATCTCTGTAGGTGCAATCAAAACAATCAAGCAAAAAAAAACAGAGCCAATGCGACGGCCCAACCAGAGCTTGGTTTCATTTTGGGCCCAATAACTACAGTTTTTTTCGCGGAGTCAATGGTGGGCGAGCACAACCAACAGGAGAATATCTCGCAAATCACCCCATGATCCAACAATGCAGAGCCGTCCATCTGATCCAACGGCGCGGAGCCTGCACGCGCCAGCCCTTCTAGAAGACCACATCTGAGGGTTGTCGCTTGGCGCTAGTGTATGATCGGATGGCTGATGTTCAGAGCTAGGGTTAGGCAAAACCCCACGGGGTTTAGAGGGGTTTTGAGGTGGTCAACGGGGTTATCTAGGCTTTGACTGAGCATAACTAATTTTAAAAAAATTGAAAAAAATATGAAACCTTCGCCGTTCGTCGTTTTATAAGACACACTAACGAGGAAAAATACTAAACTTGGTATACGGAAATTTTCAAAAAAACCTAGGTGGCACAATCGAGGTCAAATGAGCACCATTAATTAATATATATATATATATAACCTGCGCACAATGTTATCTTATGTGACATGTTACCAACCAAAAATCATAAACTTGGTCTATGGACATTTTCATGAAAAAACCTTCACACATATGAGCTATCACGTACAACGTTGCAGAGAGTTCAAGGAGAGGAGGTAGGGTTCCCTTAGGTTTTCGAAAAATTAAAAAAATCAAAAAATTCACCAAAGCTTGATTTCAAAGTGAATAAGAAGGATCTGAACTTAGTTTTCCATTTTCATATTTTAAACGTGTTTTTAATGGTTTTCTATTAAAGCATAATTTTTTCAAAAAAAATTGTAAAAATATGAATATTAATTCAATAAATAGTGAGACTTCGAATCTACACTATATAGATTGAATAGGTGTTAATAAAAAATATTTGGCTCATTTGGAGTAGGTCCAAAAAAAACTTGATTACAAATGGAGCTCATTTGGAGCACATTTCTCATGACTATAAGTTTTACCACGCAAAAGAGATCGGATTGATCACCTAACGTTTATAATAGTTCAGCAAACTTTGCAACATCACACCACAGGGCAATAGACTTCAAGTGTTGGTTCAAATTCAAATTTTGCCCCAAATTCAAATTGGAATATTTGATCTGTTATTGGAATACTTGATCAAATGATGGACTATCTTCATTCAAATGTTGTTTTTTTGCTCTATTATTGGAATATTTGATCAAATGATGGACTATTTGCTCTTTTTGCTTATTCTTTGCAACATGTTTGATCAGTGAAGCAACACTAAAGCAGCATGTGTGATCATTGCAGCACCTAAACTCATAGCTCACAACATCTAAACAGAACATACCATACACCACAGGCAAATTTAAGGACAGACAAATATAGATAGCATAATACATTACTAGCATAGATCACACACAAAGTTTACTATAGATACCACCACACAAAGTTTACCAAACAGCCACATTCAGTTTACCAAAAGTAAAAGATAAAACATCATCACATCACTTGGGAAGAGGAGTCAGGGCCTTCGTGAGGGCAGCATGCTGCCCTTGATCTTGTAGTCCTCCCCGCGAATCGCTACATCCTCTGCATGAGACACAAGGTGATCGAAGCGGCCATCCTTTGGCTTTGGCTTGGTGGTGCAGTAGGGGCAGTGCCACTTCTTGATCTTGCAGTTGTAGAAGGAAGCAACTCCCTTGGCCTTGATCTTCTCCTCCTCCTTCGCTGTGAAGGACGCAACGTTGCCATTGTCCACATCTTCTCCAGACTCATACTGCACACATGAATGAATTACATTAATACATTATAGATTCATATACACCATGTCAAAGGAACTAAATGAACAATCTAAATTTCAAGTAGGCTTACCTCATATTCTTCGTCGTCACTATACTCTGGATCGTACGGGTCCTTGAACCCAGTAAGGTCCAACTTCCTCTTATTCCCCACAGAATCATCCTCCTGAATATACAATTACATCCATTACTAGTAAATACAGAAGCTAATTACATCCATTACTAGTAAATACAGAAGCCAATTACATCCATTACTAGTAAATACAGAAGCCAACTGATAATTTAGATATGCACACATGACACATTGATCATATTATCCATACTATGATCCTATTTGCATTTTCCATTGTCATGCACACACATTGAACAACAAAGCTAATATAACTACATATTGTGGACAAATTTATATACTGATGAATCAAGTAAGTTCTTAATCAATTGATAGGTACATTAAAATTAATGCATTCCATTTGGGCATATGACATTCAAAACACCAATCTGTGTAGCATTCAAAAACAAATCTAAGCATACATGTCTGTAGCATTCAAAACCCCAATCTGTGTAGCATTCAAAAACAAATCTAATAATCACGTGTAGCATTTAAGCACAGAGATCCCTATCTCTCATTAAGATCTGTCTAGCATTTTTGCAACGAATGTAATCCAAAAAAACCTAATACAAAAAACCCCCATCCCCCCATACAGAAAACCCCATCCCTCAAACCAACTACTCTAACCATCTGTACTACCCTACGAATCACAATCCAACCAATGAAACTAACTCTACAATCTAAATATTGGAACTAGGGTACAAGCAAATGGAAGTACCTCCTGTACCACCTTCTCCTCGCCAGGCTACGCATCTGGATGGACTGCGCCGCTCGACGCCGTCACCTTCAGCTCCGGCAGCGCCGAGGCGGAGCCCGCCACCTTCTTCTCCACATCCATAGTCGCGACAGCGGTTGTGAGTTTCCCTGCACCACCGTGGACGCCGCCAACGTCCTGCACTGCATCTGCCGCGGTCATCGCGCCCTGCAGATCTCCGACCGCTGCGCCGGCGTCGCCACGAGCGTCCGCCATCGGTATGAGGGAGGCGATGAAGGTGAGGAAGAGGATGCTGTGGGGGAGAGCGAGACGATGCGGTGGAGGAGAGCGAGACGACGCGGTGGGGGAGAGGGAGACGATGCGGCAGGGAGGGGGTTTGGGGGGAAATGGTAGGGGTGATGCGCCCGTAGGTGGTTCCCCCTCTTATACGATGGGACGTTTTTGGCATGTTCCATGGACACGTGCTACCCCACGATCGCGATCAGTTGCATGCAAAAACGAAACACCTACGCGGCCCCACTAGTCAGAGTTAATGGTCAAGCCATTGACCCGACGGCAACGTCCAGTTTGCCCATTTGTGAGAGTTTCAGACAAGGGAGTGGGGAAAAATGAGCAAAAGTTAAGAGCGTGGGGATGAATGAGTACAACTAAGGAACCAGGGGCATAGATGTAAAAAACCCATGAGATTTAGCTCATGCCTTAACTCGCGAAATCTTGCTTCATCTAGAGGCTTGGTGAATATCTCCCCGCTTGATGTGATCTCGAATGAAGTAATGACGGATCTCAATATGATTGGTCTTGCTATGTTGCACCGGATTGAGTGAAATCTTGATAGCACTTTCATTGTCACATAGAAGAGGCACTTTGTCACAAGTGACGCCGTAATCCTTCAAAGTTTGCCTCATCCATAGCAATTGTGCACAACAACTCGCGATGGCAACATACTCGGCCTCGGTGGAAGATAGAGACACAAAATTTTGCTTCTTCGAAGACCAACTCACCAAAGAATGACCAAGGAATTGACACCCTCCGGAAGTTGACTTCCTCTCCACACAATCTCCCGCCCAATCCGAGTCCGAATAGCCCATGAGATCAAAGCTTGCTCCTTTGGGGTACCATAAGCCAAAGTTTGGGGTATGAGCCAAATATCGAAAGATTCGCTTGACAGCCACATAGTGGCTTTCCTTAGGTGCGGCTTGAAACCGTGCACAAATTCCCACACTCAACATGATATCAGGTCTAGATGCACAAAGGTAAAGCAAGGATCCAATCATGGAATGATATACCTTTTGATCCACCGCTTTACCATTGGGATCACTGTCAAGCTTGCATTTGGTGGGCATGGGAAACTTGACCGGCTTGACATCATCTAGCTTGAATCTCTTGAGCATGTCTTGGGTATACTTGGCTTGGTTGATGAACATTCCTTCTCTTCTTTGCTTGACTTCGAACCCAAGAAAGAACTTCAACTCTCCCATCATAGACATCTCAAACTTCTCAGTCATTAGAGCAGCAAACTCATCATTGAAAGATTTGTTAGAAGAACCAAAAAATAATATCATCAACATATAGTTGGCATATGAACAAATCCCCTTTGACCCTCGTAGTAAAAAGAGTGGGATCGATTTTCCCAATTTCAAACCCACGATCTTGCAACAACTCGGTAAGGTGCTCATACCACGCATGTGGGGCTTGTTTAAGGCCATAGAGCGCCTTTTTGAGTTTGTATACATGAGTGGGGAGCTTGGGATCCTCGAATCCCAGAGGTTGTTTGACATACACCAACTCATTCAAAGGACCATTAAGAAATGCACTTTTCACATCCATTTGTTGCAATTTAAAATCATGATGAGATGCATATGCAAGCAACATGCAAATAGATTCAAGACGAGCAATGGGGGCAAAGGTTTCACCGTAGTCGATACCCTCGACTTGGGAGTAGCCTTGTGCCACCAATCTCGCCTTGTTTCAAACAACCACACCATTCGCATCTTACTTGTTCTTGAAGATCCATTTGGTCCCAATGACATTGTGTTCCTCCGTTGGCCTTGGCACTAATTCCCAAACTTGATTGCGCTCGAAGTTGTTGAGTTCATCGTGCACAGCTTCAAGCCAATCCTCATCATCGAGCGCCTCATGTACCTTTTGGGGTTCAACACACGAAACAAACACGTGATGCTCACAAAAGTTTGACAATTGTTTACAAGTAGTTACCCCTTTTCTCAAGCTTCCAAGCACATTCTCCCTGACATGCTGTTGACACTCGAGCTTGGAAGCCACCTTGGCGGCATGGTGCTCCAAAAGTTCCTCTATGGGCATTTGAGGATCATCTTGCACATCTTGAGCACCGTCTTGAGTTTGTCCTTGATCTTGAGCTTGCTCTTGATCTTGGGCACCGTCTTGAGCTTGCTCTTGATCTTGAGCTTTCTCTCGATCTTGAACGTGCTCGAAGTCATGAACTTGATCTTGGGTATCATTTGGTGCATCACCATCTTCACGTGGTAGATCTTGCCCTTGATCTTGTTCATTGGTTTGAGGGCCTTCACTTTGTTCTTCGGAAGCGTGTGGGTCTAGTGTTGGTGATGGCTCCACTTGAGTAGAGCATTTCCCTTCTCCTTCGGCCACAAGGGGTTCCTCAATGGGGAGTATTTGGCCAATCCCCATTCTTCTTATGGCTTGGGGAGGAATTTCATCACCTACATCACAAAGACCACTTTGCTCCACTTGGGAGCCGTTATTTTCATCAAACTCCATGTTACACATCTCCTCAGTGAGTTTGGTGGACTTGTTGAGGACACAGTAAGCATGAGAGTTTGTAGCATAACCAACAAATATGCCCTCTTGAGCTCTAGGTTCGAATTTAGACAAATGAACACCTTTCTTGAGAATGAAACACTTACAACTGAACACCTGGAAGTACTTGAGATTGGGCTTGTTGCTGGTAAGTATCTCATAAGGAGTCTTGTTCAAGCCTTTGTGGAGGTAGAGCTTATTGGATGCATGACATGCGGTGTTGATGGCTTCGGCCCAAAAGTTGTACGGAGATTTGAACTCCGCCATCATGGTCCTTGCCACGTCCATCAATGTCCGGTTCTTCCTTTCCGCCACACCATTTTATTGAGGGGTATAGGGTGCGGCATATTGATGCTTGATCCCCTCATCACTAAGAAACTCATCCAAGGTGTAGTTCTTGAACTCGGTGCCGTTGTCACTTCTAATCATCAATATCTTTGCTTCATGTTGACGTTGAGCTTCATTTGCAAAGTTGATGATGGTTTGTTGAGTCTCACTCTTCCTCTTGAAGAAGTATACCCATGTATATCTTGAGAAGTCATCCACAATTACCAAGCAATACTTTCTTCCACCAAGACTATCAAAGGATGGAGGACCAAAGAGATCCATGTGAAGGAGCTCCAAGGGCCTCTTCGAGTAGATGATAGTCGAGGGTCGGTGAGCCACTTCATGAAGCTTTCCTTTGATACAAGCACTGCAAGCACGGTGTTTGGCAAAACTCACATTTGTTAGTCCACGGACGTGGTCCCCTTTGAGGAGACTTTGCAAAGATCTCATATTGACATGGGCTAGTCGGCGATGCCAAAGCCAACCCACATCAACTTTAGCCATTAGGCAAGTCGCGGTCTTTGTGGGTCGCTCCAAAAAGTTCACCACATAGAGACCGTTCTCGACATGCCCAACAAAGGCTAATTTAAGAGTCTTGCTCCACAAAAGGGCCACGGTATCAAGATTAAAGAATGTTGCAAAGCCCATAAGTGCAAGTTGACGAACGGAAAGTAAATTGTATGCAAGGGACTCAACAAGCATGATCTTCTCAATCGATAAATCTTGAGAGATGACCACCTTGCCAAGTCCCAATACCTTGGAAGTTGAAGCATCATCGAATTGGACATGGGTGGGCATAATTGGATGCACATCCACCACCAAGTCCTTGCTCCCGGTCATATGATTTGTTGCACCACTATCAAGCAACCATGACACTCCACCGGAAGCAAACTCCTACAAGAGATCAATGCTTGGATTTAGGTACCCATTCTTGAATGGGTCCTTTGAGGTTAGTAACAAGGGTCTTAGGAACCCAAATAGACCATTCAATGTACTCATAGTAAGAACCAACAAATTTAGCATAAACATGCCCATCACTAGCACGGCATAAAACATAAGAGGGGTAAGTCGCCGACTTTGTTGTTAGGGGCAGTTTTGCCCTTCTTGGCATTACCAACCACTTCCTTGTTCTTCTTCTTCTTCTCATGAGTACCCTCACCCGCCTTGACAAAAGTTTCCTTGAGTGGGAGAGGTTGCTTGGTCTTGTTCTTCTTCTTCTTCTTTGACTTGGGTGCAAACCCAAGTCCCTCCTTTCCTACAACTTCCTTTTGGTTTGTCAAAAGGTCATTGAGGTTCTTTTCACCTTGTATGCATGTCACAAGGCCCTTCTCAAGTTGCTCTTTCAACTTGGCATTTTCCTCCACAAGATGCACATGCTCACAAGAAGGGTTAGTAGCATGGACATTATCTATTAGAATGAAAGGAGGGCAAGTGGAAATCTCCTTGGTTAGCTTCACTTGGAGTTGATCATGAGACTCTTTGAGAGAAGCATGAACACCCTTCAAGACCTTGTGAGCCTTGTCAAGTGTATCAAATTCTTCCTTGAGTCTATCATGGCCAACCCCAAGTGTGACTTTCTTGGATTTAAGCACACGAGTAAGGACAATAGCATGATCAAGATCTTTTTGCAATTTAGCATGATCAACATTGTGTGACTCCTCAAGAGTCAAACGAAGATCTCGCTCTTCCTTTAGAGCAATGGAAAGATCCGCAATCTCATCGGCATAGTCACGACTATGCCCCTCCAACATGGAGATAGTATCCTCATGCGACTCAATGATATCATTGGCCTCAGCAAGTTGTTCCAAGAGAGCAACAAAGTGCTTCTTGGACTCACCCTTGAGCTTGCTCACAAACTTGGTGAACTCATTCTCATCAACTTTCTCCACCTCACTATCATCAACACAATCTAACAATGAAGGAGTAGTAATGATGGTGGTTTTGATGTTAGGAGTTATCTTGTTGATACCTTTGGCCATGAGACACCTGGCAATGGTGTTTTCGTTGGGGGCGCTGAAGAGAGACACCTTGGAGGGGGAAGATGTAGCAATGGCAATGGTTGCCGTTGCCATTCCTTCTCCACTTGTATCTTCCTCATCATCATCGGAGGGGTAGTCTTCATGTGCCACCAATCCCTTTGGAGGAGACTTCTTGGTGAAGTTGTTCTTGCTAGGGAAAGACTTGGCTTTGTCTTTGCGAATGAGTTTGCCACCATTGTCTTCCCTCTTCTCGTAAGGGCACTCCGCCGCAAAGTGACTCACATTGCCGCAATTGTAGCAAGTCCTTACTCATTGCTTGTTCTTTGACCCACTTGAGTTGTTCTTGGTGAAGTTGGGCCTTGAGTTCCTCTTGTTGCTCCAAAATTGCCTTGACGCAAAAGCCATGTGCTCATGGTAAGCATATTTGGTGTCCTCGGGGCCACACTCCTCTTCTTCATCCTCTTCTTATTCTGAAATGGCCTTGGCCTTCAAAGCAAGGGTGGGAGAGCTTTTCTTTGACCGGACACAAGCAAGAGCATTGTCGATGGTCTTGTTCATGATGTTCATGGCAATAAACTCATCCAACACTTCACTTGAGGTTAAGGTTTGAAAGTCCAGCCTTTGACGAATCACGGAAGACATGGCCTTGTTGAATGGCATGATGGCCTTGAGAAACTTGCGCTTGATCCAAGCGTCATCCGTATCCTTGCTCCCATGGTCTTGGAGAGCAACCGCAAGAGTTGTCACCCTCTAGTAGAGATCACGCGGATCCTCATCTTCTAGCAGCACGAATTCATCGGCCTCATCAAGGACCACTTCAAAGTTGGACCGTTGGATGCTTGAGCTCCCCTTGTACATAGAAACAATGTGTTCCCAACAATCCTTTGCACGAGTGAAAGGATGTAAGTGAGATAGATCTTCGGGTGGGACCGCATCTTGAAGGATGAACAAAGCGGAGTGATTGTATTGATTGTCCACTTCTTCTCTCAGGGTGAAGTTGTTTGGATCATGTAGGTAGAAGCCTTGCTCAATGATTCTCCAAAGGTTTGTTGAGCTGTGATTCAAATGAGACTTGATGCAAAAGACCCAATTAGCAAAATCACCTTTAACAAGCTTGGGAGGAGGACCATGATTATTAATGCGAGGTGTAGGGACCGGTCCTCCATAGACCAGGGGAGGGGGAACCGAGGCAAAGGTTCCCGTCCCATTCTTGCGTGAGGGGATGAAACATGAGTACCTTTAGCCGCTTCCTTTGCGGAATTGGCCTCCGACTCCGATGCGGTGGGATTAACCACAAGCAAAGGATCGGGAGAAGCTTTCATTCCCTCAAGCAATTCTTTAAGCATGGACTTGACTTCGGTCGTCGTAGACATCTTAAGTGAAGCCATAGCTTCATTTAAGTCGTCTTGTGTGATCGAAGTCAACTCCACGGCCTCGGGCACTTCCTCCCCGATGTCAACCATACTCTTCGAGTGATGAAACCCTTAATAAAGAGACGAGGCTCTGATACCAATTGAAAGGATCGATATGGTTGACTAGAGGGGGGTGAATAGGCAACTACCAATTTTTAGCTTTTCTTCACAAATTAGGTTTAGCAACAAATAGGTTGTCTAGATGTGCAACTAGGTGAGCAACCTATATGATGCTAACAACAGTAACAACAAGTGCAAGCAAAGGATACAACACAACAAAAGCAATATGACCTAAGGTTTATCAATCCGTGGGAGGCGTAGGATGAAGATGGTCTCTCCCAAACAACCCTGCAACCAAATAACAAAGAGTCTCTTGTGTCCCCAACACACCCAATACAATGGTAAATTGTATAGGTGCACTAGTTCAGCGAAGAGATGGTGATACAAGTGTAATATGGATAGTAGATATAGGTTTTTGTAATCTGAAAATATAAAAACAGCAAGGTAGCAAGTAACAAAAGTGAGCAAAAAGGGTATTGCAATGCTTGGAAACAATGCCTAGCATTCATACTTTCACTAGTGCAAATTCTCTCAACAATGATAACATAATTGGATCACATAACAATCCCTCAACGTGCAACAAAGAATCACTCCAAAGTTTATATCGGAGAACGTAGTACGAAAATGTGCATCAACCCCTATGCATAGATTACCCCAATGTCACCTCGGGAATCCGCGAGTTGAGTGCCAAAACATACATCAAGTGAATCAATAGAACATCCCATTGTCACCACAGATATCCCATCGCAAGACATACATCAAGTGTTCTCAAATCCAATACTCAATCCAACATAACGAAACCTCACAGAGCAAGACTCAATTCATCACAAGAAGGTAGAGGGGGAGAAACACCATATGATCCAACTATAGTAACAAAGCTCGCGGTACATCAAGATCGTGCCAAATCAAGAACACGAGAGGGAGAGGTCAAACACATAGCTACTGGTACATACCCTCAGCCCCGAGGGTGAACTACTCCCTCCTCGTCATGGAGACCGCCGGGATGATGAAGATGGCCACCGGTGATGGTTTCCCCCCGGCAGGGTGCCAAAACGGGCTCCCGATTGGTTTTTCGTGGCTACAGAGGCTTGCGGAGGCAGAACTTCCGATCTAGGTTTATTTCTGGAGGTTCCGGGATTTATAGGAATTTTTGGCGTCGGTTTCACGTCAGGGGGGTCCACGGGGCAGCGGCAAGGCAGGGTGCGCGCCCTAGGGGGGGCGCCCTCCACCCTTGGGGCTGCCTCGGGACTCCTCTGGTCCATCTCTGATGCCCCGTGGGTCTCTTCTGGTCCATAAAAACTCATCGTAAAGTTTCAGCTCGTTTGGACTCCATTTGGTATTCCTTTTCTGTAAAACTCAAAAATAAGGAGAAAACAGAAACTGGCACTGGGCTCTAGGTTAATAGGTTAGTCCCAAAAATAATATAAAATAGCATATAAAACATCCAAAAAAGATAATATAATAGCATGGAACAATCAAAAATTATAGATACGTCAGAGACGTATCAAGCATCCCCAAGCTTAATTCCTGCTCGTCCTCGTGTAGGTAAATGATAAAAACAGAATTTTTGATGTGGAATGCTACCTAACATATTTATCCATGTAATCTTTTTTATTGTGGCATGAATGTTCAGATCCATAAGATTCAAAACAAAAGTTTAATATTGACATAAAAACAATAATACTTCAAGCATACTAATAAAGCAATCATGTCTTCTCAAAATATCATGGCCAAAGAAAGTTACCCCTACGAAATCATATAGTCTGGCTATGCTCCATCTTCATCACACAAAGTATTAAATCATGCACAACCCCGATGACAAGCCAAGCAATTGTTTCATACTTTTGATGTTCTCAAACTTTTTCAACTTTCACGCAATACATGAGCGTGAGCCATGGATATAGCACTATAGGTGGAATAGAATATGGTGGTTGTGGAGAAGACAAAAAGAAGGAGATAGTCTCACATCAACTAGGCGTATCAACGGGCTATGGAGATGCCCATCAATAGATATCAATGTGAGTGAGTAGGGATTGCCATGCAACGGATGCACTAGAGCTATAAGTTTATGAAAGCTAAAAAAGAAACTAAGTGGGTGTGCATCCAACTCGCTTGCTCACGAAGACCTAGGGCAATTTGAGGAAGCCCATCATTGGAATATACAAGCCAAGTTCTATAATGAAAAATTCTCACTAGTATATGAAAGTGATAACATAGGAGACTCTCTATAATGAAGATCATGGTGCTACTTTGAAGCACAAGTGTGGAAAAAGGATAGTAACATTGTCCCTTCTCTCTTTTCTCTCATTTTTTTCATTTTGGGCTCTTTGGCCTGTTTTTTCTCTCTTTTTTTTCGTCCGGAGTATCATCCCAACTTGTGGGGGAATCATAGTCTCCATCATCCTTTCCTCACATGGGACAATGCTCTAATAATCATGATCATCACACTTTTATTTACTTACAACTCAAGGATTACAACTCGATACTGAATCAAAGATATGACTCTATATGAATGCCTCCGGCGGTGTACCGGGATGTGCAATGATCAAGAGAGACATGTATAAAAAATATGAATGGTGGCTTTGCCACAAATACTATACCAACTACATGATCATGCAAAGCAATATGACAATGATGGTGCGTGTCATAATAAACGGAACGGTGGAAGTTGCATGGCAATATATCTCGGAATGGCTATGGAAATGCCATAATAGGTAGGTATGGTGGCTGTTTTGAGGAAGGGTATATGGTGGGTTTAATGCACCGGCGAAAGTTGCGCGGTACTAGAGAGGCTAGCAATGGTGGAAGGGTGAGAGTGCGTATAATCCATGGACTCAACATTAGTCATAGAGAACTCACATACTTATTGCAAAAGCCTCTTAGCTATCAAAACAAAGTACTACACACATGCTCCTAGGGGGATAGATTGGTAGGAAAAGACCATCGCTCGTCCCCGACCGCCACTCATAAGGAAGACAATCAAAAAAATAAATCATGCTCCGACTTCATCACATAACGGTTCACCATACGTGCATGCTACGGGAATCACAAACTTTAACACAAGTATTTCTACAAATCCACAATTACTCACTAGCATGACTCTAATATCACCATCTTTATATCTCAAAACAATCATAAGGAATCAAACTTCACATAGTATTCAATGTACTTAATATGAAAGTTTTTATTATATCCCTCTTGGATGCCCATCATATTAG
Source organism: Thinopyrum elongatum (assembly GCA_011799875.1). Taxonomy (NCBI): domain Eukaryota; kingdom Viridiplantae; phylum Streptophyta; class Magnoliopsida; order Poales; family Poaceae; genus Thinopyrum; species Thinopyrum elongatum. The sequence goes on along the minus strand of CM022303.1, from coordinate 492,455,134 downwards.
GACTAAATTCATAACCTAAGCAAATTACAATGTTGTTTAGGGACTCTCAAAATAATATAAGTGAAGCATGAGAGTTCATCAATTTCTTCAAAATAAAACCACCGCCGTGCTCTAAAAAGATATAAGTCTAGCTAGCTCCAAAGATATAAGTGAAGCACAAAGAGTATTCTAATAAATTAACGATCAATGTGTGTCCCTCTCAAAAGGTGAACTACTCCCTCCTCGTTATGGAGACCGCCGGGATGATGAAGATGGCCACCGGTGATGGTTCCCCCCCCCCCCCGACAGGGTGCCGGAACGGGCTCCCGATTGGTTTTTCGTGGCTACAGAGGCTTGCGGCGGCGGAACTTCCGATCAAGGTTTATTTTTGGAGGTTTCGGGATTTATAGGAATTTTTGGCGTCGGTTTCATGTCAGGGGGGGTCCACGGGGCAGCGGCAAGGCAGGGGGGCGCGCCCTCCACCCTTGTGGCTGCCTCGGGACTCCTCTGGTCCATCTCCGATGCCCCGTGGGTCTCTTCTGGTCCATAAAAAATCATCGTAAAGTTTCAGCTCGTTTGGACTCCATTTGGTATTCCTTTTCTATAAAACTCAAAAACAAGGAAAAAATAGAAACTGACACTGGCTCTAGGTTAATAGGTTAGTCCCAAAAATAATATAAAATAGCATATAAATGCATATAAAACATCCAAAACAGATAATATAATAGCATGGAACAATCAAAAATTATAGATACGTCGGAGACGTATCAGTTACCAGAACCCTCATCGACGGCGGCGCTGGCCTCAACGTCCTCTCCATGGAAGCCTTCGACCTGCTCTAGGTGCCTTATGACCAGCTCGCCCCCACCAGACCCTTTTCGGGGGTGGTCGACGGCTCCATCGTCCCCCTGGGGCAGATCCGCCTCCCTGTCACCTTCGGCACGCGCTGCAATTACCGCACCGAGCTCATCGACTTCGACGTCGCCCGCATCAGCCTCCCGTACAACGCCATCCTTGGGTATCCAGCCCTTGCCAAGTTCATGGTGGCGACGCACCCCGACTACAACGTCATCAAGATGCCTGGGAGCAGCGGCATCCTCACTATGGTGGGAGACACCAAGGATGCACTCTTGGCCCTCAAGCTCGCTTTCAAGGCCACAGTGGCCATGCGGCCAGACGCGGAGGGCGCCCCAAAGATCCCGGAGGCCGCGCATGTGAAGAAGAAGCAGTTGTTCTCTCAAGACCGGGCCGAGACGAAGCAAGTACCAGTCGACGACGGGGGCTCAGGCCCCACCTTCACCATAGGCGCCGGCCTCCCCCCAGACCAGGAGGAGGCGCTGGTCGTTTTCCTCCTTGCGAACAGGGATGTGTTTGGATGGGAGGAGACAGACCTGGTCGACGTCCCGTGAGAGGTGATCGAGCACCATTTAATGGTGTGCCCCGGTGCGCGCCCGGTGAAGCAGAAGGCGCGGCGGCAAGCCCTGGAGAAGCAGTCGTTCATCGTCAAGGAGATCCACAAGCTGCAAGAAACCGGTGTCATTCGGGAAGTACGACACCCAGATTGGCTAGCCAACCCAGTCATTGTCCCCAAGAAGGGCGGAAAGGAGCGCATGTGCGTCGACTTCATGAGCCTCAACAAAGCTTGCCCTCAGGACCCTTTCCCTCTTTCGCGCATCGACCAGATCGTCGACTCCACCGCCGAGTGCGACTTGCTGTGCTTCCTAGATGCCTTCTCGGGCTACCACCAGATCAAGATGGTGGTGCAGGACGTCGAGAAGATAGCCTTCCTTTCCCCGTGCGGGGTGTACTGCTACACCTGCATGCCTTTTGGGCTGCGCAACACCGGTGCAACCTTCCAGCGATTGATGCACATCGCCCTGGGCCGGCAGCTCGGGAGGAACGCTGAGGCGTATGTCGATGACATAGTGGTCAAATCGCGGGAAGCAAGAACTCTTGTCGAAGATCTAGAGGAAACTTTCGCCAACCTGCGCAAGGTAAACCTGCGGCTCAATCCGAAGAAGTGCGTGTTCGGCGTCCCGTCCGGCAAGCTGCTGGGTTTCCTGGTGTCGCACAGAGGGATCGAGGCTAACCCAGAGAAGATCAAGGCAATATAAAGAATGAGCCCGCCGCAGACCCTCAAGGAAATGCATAAGCTTGCAGGCTGCGTGACTTCGTTGGGACGCTTCATCTCCAAGCTCGGCGAGCGCGCCCTCCCGTTTTTCAAGCTGATGAAGAAGAAGGGCCTGTTCGAATGGACTCCGGAGGCTGAGGCAGCCTTCCAAGACCTCAAGAGGTATCTCACCAGCCCGCCGGTGATGGTGGCCCCTCGTCCCCTCGATCCCCTGGTGCTTTACTTAGCCACCACGCCTCACTCGGCAAGCGCAGCACTCGTGGTGGTCTGGGAAGGGTGCGCAGGTGCAGATGCAAGGCGTAGCTCCCCGCGCACAGCCACGCCGTTGCCACCTCAGGATGCCACTCCTGAGGCCTCAACTACCCCACTAGACCACGAGGCTCCCGAGGCCCCCTCGTCTCAAGAGGGGCTGGACGTCATCGACGCCTCTTCCTTCGTCGAGCACCCCGTGTACTTCATCAGCACGATGTTGCGTGACGCGCGCGCACGCTACCCCATGTCGCAGAAGCTCCTACTCACGCTCCTCGTCGCCTCCAGGAAGCTGCGTCACTACTTCCAAGGCCATCCCATTAAAGTTGTCTCTGCATACCCCCTGGAGAAGGTGCTCCGGAGCCCCAATGCCGCGGGGAGGGTTGCTGAGTGGAACATCGAGTTGCAGGCGTTCCAGCTGGAGTTCAGCACCACCAGGGTCATCAAGGGCACGACCCTCACTGACTTTGTAGCGGAATGGACTGACACCCCAGACCGAGGGGTGGGTGAAGACCGCTCCCTCATGCCCGGAGATGAGGCGCCCGATGGCTGGGTCATGTACTTCGATGGCGCATTCGCACGTCGGGGCGTGGGGGCTGGAGCCGTACTCATATCGCCTACCCAGGACAAGCTCTACTACGCCATGCAACTCTGCTTCCAGCATGGCGAGAAGGTCTCCAACAACATCACAGAATGCGAGGGTCTGATCGCCGGCCTGAGGGCCATGGTGGCCCTAGGGGTCAAGCGCCTCACCATCAAGGGCCACTCTCAGCTCCTCGTCAACTTCTCCAACAAGGAGTACAAGCCCAAGGACGAGCACATGGAGGCATACCTGGAAGAGGTACGCAAAATTGAAAAATGATTCTTGGGTTTGGAGTTGCAGCACATCCCGCGTGGCACAAACAAGGAGGCAGACGACATCGCCAAGAGAGCGTCCCGACGCGAGCCCTAGAAGCCTGGTGTCTTCGAGGAACGGCTCTTCAAGCCATCGGCGGCCCCCTCCATTGCAGACCCGGTGCTGCTTCGGGAGGAACTTCCCATGGCCCCCTCCTCAGGCGCTCCAGCCTGCGGTCCGACCTCCGGAGCCCGCCTGCTCCTGGCGCTCGAACCTCAGGAGGGGTGCTGGATCGAAGAGTTCAAGGCGTACCTGCTCCAAGGCACCCTGCCGGAGAAGAAGGAAGACGCAGAACATGTGGCCCGTCAGGCCACCGCCTACTGCTTGCAGGATGGCGAGCTCTACCAAAGGCGCCCAAACGACGTCTCGCTGTGGTGCATCTCCAAGGAGCAGGGATGCGAGCTGCTGTCTGACATCCATGGCGGGGATTGTGGGCATCATTCGTCGTCACGCACCCTCGTGGGCAAGGCGTTCCGCAACGGGTTCTACTGGCCCACGGCGCTCAACGATGCCACCAAGTTGGTGAGATCTTGTGAGGCCTGTCAATTCCATGCCAAGCAGATCCACCAGCCCGCACAGGGCCTCCAGACCATCCCGCTCTTATGGCCATTTGCGGTCTGGGGGCTGGATATCCTGGGCCCGTTTCCCCGAGTGGGCGGGGGCTACCGCTACCTCTACGTCGCCATCGACAAGTTCACCAAGTGGGCGGAGGTGGAGCCCGTGGGCGCCATCCCAGCTGGCTCGGCCGTCAAGTTCATCAAGGGCCTCGTGAGCCGCTTTGGGGTCCCCAACCTTATTATCACTGACAATGGCTCTCAGTTCACAAGCAACCTCTTCAAAACATATTGTGCTAACCTTGGAACGCAAATATGCTACGCTTCGGTGGCGCACCCATGGAGTAACGGCCAAGCCGAATGCGCCAACGCGTAGGTCCTGAGGGGCCTCAAGGTGAGGAGCTTCAAGAAGAAACTCGAGGCCTGCGGGACGGGTTGGCTCGATGAGCTTCAGTCCGTGCTGTGGTCCATCTGCACCACCGCGACTAAGCCCACCGGTGAGACCCCGTTCTTCCTTGTCTACGGGGCTGAGGCGGTCCTCCCTCATGAGGTCAAGCATCGCTCCCCGCGGGTCTTGACATTTGACGAGGCGTGCCAGGACGCCTCACGGGGGATGGACCTCATGCTCGGGGAGGAGGGCCGCCGCCGAGCCGCGCTCCGTGCCGCGAGGTACCAGCAGGCGCTGCGGCGGTATCACTGCCGTAGCATCTGCTCAAGGACCCTCAAGGTGGGTGACCTCGTCCTGAGACGGGTGCTCTCCAGGGAGGGGCTTCACAAGCTCTCGCCTATGTGGGAGGGCCCGTTCAGGATCGCTCGTGTCTCCAGGCCTGGCGCTGCGCGCCTAGAGACATAGGACGGGGTCCCCATCCAGAATGCCTGGAACATCCAGCATCTCCGGAAGTTCTATCCGTGACCAGCAAGCGCCATGTGCCTCTCAAGTCTCCGCCCGTGACTCTCTCATGTAATAATGAGTGGGGCTGTACATGCCCCGGAGTCTCCTGAGTGCCGCCCCTGGGCCTCACGAGGGCTCCCACCCACATCCTAGTGGAAGCCCCATGCTTCATGCTGGCGGGAAGACCATAAGACTAGTTTAGGTGCCGGACGCGACTGTTCTTTTTGCTTGCTTTCTGTAGCTGATTTGCCACTTCTTGGAATGAAATTTGAAGTTTTCGCGTCCTTATTTGAAAGGGTTGGGAATTTTTTCTCCTCGCAGCATTCGCTCTTTCAGGTCTCATTTTAGGGAGAGTGACAGTTGCCCGTCGCTCTTCCTCGCGCGTCTCGCGCGTGGGGGCTGGGCACGGTGTGTACGCCTGGGCCCGCCCGTGAGCACACCTCGCCAAAGCCTTGGCGTCCTAGCCTTTGGCGTCTTAATCCTCGCACGATGCCCGTAAACAAGCCAACGGGCACGCACGCCTCCTGAGTCCATGCCTCCGGGCATCGCGACACGGCGTACCATCGGCCCACGCTCGGGGGCTCGCGCGGGGCACGGCACCTCCAGAGGTCCCCTAACCCCGCGGCCACCAGGCGCCTCCCGAGGCATGAGGATCTTCGGATCCTCAGGAAGGAAACCCCTGGTAGGATCTCTCTGGAACGAGGGGCGCGCAGGAGGTACAAGCTCCAGAGAAGCGTGCTCTCGCGGCACGGGAATCTACCGCAAGCACACTAAGCTAAGTCATCCCAATCACGATCAGCAAGAACCCGTCAATTAGCAGCACGCGGATGTCAGGATGCGATATAAAAACGACAATATAACGGCGCAAGCGCCATGGTCCATTACATGCCCCCGCAGGGCTTTCTACTTTTTGATGCAGGAAAAAGAGAGAAGCAAAAGCGTCCTCGCGACCACTACGGCTCCTGAGACCCGGCTCCGGTGACGCCCGCGCTCAGACGGAGTCCTCCTGCTTCACCAGGGTGCGACGCCGAGGCAGATTGTCGCCCTCCCTGGTCCGAGCTCAGCGGCGTGGTGGCTCTTCGTAGTCACCGTCGCTCGTGCTCTCCCCAGAAGAGGAGCCGCTGCTGCTGGAAGCGTCACGACCGTCGCCAAGGGCAAGCTCACTGCCGGGGATGCTACCGCCCCTCCGACCGTCATCATCGGAGGGGTGGACGTCGTCGTCGTCACTGTCGCCCTCCGGGCAGCACCTCAGGTGCCTGCCGTCCTCCCCGAAGATCCTGACATAGAGGGTCGCGGCGCCGTCGTTCCTGAAGTGGAGAGTGCACCTCCCCTGCAGGCCGCGCGCGCGGGCGAATGGCTGCCACCCGCGGTTCACGAACACATTGCCGGTGGGGGTGACCTTGACCTCCACCCATGAAGCCTTGCTGCAGCAACCATCGGCCTGCAGCCAGAGGCCGCCAGGCCCCCCGGCCGGCAGTGCACCCGCGAAGAAGCGCGGGAGTTGGAACCAGACGCCTACGGGCCTCTCTGCCCACACCACGAACTCCGAGGACGCGTCGGCCAAATGGGAGCGCGGGCGCGGTGGCCGGATGGCTGCCACGTGCCTCCCTCCTTGGCTGCGGCCACTGCGGCCGCGGCAGCCCCCTGCGCGGGAGGGAGAACCCCCACGACTGCCGGAGGTGATGCCAGCCTTCGAGGGGGTGCGCCCACGCCCTCGGGGAGCCACCGTCGGCGTTGCAGCGTACTTGTAGGGACGGCCACGGCCCCTCTTGGGAGGCGGCGAGCTTGGTCACTCCTTGGGGGCCTTTCCCTTCTCGACGGTCGAGAACCTCCTCGCCGGCGCCATGGGTGCCTCGGCAAGACGGCAGCCGGCGAAGAAGAAGGAGTGAGCGGCAAGGAGATGAAGATGGGCTGGGGGCTCCGCCCCCTCCCCCATTTATAGCTGAGGGAAGGCCAACCGGCGGCCTCTCACGTTCCAGGCAATGATAGCCATTCTGCATGCGCCAGGCAGTTGTCAAGTCGGGCAGTTGCCGAGGCGACGTGGGGAAGCGGAGACGCCCACGTCCCGTCAAGTGCCACGCGTTAACCTGGCCCGCAGGCAATTGGGGCCCGTGGCGCTTCGCCCTTGCCCTTTGGCTTCGATTCGAAGCCAAGTCCGAGCGCGCCTTGGGCCCGGGGGCTACTGTTGGTGTTCTGGGAACCGGGGTACCCAGACTTGCCTGCCTGCGGCCCATGGTGTGGCACCATCGACGGCCTGGTACAACCCATCTACAAAGACTAGCAAGACAAGACCCTCGCGAGGGGCCAAGCCTCGCAAGGCGGACGACGCCAAGACCTCCTGAGGGAGCGGCCTCCCCAGGCTGCCTCCTGAGGAGCGGAGATTCCTATGCAGGTGCCCCACCTCATGAGGTTGCGGTGACGCAAGCCATGACGACCAAGGCCAGGCGGGCTCCAGCGGGCGCAGAGAAGACAATTTCCTCTTTGGTGCTAAGGAGGCAAGCGCAGGTGTGGGTTCCCAAGGACTCAGGCAAAGGTTTCCATTCCAGTGCAACAAGACCAAGGTCACCAGCTCGGCAGGATGTATGTCATCGCCGAGCCCACCGCAGCGTCACGACCAGAAGCTTTGCAGGCAAAGACCACATTTTGTCAGGATAAGATGTACTACTTGTCCCCTTTCAAATTGGCCGTTGTGGAATCCCTTCCTGCCTACGTTTTGGGGAAGAGGACCAAGGCCACTAGAAAATATAGGTTAGCCACCACCATAGAAGGGGACCCGACCGGACCCGATCCGATCCGATCCGAACCTCTCGACTCATTTCCTCACCAGAGCAGACCTCGCGAGGCTGTTCATCCCTTGTACTTGTTCGTCCTCAGCCCCTCATGAGGCAAATCCACCACAAAGCAGGAGTAGGGTCTTACACCACAAGGTGGCCCGAACCTGGGTAAATTGTTGTGTCCATCTTCTTCCTTGTTCATCGAGCTTGGCCGTGGGGCGACGGGTTGGTTGGCTGGATAGGTTGAGTTCTTTGCACACGCCCCAGAGTTCGAACCTTTATTGGGTCTGCGGAGCCCTGAATCCGATAGGGGCAATCTCCACAACTTGATTGGAGGCTCCCAACAACACCACGGAGCTTCACCATGATGGAATGTGGCTTCGAGGTGACCTCAACCATCTAGGGTGCTCAAACACCCAAGAGTAACAAGATCCGCAAGGGGTTAGTGGGGTGAATCAAATTTCTCTTGGTGGAAGTGTAGATCCGGGCCTTCTCAACCAATCCCTAGAAAATCAGCAAGTTTGATTGGCTAGGGAGAGAGATCGGGCGAAAATGAGCTTTCGAGCAACAATGGAGTTTATGGGAGGAAGAGGTAGGTCTTCTTGGGGAAGAAGACCCCCTTTTATAGTGGGGGGGGGGGGACAAATCCAACCGTTATGCATCTCACAGCCCGCAGACGAGTGGTACTACAGTTCTACGAGCGGTACTACCACTCCTTACAGGATGCACGGGAGAATGAAGAACAGAGGAGAAAACAGAGGAACGGGCAGTGGTAGCCACGGTAGTAGGAGCGGTACTACCGCCTCCACTACCGCTGCTACAACCGCCCATTTTCTAGGGACAAACGGGTAGCACAGTAGTAACCCGGAGGCACCACCGTAGAACCCGACACGACGAATCGAGGTCCCAGCCACAAGCGGTAGTGCGAATGGTGGTTACGGCGGTACTACCGCCTATAGGCGGTACTACCGCTGCAGCCAGCGCTACTGCCGCTTGTGGCTCTTCTCCCCTACTCCGATGCAAACGGGGGACAACTCCAATGAAACGGAAGGGGACGATGGGTGCAAGAAGAGTGTACGTGTTGATTCCACCCAAACCTTTCCGATGCGGACCCCCTCTTGATAGTACGGTTTTCCCTACGACTCAAGTCCACCAGAAAAGAAACGTGGGAAAGAAAACCGTCTTCTCTTGAAACTCCGAGGGGCACGAATCATCTTGTACCATATGCTTGATAGTCTGAAAAGCTCAATGCACATGATTAGTCCGCAAACATGTTGTCATCAATCACCAAAACCACTTAGGGAGAAATATGCCCTAACAAAACAAATATGAATGTCTCTTATATATAAAGCAGAGCGAAAGCCTGTTTCGAGAAAAACTTTCCTGCAAAAAGAAAGTGTTAGGGGAAAACTACCATCGTTTCTATCTGGTGCGTAGGATTGAGATCGGTTGGCTGATAATGGGAAGTGATACGTCTCCATCATATCTATAATTTTTGATTGTTTCCTGCCAATATTATACAACTTTCACATACTTTTGGCAACATTTTATATGATTTATTGGACTAACCTATTGATCCAGTGCCCAGTGCCAGTTCCTGTTTGTTGCATGTTTTTTGTTTTGCAGAATATCCATATCAAACAAAGTCCAAACGCGATAAAAAATTATGGAGAATTATTTTGGAATATATGTGATTTTTGGGAGGTGGGATCAACGCAAAACGGAGGCCCACGGCCTCCACAACCCACCAGGGCACGTCGGGCACCCCCTGGCGCGCCCAGGTGTCTTGTGCCCTCCCCGTAAGTCGGTTGGGGCCCTTCTTCGGGCGCAAGAAAGATAATTTATGGAAAAAATCGTGCAAAAATTCCAGCGCAATCGGAGTTACGGATCTCCGGGAATTTAAGAAACGGTGAAGGGCCAGAAAACAGGAACGTGAAACAGAAAGGAACACAGAGATAGTTCCAATCTAGGAGGGGCTCCTGCCCCTCCGCCGCCATGGCAACCATGGACGAAAGGAGGAACTCTCCTCCCATCAAGGGGGAGGCCAAGGAAGAAGAAGAAGGAGGGGGCTCTCTCCCCCTCTCTCCCGGTGGCGCCGGAGCGCCGCCGGGGCAATCATCGTGACGGCGATCTACACCAACAACTTCGCTGCCGTCAACACCAACTCTCTCCCCCTCTATGCAGCGGTCTAACCTCTCTTCTACCCACTGTAATCTCTACTTGAACATGGTGCTCAACGCTATACATTATTTCCCAATGATATGTGGTTATCCTATGATGTTTGAGTAGATCCGTTTTGTCCTATGGGTTGATAGATGATCATGATTGGTTTGAGTGTATATTTTATTTATGGTACTGTCCTAAGGTGCTCTCCGTCTCGCACAAACATGAGGGGTCCCCGCTGTAGAGTGTTGCAATACGTTCATGATTTTCTCATTGTTGGTTGCAAGAGTGACAGAAGCCTGAACACGGATAAGTGGGTTGTTGCGTATGGGAGTAAAGAGGACTTGATACTTAATGCTATGGTTGGGTTTTATGACCTTAATGATCTTTAGTAGTTGCGGATACTTGCTAGAGTTCCAATCATAAGTGCATATGATCCAAGTAGAGAAAGTATGTTAGCTCATGCCTCTCCCTCATGTAAGATTGCAAGAATGATTACCGGTCTAGTTATCAATTGCCTAGGGACAAATGACTTTCTTGTTTGACAAAAGCTATCTACTTTTATAGTCTTGCATTTTATTCGTAGTTTTAATCTCGCAAAGTACTCGTAGTTTTATTCCTACCAAATAGTTTTATACTTGTTCTAGGTGAAGCAAACGTCAAGTGTGCGTAGAGTTGTATCGGTGGTCGATAGAACTTGAGGGAATATTTGTTCTGCCTTTAACTCCTTGTTGGGTTTGACACTCTTATTTATCGAAAAAGGCTACAAACAATCCCCTATACTTGTGGGTTATCAGGAAGATGAGTGGATATGGGCGTCAAGACACGAGAGTCTAAGACGCGTGGAGACATCGTCGGCCATTTGAAGCCTTTTTGCCCGCTAACTTTTTTATTTAACCAAGACAGTACTGATGGAAATATTCCCTAGAGGCAATAATAAATTTGTTATTTTTATATTTCCTTATTCATGATAAAGTTTTATTATTCATGCTAGAATTGTATTGACTGGAAACTTAAATACATGTGTGGATACATAAACAAATACCATGTCCCTAGTGAGCCTCTACTAGACTAGCTCGTTAATCAAAGATGGTTAAGGTTTCCTAACCATGGACATGAGTTTTCACTTGATAATGGGATCACATCATTAGGAGAATGATGTGATGGACAAGACCCATCCGTTAGCTTAGCACATGATCGTTCAGTTTATTGCTACTGCATTCTTAATGTCAAATACATATTCCTTCGAGCATGAGATCATGCAACTCCCGGATACCGGAGGAATACCTTGTGTGATATCAAATGTCACAACGTAACTGGGTGATCATAAAGATGCTCTACAGGTATCTCTAAAGGTGTCTGTTGAGTTGGCTTGGATCGAGATTGGGATTTTTCACTCCATGTATCGGAGAGGTATCTCTGGGCCCTCTCGGTAATACACATCACAAGAAGCTTGCAAGCAAAGTGACTAAGGAGTTAGTTACAAGATGATGTATTACGAAACGATTAAAGAGACTTACCGATAAAGAGATTGAACTAGGTATAGAGATACCTACGATCGAATCTCGGGCAAGTAACATACCGATAGACAAAAGGAATTACGTATGTTGTCATAAAGGTTCGACCGATAAAGATCTTCGTAGAATATGTAGGAACCAATATGGGCATCCAGGTCCCGCTATTGGTTACTGACCGGAGAAGTGTCTTGATCATGTCTACATCATTCTCGAACCCGTAGGGTCCGCATGCTTAACGTTCGTTGACGATATAGTATTATATGAGTTATGTGAGTTGGTGACCGAATATTGTTCGGAGTCCCGGATGAGATCATGGACATGACGAGGAGCTCCGGAATGGTCCAGAGGTAAAGATTGATATATAGGACGATGCTATTTGGTCACCGGAAAGGTTTCAGAATGTAGCAGGTATTTATCAGAGTACCGGAAGGGGTTCCGGGAGGCCACCGGTAAGTGGTGGGCCTTATGGGCCAAAGGGGGGGAAGCACACCAGCCCACAAGGGGGCTGGCGCGCCCCTCCACCCCTGCCCACGCGCCAAGGAATGGAGGGAAGGAAGGGGGAGGCGCCCTAAGGCAGCCAGCCCCCTTTCCTTCCCCCATGTCCATATATGGAAGGGGGGGCGGCTAGGCAGGCCCTAGGGCTGGCCGTCGGCCCCTTGGGGGCATCCTAGGGCTGCCTCCTCTCCCCCTCCACCTATATATAAGTGAGGAGGGAGAGGGGCAACAGACACCATGATCCCCAAGCCGTGTGCGGCGCCCCTCTCCCTCTAGTTCGTCCTCGGTCATAATTTTCGTAGTGCTCGGCGAAGCCCTGCGGAGATAGTTTCACCACCACCGTCACCACGCCGTTGTGCTGCCGGAACTCATCTGATACTTTGTCTGTCTTGCTGGATCAAGAATGCGAGGACGTCATCGAGCTGAACATGTGCTGACAGCGGAGGTGCCGTACGTTCGGTACTTGATCGGGCGGATCGTGAAGGTGTACGACTACATCAACCGCGTTGATTAACGCTTCCGCTAAACGGTCTACAAGGGTACGTAGACATACTCTCCCCTCTCGTAGCTATGCATCTCCATGGATAGATCTTGCGTGTGCGTAGAATTTTTGTTTTGTTTTCCATGCAACATTTCCCAGCAGTGGCATCATGAGCCAGGTCTATGCGTAGATGATATGCACGAGTAGAACACAAAAGAGTTGTGGGCGGTGAGGTTCATACTGCTTACCACCAAAGTCTTATTTTGATTGGGCGGCATTGTGGGATGAAGCGGCCCGGACCAACCTTACATGTCCATGCACATGAGACCGGTTCCCCCGACTGACATGCAACTTGTTTTGCATAAAGGTGGCTAGTGGGTGTCTGTTTCTCCTACTTTAGTAGAATCGAATTTGACTATGGCCGGTCCTTGAAGAAGGTTAAAACAACAAACTTGATAATCACCGTTGCGTAGGTAAGAACGGTTCTTGCTAGTTGCCCATAGCAGCCACGTAAAACTTGCAACAACAAAGTAGAGGACTCCTAACTTGTTTTTGCAGGGCATGTTGTGATGTGATATGGTCAAGATATGATGTGATATATGTTGATGTATGAGATGATCATGTTTGGTAATAAGTTCACGACTTGCATGTCGATGAGTACGACAATCGGCAGGAGCCTTAGGGTTGTCTTTAATTATTGTATGACCCGCGTGTCAATCATTAAGCGCCATGTAATTGCTTTACTTTATCGCTATGCGTTAGCAATAGTTGTAGAAGCAGTAGTTGGCGAGACGACCCTGACGCTACGATGGAGATCAAGGTGTCATGCCGATGACGATGGAAATCATGCCGATGCTTTGGAGATGGAGATCAAAAGCACAAGATGATGATGGCCATATCATGTCACATATTTTGATTGCATGTGATGTTTATCCTTTATGCATCTTATTTTGCTTAGAACGACGGTAGCATTATAAGATGATCCCTTCACTTAATTTCAAGATATAAGTGTTCTCCCCGAGTATGCACCATTGCTAAAGTTCGTCGTTTCGAAGCACCTAGTGATGATCGGGTGTGATAGACTCTACATTCACATACAACGGTTGTAAGCCAGTTTTGCACATGCAGAATACTTGGGTTAATCTTGACGAGCCTAGCATGTACATACATGGTCTCGGAACACTGGAGACCGAAAGGTCGAACGTGAGTCATGTAGTAGATATGATCAACATAGAGATGTTCACCATTGATGACTACCCCATATCACGTGATGATCAGGCATGGGTTAGTTGATTTGGATCATGTATCACTTAGATAACTTGAGGGATGTTAATTTAAGTGGGAGTTCATTAGTAATTTGATTAATTGAACTTAATTTATCATGAACTTTGTCTTAATAGTTTTTGCATATCTATGTTGTAGATCAATGGCCTGTGCTACCGTTCCCTTGAATTTTAATGCGTTCCTAGAGAAAGCTAAGTTGAAAGATGATGGTAGCAACTACACAAACTGGGTCCGTAACTTGAGGATTATCCTCATTGCTGCACAGAAGAATTATGTCCTTGATGCACCGCTAGGTGACAGACCTGCTGCAGGAGCTACTGCAGATGTTATGAATGTCTGGCAAACTCGATCTGATGACTACTCAATAGTTCAGTGTGCCATGCTTTACGGCTTAGAACCGGGAATTCAAAGACGTTTTGAATGCCATGGAGCATATGAGATGTTCCAAGAGCTGAAGTTCATATTTCAAGCTAATGTCCGGGTTGAGAGATATGAAGTCTCCAACAAGTTCTATAGCTGCAAGATGGAGGAGAACAGTTCTGTCAGTGAACACATACTCAAAATGTCTGGGTATCATAACCACTTGACTCAGCTGGGAATTGATCTTCCAGTTGAGAGTGTTATTGACAGAGTTCTTCAGTCACTGCCACCAAGCTACAAAGGCTTCGTGATGAACTATAATATGCAAGGGATGACAAAAATGATTCCTGAGCTCTTCGCGATGCTGAAATCGGCGGAGGTAGAAATCAAGAAGGAGCATCAAGTGTTGATGGTTAACAAGACCACTAGTTTCAAGAAAAAAGGGTAAGGGAAAGAAAGGGAACTTCAAGAAGAATGGCAATCAAGTTGCCGCTCCCGTGAAGAAACCCAAAGCTGGACCCAAGCCTGAAACTGAGTACTTCTACTCCAAAGGAAATGGTCACTGGAAGCGGAACTGCCCCAAATACTTGGCGGATAAGAAGGATGGCAAAGTGAACAAAGGTATATTTGATATACACGTTATTGATGTGTTCCTTACTAATGCTCGTAGTAGCGCTTGGGTATTTGATACTGGTTCGGTTGCTCATATTTGTAACTCAAAATAGGAGTTGCGGAATAAATGAAGATTGGCTAAGGACAAGGTGACGATGCGCGTCGGGAATGGTTCCAAGGTCAATGTGATCGCCATCGGCACACTACCTCTACATCTACCTTCGGGATTAGTTTTAGACCTTAATAATTGTTATTTGGTGCCAGCGTTGAGCATGCACATTATATCTGGATCTTGTTTATTGCGAGACGGTTATTCATTTAAGTCAGAGAATAATGGTTGTTCTATTTATATGAGTAATATCTTTTATGGTCATGCACCTTTGATGAATGGTCTATTCTTGTTGAATCTCGATCATAGTGATACACATATTCATAATATTGATGCCAAAAGATGCAAAGTTGATAATGATAGTGCAACATACTTGTGGCACTACCGTTTAGGTCATATTGGTGTAAAGCTCATGAAGAAACTCCATGCGGATGGACTTTTGGAATCACTTGATTATGAATCATTTGATACTTGCGAACCATGCCTCATGGGTAAGATGACTAAAACTCCATTCTCTGGAACAATGGAGCGAGCAAATGACTTAT
This sequence comes from Thinopyrum elongatum, assembly GCA_011799875.1. Classification (NCBI taxonomy): domain Eukaryota; kingdom Viridiplantae; phylum Streptophyta; class Magnoliopsida; order Poales; family Poaceae; genus Thinopyrum; species Thinopyrum elongatum. Next base: position 492,440,094 of record CM022303.1, on the reverse strand, counting down.
TGGAAATAATACATACCGATGTATGCGGTCCGATGAGTGTTGAGGCACACGGCGGGTATCGTTATTTTCTAACCTTCACAGATGATTTGAGTAGGTATGGGTATATCTACTTGATGAAACACAAGTCTGAAACATTTGAAAAGTTCAAAGAATTTCAGAGTGAAGTGGAGAATCATCGTAACAAGAAAATAAAGTTTCTACGATCTGATCGCGGAGGCGAATATTTGAGTTACGAGTTTCGCCTTCATTTAAAACAATGTGGAATTGTTTCACAACTCACGCCACCTGGAACACCACAGCGTAATGGTGTGTCCGAACGTCATAATCGTACCTTATTAGATATGGTGCGTTCTATGATGTCTCTTACCGATTTGCCTTTATCATTTTGGGGTTATGCATTAGAGACAAGCGCATTCACGTTAAATAGGGCACTGTCTAAATCCGTTGAGACGACACCATATGAACTATGGTTTGGCCAAAAACCTAAGCTGTCGTTTCTTAAAGTTTGGGGATGCGACGCTTATGTCAAAAGGCTTCAGCCTGATAAGCTCGAACCCAAATCGGAGAAGTGCGTCTTCATAGGATACCCTAAGCAAACTATTGGGTACACCTTCTACCACAGATCCGAAGGCAAGATCTTTGTTGCCAAGAATGGGCCCTTTCTAGAGAAGGAGTTTCTCTCGAAAGAAGTGAGGGGGAGTAAAGTAGAACTTGATGAGGTAATTGTACATTCTCTCGAATTGGAAAGTAGCACATCAGAGAAAACCGTTCCTGCGATGCCTACACCAACTAGAGACGAAGTTAATGATGATGATCATGAAGCTTCGGATCAAGTTACTACTGAACTTCATAGGTCTACCAGAACACGTTCAGCACCAGAGTGGTACGGTAATCCTGTCCTGGAAGTCATGTTGTTAGACAACGACTAACCTACGAACTATGAAGAAGCTATGATGAGCCCAGATTCCGATAAATGGCTTGAGGCCATGAAATCTGAGATAGGATACATGTATGAGAACAAAGTGTGGACTTTGGTGGACTTGCCCGATGATCGGCAAGCCATTGAAAATAAATGGATCTTCAAGTGGAAGACGGACGCTGATGGTAATATCACTATCTATAAAGCTCGACTTGTCGCAAAAGATTTTTGACAAGTTTAAGGGGCTGACTACGATGAAACTTTCTCACCCGTAGCGATGCTTAAGTCTGTCCGAATCATGTTAGCAACTGCCGCATTTTATGATTATGAAATCTGGCAAATGGACGTCAAAACTGCATTCCTTAACGGATTTCTTAAAGAAGAGTTGTATATGATGCAACCAGAAGGTTTTGTCGATCCTAAAGGTGCTAACAAAGTGTGCAAGCTCCAGCGATCCATCTGTGGACTGGTGCAAGCATCTCGGAGTTGGAATATACGCTTTGATGAGGTGATCAAAGCATATAGTTTTATACAGACTTATGGTGAAGCCTGTATTTACAAGAAAGTGAGTGGGAGCTCTGTAGCATTTCTGATATTATATGTGGATGACATATTGCTGATTGGAAATGATATAGAATTTCTGGATAGCACAAAATGATACTTGAATAAGAATTTTTCAATGAAAGACCTCGGTGAAGCTGCTTATATATTGGGTATCAAGATTTACAGGGATAGATCGAGACGCTTAATAGGACTTTTACAAAGCACATACCTTGACAAAGTTCTGAAGAAGTTCAAAATGGACCAGTCAAAGAAAGGGCTCTTGCCTTGTTACAAGGTGTGAAATTGAGTTAGACTCAAAGTCCGACCACGGCAGAAGATAGAGAGAAAATGAAAGTCATTCCCTATGCCTCAGCCATAGGTTCTATTATGTATGCCATGCTGTGTACCAGACGTGATGTGTGCCTTGCCATAAGTTTGGCAGGGAGGTACCAAAGTAATCCAGGAGTTGATCACTGGATAGCGGTCAAGAACATCCTAAAGTACCTGAAAAGGACCAAGGATATGTTTCTCGTTTATGGAGGTGACGAAGTGCTCGTTGTAAAAGGTTATGTCGATGCTAGCTTCGACACAGATCCGGATGACTCTAAGTCACAAACCGGATACGTATTTATATTGAATAGTGGAGCTGTCAGTTGGTGCAGTTCGAAGCAGAGCGTCGTGGCGGGATCTACGTGTGAAGCGGAGTACATAGCTGCTTTGGAAGCAGCACATGAAGGAGTCTGGATGAAGGAGTTCATATCCGATCTGGGTGTAATACCCAGTGCATCGGGTCCAATGACAATCTTTTGTGACAACACTGGAGCAATTGCCTTAGCAAAGGAATCCAGGTTTCACAAGAGAACCAAACACATCAAGAGACGCTTCAACTGCATTCGTGAAAAGGTCAAGGATGGAGACATAGAAATTTGCAAAATACATACGGATCTGAATGTGGCAGACCCGTTGACTAAACCTCTTCCGCGGGCAAAACATGATCAGCACCAAGACTCCATGGGTGTTAGATTCATTACTATGTAATCTAGATTATTGACTCTAGTGCAAGTGGGTGACTGATGGAAATATGCCCTAGAGGCAACAATAAAGTTGTTATTATTATATTTCCTTATTCATGATAAAGGTTTATTATTCATGCTAGAATTGTATTGACCGGAAACTTAAATACATGTGTGGATACATAAACAAATACCGTGTCCTTAGTGAGCCTCTACTAGACTAGCTCATTGATCAAAGATGGTTAAGGTTTCCTAACCATGGACATGAGTTGTCACTTGATAACGGGATCACATCATTAGGAGAATGATGTGATGGACAAGACCCATCCGTTATCTTAGCATATGATCGTTCAATTCATTGCTACTGCATTCTTAATGTCAAATACATATTCCTTCGACCATGAGATCATGCAACTCTCGGATACCGGAGGAATACCTTGTGTGCTATCAAACGTTACAACGTAACTGGGTGATCATAAAGATGCTCTACAGGTATCTCCGAAGGTGTCTGTTGTGTTGGCATGGATCGAGATTAGGATTTGTCACTCTGTGTATCGGAGAGGTATAGAGATACCGACGATCGAATCTCGGGCAAGTAACATACCCACAGACAAAGGGAATTACGTATGTTGTCATAAAGGTTCGACCGATAAAGATCTTCGTAGAATATTTAGGAACCAATATGGGCATCCAGGTCCCGCTATTGGTTATTGACCGAAGAAGCGTCTCAGTCATGTCTACATCATTCTCGAACCCGTAGGGTCCGCACGCTTAACGTTCGTTGACGATATAGTATTATATGAGTTATGTGAGTTGGTGACCGAATGTTGTTCGGAGTCCCAGATGAGATCACGGACATGACGAGGAGCTCCAGAATGGTCCAGAGGTAAAGATTGATATATAGGACGATGCTATTTGGTCACCGGAAAGGTTTCAGAATGTACCGAGTATTTATCGGAGTGCCGGAAGGGGTTCCGGGAGGCCACCGGTAAGTGGTGGGCCTTATGGGCCAAAGGGGGGAGCACACCAGCCCACAAGGGGGCTGGCGCGCCCCTCCACCCCTGCCCACGTGCCAAGGAAGGGAGGGAAGGAAGGGGGAGGCGCCCTAAGGCAGCCAGCCCCCCTTTCCTTCCCCCCATGTCCATATATGGAAGGGGGTGGGGGCGGTTAGGCAGGCCCTAGGGCTGGCCACCGGCACCTTGGGGGCGCCCTAGGGCTGCCTCCTCTCCCCCCTCCACCTATATATATGTGAGGAGGGAGAGGGGCAACAGACACCACGATCCCCAAGCTGTGTGCGGCACCCCTCTCCCTCTAGTTCGTCCTCGGTCATAATTTTCGTAGTGCTCGGCGAAGCCCTTCGGAGATAGTTTCACCACCACCGTCACCACGCCATTGTGTTGCCAGAACTCATCTACTACTTTGCCCGTCTTGCTGGATCAAGAAGGCGAGGACATCATCGAGCTGAACGTGTGTTGAACGCGGAGGTGCCGTACGTTCGGTACTTGATCGGGCGGATCATGAAGGTGTACGACTACATGAACCGTGTTGATTAATGCTTCCGCTAAACGGTCTACAAGGGTACGTACACATACTCTCCCCTCTCGTAGCTATGCATCTCCATGGATAGATCTTGCGTGTGCGTAGAATTTTTTTTGTTTCCCATGCAACGTTTCCCAACAAGTACGCTAACTTAGCCAGGAATTTCCCGGCAGTGGTTGCTTGGGAGCATGGACTTTGGGAAGCTATAAATTGATCTGTGACCATTCGCTTTGTCCATAGAGTCCAGAGAGCGAGAACCATGAATATCAAGAAGAGGATCGTGAGCGCTCCTCCAATACCTTGCCGAGGGATCTGACGGTTTCTGCACTGTCAGTAATAATTTTCGTCGCAGCTACTTCTGGTTGTGGTCGAGAATTGTTTGAATGATGTATGGTTGGTTGTTTGCCTCTTCTTTATGAAATTTGGGGCGAGGGAAACCCCTTTCTTTCAAACAAAAAACTCGTACATTGCAATTTGCTTTTGTTGAGATTAGAATCCGCTTAGCTGACAAAGCTGATATATATTCTACATGTACATGTGATACCTATATTTTGATCTGAATAAATTATTCATTTGTTTTGACTTTGATGTAAGGTATGTATAAGTTGGCACATTATTGAAGGTAACACATGCCTTATTCATAAACATGGAGTAAGGTACAAGCCATAGATACCAACCTGCTAAAACCAGAAAGACAATAGAACCCTTGCAATAGCCTAGAAGAACCCCAGTCAAGGAACAAAATTACATTCACGTCCAAAGAATCCCCTGAGCTAGATGCCAACATTCGTCACTCGCCTCCGGCACCACCACAGTGGCTACCGGAAAAAAAAGGAGACATAACAACTCTTGACGTGAGCTCGATGTGGCTCCATCATTGATCTGAAATTTTCCATATCTCGAAAGTAGCTCGCTAAAGATGAAGCCACTGCCATTTAAAGAATCTGGCAATGGAAACACCCCGAACACGCCATCGAACTCCAAGTCTAGCAACCCCCCCCCCCCCCCCCCAACGACATCAGAGGAGGAAACCTGACGTGTCAGCCTTCTACCATGATCCACTACCTTCCAGGTGCCGCCAATGTAGATTGCCGTTGGTACTAGCTCCTAAACCTCCTGTGCTCTGCGCCAACGCCAAGCGAACGCTGTCGCAAAGAGGAAGCCCGATGTCACAAGCCCACCACAAGAATGTTGCTCCCGCTACCTTGTCCTTGTTTGAAGCCTTGAATAGACACCCCAAAACCATCACCGACCATAGAGCAGAACGCCTTGTCGGATAAGGAAGTGCAACTTCTTTGTTCAGTGTTGTCGTTGTCGTTGTCGTAGTCGCCGCTGAGGCCAAGATGTCAAATGAACAATCTAAACCAGAAGAATATTTAGAGGGCAAAAACCACAAGAAAATCATCTGATATTGTAAACGAACACATGCGCAATTAAAAAATGATGCTGCATTACTACAACAAGGTTTGCCTGGCTCCAGTGAGGGAGGGGCGGTGATGAGGGCGCGCCTTCGTCTCGCTCCATTGCTTGTAGTCGTCGCTTGTTGGTCTACAAATCTGGATATATTTTTTTTTACTTCTGATGTTTTTTTACCACCTTGACGGTTGATGAATAGCTTGAAAGTTTTTCTCGCAAAAGAAAAAAGAATCAATATTCTTAATTTTTTTGAATCATCATACCAAAAAAAGAAAGATGATCGACAAATGAACAATGGACCGAAGAGGGTGGGTTGGGCGTGTACGGGCGTGTTAGCGAAAAGCTGTCATGGTTTCGGTCTGCTGCGTAGGATCGAGATCGGTTGGCCAGCAAGACGTCAACACGCGTTTAGGAGACGCCGCCGACCATTCGACGCCTTTTTGCCGGTTCGGACAGTACGCTAACTTGTTGGAATTTCCCTCGAACTGGCCAACTGGGGCAGTACGCTAACTTAGCCATGAATTTCCCCGCAGCGGCAGTGGTTGCTTGGGAGCGTGGACTTGCGCGCCACTCCTGGAAACTCTATAAATAGAAGTGCCCGACATTCGCTTTCCCCAGAGAGCCCAGACATTTGCCGGCGAGAACCATGAAGATTAAGAAGAGTATCGTGAGTGTTCCTCCGGCGGCACCGGCTGAGATCACCTCCCACCCCATCCATCCGGAGCACAAGCTGCTGCTTGTCACCACCGACGACGTGGAGTTCGAGTGCGACGGCTGCAAGGAGAGGGGGGCCGGCGGGAGGTACACCTGCGAGCACTACGGCGAGCAGCAGCAGCACCGCGACTGCGACTTCGACCTCCACATCGGCTGCGCGCTCGCGCCGGACGTGCTGGAGATCCCTCTCTTGTTCCAGGGGTGCGCGTTCGTGCTCCTCCACGAGCCCCCGCCTCCCGACCCCGCTGACCACAGGGTCTGCGACGCGTGCGGCGACAAGGTGCTCGGCCTCGTGTACCACTGCTTCGACCGCGACCTCGACCTCCACCCGTCCTGCGCGAGCCTGCCTCAGAGCGTCGACCTCGACGGCCTCACCTTCCAGCTCTGCCGCGAGCACGTGCCGAGCCGGAGCTGCGTCCTCTGCAAGGGGCGCCGCTGCCGGCGCAAGTTCTTGTCGTATCGCTCTGAGTGGGACGGCGAGGCCGTTTACCTGCACGTGGCCTGCCTGAAGGAGATGGCTTACGAGAGCCTCAAGTCCGGCCACGGCGGCGGGAAGACGGTCGTGCAAGCGAATAAAGCCCCGGCCGTGAAGGTGGCGCTGGCGAAGAAGGCGGCTCAGACTAGCTCTAAGCGCCTCAAACGTTTCCTCAAGATCGTTGTGTTCTTAGCGCGCGTCGTCATGGGCGTGATCTTTGGGGACCCGACGGCGATGATCGCTGCGGTCGTGGGGGTCGTCTTCTCCGGCGGATAGCGAGCGGGTTGTTCTATGGATGTGTCACCCATCAGTGTCTTTGGATGTTTGTACAAAGAAGTTTGCATCTACTCCTAGCTGTCATGTCGGATTGTAAGATAAATAACTTTGGGTGGATTTAGGTGTTTGATTTGTTTTACTCTCATTAGCCATGTGTGCGCTCGACTGTTCATAGCTCAGTTCATCGAGAGAGAAAATGTACTGGGAATTATACATAAGTTGCCTGAAAATATTATTTCTTTCAGTTACTATACATAAGGAAGCCGGCGCTCAGTTCGCATACTCATACAAATTAAGTGTCGCTGCTTTCGCATTTTGGTTGCATCATGGCCAGTTTTATCGTGCGAACTGAGCATAACTCAAATCATTGTGATGGAACCAATTCGCTCATATTCAAGTCTTAGATTTAGTATGGATGCTCGTATTTTCTTAGATTTATTTTAGACTTCTCAACGATACTTGTTCAGCAAAAAACCATGTTTCCTCGACTATAATATGTGTTAGTCATGTGCGAGTTTGTGAATGTTAGTTAATTTCAAGATGTGTCGAACTGCTGTCTCATCCTCTCGCGAGTGCTCGTATGATAAGGTGTATGTTAGGAAGGGCTCGTACTGCTTTTTCCACCTAGCACCTCGGCTAGGATTTTGACTTCCTCCGGCGGTGCACTCGTCGTGAGTTCCTTTCTTCCGATTGATCTCATCTCTGTTCCACGCCTTCCCTTCGACGTCTCGGCCTGATCCAGGGGGAACCTAGCGTTCCTCCCTAGCCTTGGTTTCGCTAGCATTGTGTGCGACAGAGGGTATTGAGTGATTTGATCGTGAAGCATGGCGGCTAAAGGAAGGGGAAGGACAACGAGGACATGGATGAATTACTCAAACGTCTTGATCTGCATGAGGATGATGGGGACGACTTGGTGTGGGAAGAGGAAGCCGATTTGCCAGAAGTAGAGGCGAAGTGGTTAGCAATATCCGAAGTGCACAAAACAAGGGTTTTAGCCATCGGCTCTCTATGTGGACATGATATCAGCCTGTAATCCAGCGAAGAAGGTATGGTGGTGATTGATCAAATACAATCTTTTTAAGGTTCAGTTCAGTTGTTTGGGAGACTAGACTACGGTGATGCTCAATGGACCATGGTTATTTATGAACTAGACTATGATCTTGGTGGAATATGATGGATATACGAACCCTAGATCGGTTTCACTGGATAAAATTGTTGTATTCGCAAGAGTTCTTAAACTACCAGACAAATATCTAAATAAAGTAGTGATCAAAGGTATGTGTGGGAAGATGGGCAAGATCCTTGAAGCTCAAGTTCAGCTCTCGGCAGGCTATGTTGGTGCCTTCCTGAGGGTAAAAGTGAATCTCGATGTTAACAAAAAACTAGAGAGATTTGTCTTGATCACTAGGGCATGTTAGAAGGATTGGTACCGGGTTAAGTATGAAAAGTTTTCGATTTTGCAATCATTATGGATTGATAGGCGCTTCCTCTGAACTAGGAAGGTATTGGGCCCCAAGTGCAAGGATTTGTAGCAAGCAACAATTTCCCTCAAAGTGGATGACCTTAAGGTTTACCGAGTCAGTAGGTATTTGCAACACACCCAATGATCAGTACTCGCACATACAAATACAAAACTCCCATGGCCCCCAACGAAACTAGCGAGGTTATCAATCTCACTAGACTTGCTAGCTAGTTACAAGGACTAAATAAGAGTGTGGAAGTTTTGATTGCAACGGGAAAGTAAAAACAAGGAATTGTAAAGAGGGCATTTGATCGAGGTTGAAAGAAATAGGAAGAAGAATGGACCGGGATCCAGGTTCACTAGTGGTTTTTCTCCAAAAGATAGCATGGGTATGGTGAACAAATCACAGTTATGTATTGATTAAATTGTAATTTTTATGACTATGACTATCCATGGCATAATTGACATATGAGCATCATGTCTCCAACTGTATCTATAGCTAATACTTCACCCAAGACCGCCATCCAGCATGCATCTTAAAGTATCAAGTAAAACAGAGTATTGCATTAGGTATGATGGCATGAAGTAGATGATATATTGTCTTCACCCTGCATTCAAAGGACAACTACGCAATCATCTTTTCATCCCTAGTGGGAACAACACAATACAAGCCTTTTCTACTTTCCGTCACTGCGGTAGATTACTTGCAAAGGTTGAACCCAACTAACATACACAACTCCCTCTTGGAGATCAAATACCAAACCTGGCCAAAGAAAGCCAAATAGATCAGAGAGCATATCTGGATAAAAATTATGCAACAAAGAAACCAAATATATCAAAAAAGATTCATGGATAAATCCGAACATAAAGTGACAATTCATCACACCGCAACAAACACACCAACAGATTACATCGGATGGATCACAATCATGTAGGGAAACTCATGTGATCTTTGTATTGAGAAGCAAGGGAGAGAAAGCCATTCAACTACTACTATAGACCCATAATCCTAATGAAACTAGTCGCATGCGATCATGGTGACCTTCAAGTTGATGGATATGGCCACCGTGATGATTTCCCCACTGGTAGAGTACCGGAAAAGACCTACAGACTGAATCGCCACAGAACAGAGAGTGTGGGTGTGAAAACAGAATAACTCCTTGATATTTAGGGTTTTTGGAACGAACAAAAAATATATATTCCAGGAGGCAGTGGAAAGGCGGTACAGGGAGCCCACGCGCCCCCTGGATGCATGGTGGGACCACTTGGAGGTTGTGGGGGCCCCTCTGGTGGGTCCTGAGTCCTTTGGAAGCTTCCCGATGAAAAAAATGCATTTTTCATTATTTTTTGAGCTCGATAAAATTGATTTTCCTGTAAATTCAGAAAACATGCAGAAAACAACAACTGGCACTAGGCACTGAGTTAATACGTTAGCCTAGAAAAAATTAAAAATGGTGCCGAAACTATGCCAAAATGATATAAACATAACATGAAACAATAAAAAATACGTTTGAGACATGTCAATAGGCCACTGGTATGAAGAATGTGGAATAGGAGAACATGACACCTACAAGTTTGAATGAGGTTATCTTTTCTAGCGGACGAGTAGAATATTAGGGGAGGGGGTCTTGGCATTGTTGGGGTAATGGAAGACGAAGGGGTGGTGCACCTTTTGGTAGAGGCTTTGGAAGACGGGATGATCTGGATCATGATGAGTTCAGAACATTGGAGGGGACCAAACTTACAATGGACAGGGGAGCTGGCCTTGGAACGTGGCCTTTGGATACAAGAAGCCTCAAATTCATCACAAAATAATTATTTAGAACAAGCTGATAAGCAGTCCATTGACATTGGCATTCATGATATTGTCCCTTCGACAAGGAAGAGGTTGTCACTTAACACCAATTCAGGTATTGTAGAAGAGTAAAATCTGGAAGGTGTAATGGTTCTAGTGGATGGTTCCTTAAAGGTGGCGAATATTGCTGTTTTTTTATGGTAGTGCATATGATCCTTTTGGTTGCACCTCACAAAAATGCTAACAAAAATAAGTTGAAGAGGGTTGATGGTGTTGCAGGCAACCAAAGACATTTCACAAAATTGGTAACCTGATTAGGTCACATAGCCCAACGCTGGTCTTTCTCTCGGATACCAAGATGTCTGGTAATAGAGCACAATACTTGAGGTTTGATTTTGGTTTTAATGATGCTTTCAGTGTCAAGTGTGTTGGCTTGAGTGGTGGCTTAGTATTGTTCGGAACTATGACTCGGTGGTGAGCTTGAAATCTTTTAGTAATTCTCATATTGATGTATTGTTCAAAAATGAATTTTTGTGTAGTGAGGTACAATGACGGTTCACTGGCTTCTATGGGGCGCGGTGAGAGCTAAGATGAAGTTAAGTTGGGGTCTCTTGAAGTTTATGAGAAGAAAGTATGATAATCCATGGCTGTGTGCGGGTGATTCTAGTGAAATCCTTTAAGCTATGGAGCAGATCGAAGGCAATGACCAACAAGAATGAAAGATGGAAGGTTTTAGAGATGTCGTTGATTATTTTAATTTTAATGATTTAGGGTACTATGAAACTCCCTATACTTGGGACGACATGCAGCATGGAGACCGCAATATTAATGTCCGATTGGATAGAGGCTTGGGCGACAAGAGGTTTATGGAGTGCTTTGATAATACCATTGTCAGATATGTCCAGCGCACTAAATTAGATTGTTATGCTCTTATAATCACGGTCTGACCGTTTGTCACCCATTCGTTTTGAAAATGCTTGGTGTAGACATGATCGACACACTCGGGTAGTTGAAGAGGTGTGAGTCTTTGGTGGCAATAACTTGGCTGATGTGCATTGATCGCTCAGGGTATACACAGGAAACTCAAAACCTGGAGCAGGGTGGAGTTCGGTTAAAAAAAACAACAACTCAATTCATTTAGGGAGATGCTAGAGAGAGTGAGATCAAACTCGTTGTGATCTGGTCCCTTCAAGGGAGGATAAATGTATTATGTATAAAAAAAATCTTAATTGCTGGCCATAAATTTGGACTTTGGGAATGAATAGTGCATGTGCTAAAAAACCATAAATTTTTTTGCGGCTCTCATTTAAATTTAACATATTTCATCATGAAAATTTACAAAAATGTCCCTTATGTCTCTGTGTACATGAATTTTTATTAACATAAAAGAATAAATCTGTATTTTTGAAAAATTGGCCTCCATGGAGCTTGGCCTCCATTTAGTATTTTCGGTGATCCTATGTTCTATATGGAGTTATTCATCCGGTCGATTGCCCTTGATATGTGACATTTACTATACATCATTTCCTCTTGTCTGTTCGAACTTCACGTGACATATATCCTCAAAAGTTCATTGATGGGTTTGCATGTCTCCTTTTCTTTACAGGGAAGAGGGTCATCCTAGAATATGAATTCAAAAATTTATATTCACATGAATTTTATGTGCTTTGGCTGAGACGTGCGTTGCACGTGCACATGTAGTTATGTTTATTAAAACAAAGTGTTTACACAGCTTTGGTCAGTCATCTCTGCATGGCCTATTTTGGGTTACTATTAACTACGATCTAAATTTACTAAAAAGAACTATTACTCCATGTCTAAATATAAGTCTAAAATTATTACGCCGTTTCTAAATATAAGTCATTTTAGAGATTTCAATATGAACTACATACGAATGTATATAGACGTAGTCTAGAGTATTGATTCACTCATTTTCCTCCGCATGTAGTTCACACTGAATTTTCTAAAGACTTGTGTTTATATTTAGGAATCGGAGGGAGTAACTGCGATCTGAAGTCCCTCGCAAAAAAAAAAAAAAAAAACTGCGATCTGAAGAAAAGTCGAGAAGAGTTGAGCTCAGCCGCACGGAGTCTCGGGGACTCGGACCGGTCCTTCCACGCCAACCCAGCCAATACGGCATCCCCGCTGGCACCTTCCGCCCAACCACACCACGCCACGTCACTCCTCTGACGCGCGCTCTCCTTTTCCGCGGTTGCGCCCAACTGCTATAACACTCGCCTCCTCTGACCCCCTCGAGCCTGCGACCGATCCCCCTCGCCGGCGAACACAACCGCACAAACGAACGCGCCATGGTGTCCTCGCGGAAGGGCCAGGGCCGCGGAGGCGGGGTCCGAGGCCCTCCCCGCGTCGACGGCGGCGGCGGCAGCCTGGCTTCGCGCGTGGCCGTGCTCGCCTTCTGCGTCGGCGGGATCTGGTCGTCCTACATCACTCAGGGGATCCTCCAGGAGACGCTGTAAGCAACCTCTCTCTCCCCCACCATCCCCAATGGTGTTGGCTTGCGACAGAGAGAAACAGGGCTGATTTCACCGGGTTCTCTGTTTTTTTCCCTCGACTCAGATCGACGAAGCGATTCGGGCCGGAGGAGCGGCGGTTCGACCACCTCGCGTTCCTCAACTTCGCGCAGAACGTCGTCTGCTTCGTCTGGTCCTTCATAAGTGAGCACCCCCGAGCTGCTCTTTTGCATTTGTCGCCGAATGCGGCCGCGGTTTCGCTGCTCTTGGATGGTGATTGCGTGTGAAGGGTTCGTGACTTTGGTCGTTTCCTGCAGTGATCAAGCTGTGGTCAGGCGGCAGCAGCCCTGCTGGGCGGGCGCCGCTTCTGAAGTACTGGGGCGTCAGCATCACCAACACCATCGGCCCGACCATGGGGATCGAGGCGCTCAAGTACATCAGCTACCCGGCTCAGGTTTGGATCCAGCTGCTTTTGCTGTCTCAGCTTCTTTGGTGTGCAGTATTTTGTGCGGATGTTGTATTTGCAATTAGGTGTTGATTGGGCTAATCGTTAATGTAGTAAGTGGTGGTTATGGAGTAGAAATGTTAGTCTTGAGTTAGTTAATTGTGCTAAGAAATTGGCCAATGGGTGGATGATTGGAGTTCTAAGGCAGCAGTATGGGCTTACCAACCTAAATGGGAGACTTAGTTACCAATGGATATCACATTTATGTACAATCTTGAGTATACTGATACTTTCCAACCTATGCTTAATCCTATACGTGAGAGTGCATGACATTAAACTAATTTATCCCCTAACTATTAGAGAAGTGGTAATGCGCCGCTTCATATCTCAACCTCGTGTGGAATTAGAATTTGATGATTTAGTTAAGAAATTTCTTAGGTAAATAGCAAAGATGGACTTCAAATTGACGAAATATTGCCATTTCCTTTTGATGATGCAAACTACTGGAGATCAAGGATCTTTAACTATTTTCTGTCTGTAACAGGTCTTGGCAAAATCCTCTAAGATGATTCCAGGTGAGTTTTGCATATATTTATGCATACAATGCAGTTTTTATTTACACTTTTGTTCACATGAGTGCTGCATATAATGGTTGTTAAGTTGTGATTGGTACGCCAGTTCACCTCATCATTTACTGAGTAAAGTAATGTGGAGTACACCTTTTTACGAATGCCCAAAAACATGCATGTCATCACTATTATTAACTAGTGGCTCAAAACAAACAAATATGGTCTCAAGGTTATTCTGGATCATTCTCTCCCAGTTGAATCTAGAGGAATTCATACACGAGCTACTATTGCTATGCCCACTAACTCTCAAGTATATGCAGCTGCCAAAAACGAACTAGGATGCTATCTTTGTTCACGAAGTTGTCCAAAAATGACTAAAGTAGACTTGCAGAAAAATCTCTTACACTACTAACTATTGGAACTTCAGTTCCATTTTTCAATCAAGCATGTGCGGAGAGTGGGTCATTTTGTATTATAAGGAGCATTTTATTCCAATTTTGTACCATGTTATATATTGTTTCAGCTATCTGTACGCCCTGCATAACTGGAAACCCTTGCGTGCATTGTTTACATTTCCAATCTTAAGCCATGTATAGTTGATGTCACATAGATAAATGTATTACTGAGCAATCTGCGTTAAGTGTCTTGAGTTATGCTTCTTAGCCTGGACAGCTTTGTACTGGTCTTTTCTAACTGTTGATTCATTATGCACAGTTATGTTGATGGGAACTCTACTCTATGGTGTTAAGTATACAATTCCAGAGTACTTTTGCACCTTCCTTGTTGCCGGGGGCGTGTCATCCTTTGCATTGTTGAAGGTAAGGAATTTTTCATTTTATTATATTAATCAACAAACCAGCAATGAGCTTTGCATGCCTTTATGGTGACCCTGAAACCATTAAAACTTTTTTCCGATCTATAGTATAAACCTAGAAAAAATATTTTATGTCATTCCATATGGTTCCTTCTTCTGATGAAGTATGAACTACAAGACACATCAGATGATTAAAATCATTATAACTGAGGCTCTGCTTAGCTAGCTTTTATGTAGATCCTGACAAAGAAAGGCACATCAAAATAATTGCACTTAAAGTCACTCCTGAAGCTTTTGTTTGTTTTTATTGAATCAGACAAGCTCAAAGACTATCAAGAAGCTTGCTAACCCTAATGCTCCTCTTGGCTACGGATTGTGCTTCCTCAATTTAGCTTTTGATGGCTACACTAACTCGACCCAAGATTTAATAAAGTCCAGGTAAACATATCTATCAGTTCCACTTCGAGCAAAATTGTGATATATTTTGTCTGAATGATAAGTAATATTGTGTTATTACAGGTACCCCAAGACTAACCCTTGGGACATAATGCTTGGCATGAACCTCTGGGGAACCATATACAATACTGTAATTATGTTTGTGGCGCCATTACTGTTCAGTAATTGGCCATATGCAAACGGTTTTGAGGCAGTGAGTTTTTGCTGCGAGAACCCAGAGGTAGCCTGGGACATTCTCATGTTCTGCCTATGCGGCGCTGTGGGTCAGAATTTCATCTTCCTAACCATCAGCCGATTCGGCTCTCTTACTAACACTACCATCACCACCACCCGCAAGTTCATGAGCATCGTCATCTCATCAGTTATCAGTGGTAACCCACTGTCTATGGAGCAATGGGGAAGTGTCGTGATGGTCTTTTCTGGCCTCTCTCTCCAAATATATCTCAAATGGAAGAGAAAGAAGGGCAGAGATCACAAGGAATGAACTCAATGCTTATAAGCACATTTTGATTTGTAGCTTTGATTGCATACATTTGTTGTGGAGATATCCGGGAGGTCATTAATGTAGCCCGTTGAAATGATAGGAAAGAGGTTTACATTTACAGAAATGTGTGACATGTATGGTAATCGCTAATTAGCTATTTAAAAACCGTTGGGTAGTCTATTCTACTCAGGGGAGTTGCATCATGAGCAATACGATAAATCATGTACTCAAACTTTCTCCAACTTGCTGAGTAATTAACAAAAAAATCATGTCATTATTTGTCATGAAAAATAGTTTTATGATGTTTCACTAACGCGTACAAATATATTGTCAAATCTGCATATTGGTACTGAGTCGAAAATGCCAAACGGGACAGAGCTCCATGGAGGCCTTGATTTGAACCTTCAAAATTCAAACATTTCTGCTTTAAAAAATTCTGAAAAATCACATATACATAGAGACATAATTTACATGTGTAAATTTTCATACCGAAATACGTTAAAATGAGAGCTACACAAAAAGACAAATATAGAGCTTTTTAGCATACGGCCGATCGAAGAGAAGAAGAAGTCGGTGATCCACATTGCTCCCGGTGAGAGTGATGAAGTGGCGATGGCGAGGTTAGCGTGGGAGAATCCTCGTTAAGTTCAGAACGAGTTGGAGTTCTATTGAAAGCATGACCTCAAAAAGAATAAAAAGAAGACGACGAGGCCGGCCCCTGGACAGTGATCCCCATTGAGACCAACGAGGAGAAGGAGCTCCACAACTCTGACGACCCCGACTTAGACTCATTCTGGGCCTAGTTCGTGAGCGCGACGAGTAGTTTTATGTCTGGGGCGATGGTGAAGTAGTATTGATGTGATCTAGTTTGTAGTATGAACTATGTTAGTTTGAAATGAACTTGGTATGTTTGAAATGATCTAGTCATTACAGTTATACATCACCTACCGGAGCGCTAGTGTCCTATTGCCTATTTACATCATTTTATTTATGGGGTTGAGGTTTTTATGATGTAAATAAACATTTTTGGTAATGTATAATTTACTCCAAGGCCAATTTAATGATATATTTTACATTATTTATCGGAGATGTTTTTAGATGGCCGACCTGTTCACGGACAGCGAGTTCGTTTTGCGACACCGCGTTGGAGACGCCCTGAGCTCATGCTGTGCTCGTGCCTTGTGGGGACGTGGAGGCTTCGTCGACTCCCCTCCACTCTCGGATCTATATCCTTCTCCAGAGAACCACGCCGTCCGTTCCCAAAACCTTAGCTCAATGGAAAGATCCTCAGCTACACCGCACTTCCTGCTCGTCACCACACCGATGCAGGGCCACATCAACCCGGCGCGCCGCCTCGCCGCCCGAGTGATGGCGTCGATGCCGGGCGCGCGCGTCACTTTCTCCACCGCCGTTGGAGGCCACCGGCTCATGTTCCCCTCCCTAGCGACCCCCGACGAAGAGACCGTCGACGACGCCGGCGTGCTGTACGTCCCCTACTCCGACGGCTTCGACGAGGGGTTCAGGCCCGAGGTGCACGGCAGGGACACCTACAAGGAGCGCACGCGCGCCGTGGGGCGCAAGACACTCTCCGCCGTCGTCGCCCGACTCGCCGCGCGGGGCCGCCCCGTGACGCGCATGGTCTATGCCTTCCTCGTGGGGTGGGCACCCCACGTCGCGCGCGCGCAAGGGATCCCCGCGGCGCTCTACTGGATCCAGCCGGCCGCCGTGTTCGCCGTGTACTACCACTACTTCCACGGCCACGAAGCTCTCATCGCCTCCTGCGCCAACGACGCTGACCCCGACGCCGCCGTCGAGCTGCCGGGACTGCCGCCTCTCAGGTCCAGCGCGCTCCCGTCGGTCGTTTCCATCACCTCGCCGGAGCACCCACACTACCTATTGCTCGACATGATGCGCGATCTCTTTTCGGCGCTCGACGAGTACAAGCCCAAGGTGCTCGTCAACACGTTCGACGCGCTGGAGCCCGACACCCTCCGCGCGGTCGCGCAGTTCGAGCTCGTCGCCGTCGGGCCGGTGGTGCCGGACGAGGCATCTCCATCGAGCACGGACCTGTTCCGGCGCGACGACGGGAAGGGGTACATGGAGTGGCTGGACACGAAGCCGGCACGGTCCGTGGTGTACGTCTCGTTCGGGAGCATCCTTTCGATGAGCAAGCGGCAGGAGGAGGAGACGGGACACAGATCAGGTGACATGCACCTTTGCATGTCACCGTGTGACATGCGGCCTAAATTCAAATTTAAACATTGCGAAAAAATCTGAAAAAAATCATACATGTTCACAGCACATATTAAGATAACCCCTCAAAATTTCAGATCAAAATTCGAAACATACATCGAGAAACAAAAAAGAGAATTCTGTCATGAATAGTTCCCGAATGGTTCTCTGTAGACTATTCACATCTGAGTTTCTCTTTTTTGTTTCTTGATGTATGTTTCGAATTTTGATCTGAAATTTTGAGGGGTTATCTTAATATGTGCTGTGAACATGCATGATTTTTTTCAGATTTTTTCGCAATGTTTAAATTTGAATTTAGGCCGCATGTCACATGGTGACACCTGATCTGTGTCCGAGGAGACGAGGGGCGGCCTGGAGGCGACCGGCCGGCCGTACCTGTGGGTAGCACGCAAGGACGCCGGTGAATGCGCGACGTTGGACGGCGGCGATGATGATGGAGTGCGCGCGCAAGGGGTGGTGGTGGAGTGGTGCGACCAGGTGATGGTGCTGTCGCACCCGGCGGTGGGCTGCTTCGTGACACGCTGTGGGTGGAACTCGACGCTGGAGAGCGTCACGAGCGGCGTGCCGATGGTGGCTGTGCCGCAGTGGACGGACCAGCCGACGGTGGCGTGGCTGGTGGAGGCGCGAATGGGCGTGGGCGTGCGCGCCCGGGCGGACGGCGAGGGCGCGGTGGACCGAGGGAAGCTGCAGCGGTGCGTGGAGACGATCATGGGCGACGGGGAAGCAGCTTCAGGGATCCGGGCTCAGGCGGACCTCTGGAAGCGGCGGGCCGACGAAGCGATCGCCGGCGGCGGGACGTCGGAGAGGAACTTATGGCCGTTCGCGTCGGAGCTGTGCTCTGACATGAACGACACACGAGGAGACGGGGTCAGAGCGCCAGCGACGTGCACGTGACATAAGCCGTGTCTCTTTTTGATCTGCGCATTGGGCGCGTCGAAAATAACTTGGTCTGTATCACCCCAATGGCGGCATGGCGTCACGATCGATGACACTTGTAACGATCGCTCTGTTTTTTTTTTCGGGAACTATCGCTCTTTTGGCACGTGCTTATGAAAGATGCGAGTTCCTGGACAAAAATTGATGTCCTGACACTTATATTTAAACCAAATGGCAATTCCTCTTGCCATTGTGATTGTATTTTGTTATGTCCGCTGGCAGTGGTAAGAGCATCTTCAAACTCCTGATCCCACACGCCAAATGCACCCCATTTGAAAGGTTTGGATGCCTGCAAAGATGCTCTGACAAGTAAATGACAATCCCTTCTTTGGTCCTGCCTTCAAAATATTTTGATTGGAAAAAAGTTCAAAATAAATCTTGAACTTGTAGACGAAAGCTAAATCAAACACTGAACTTCCAATCCCTAAAATCATCACACCAAACTCTTCGATCCCGGTCTATTTTGAACCTCGAAAGTGTTTCGCTGGTATTCGCTAACGTGGCAAGTCAAATCAGGCCGGCCCATTAGAGCAGTCGCTCGCGCACCCGCTCTGCTATGGTTTTCATTTTTTTTCTTTTGTTTTTCCCCTTTGGGTTTTTCTCTATTTTCATCGGTTTATTTGACTTTTTTCCCTTCATTATATTTTTTTCACTAATTTTCTTTGGTTTTTCTTTCTTTGTTATAATTTTGGTTTTCTTCTGTTTCTTTCTTGATTTTTTCCTATTGTTTGTTTTTTCTTTTCTTTTTGTTACACTTTTGACATTTTTCAAATACATTATGTACATTAGCACACACATGAAACATTTTTGATACACTATTGAATTTTTTTAATACATTATGTACATTTTTAAAATACATGTTTACTACATTTTTTGAATATACGGTAACATTTTGCCAAATACACGTTTAACATTTTCTAAATGACAATAAACATTTTACAAAACTATATAAACATTGTTTAAGAAGTTGCTCCCATTTAGAAAAAATCAAAAGGTGTTCGCATTTTATATTTTGTTCAGGTTTCAAAATTTGTTCCCATTTTTTTAAAAAATATTTTTAAAAAGTGTTCACTTTTTCAAAGCTGATTCTGTTTTCAAAAAGTTGTTCGTTTTCACAAATTGTTTACGTTTTTCATATTTTTTTACGCTTAAAAAGGTATTTTTCCTAATCTCGACTTTGCTGGTTGTGATTAAATAGTTCGGGCCTCTCAATAAATCACTAATAGCCATTTGTTCTATTGGCTTGCACGTTGAGCAGACGAGCCCCAGGTCGCAAGTTCTACACTCTGTTGTTGTCTAATTTTTTGTGTATTTTTACGTCGCACGTTATGATAAAGGAAAACAAAACTGCTTCGCACGTGGTAGGCCTGCCGATTCGTGTCCGCAATCAACAGTTCTAATTTTTTTTGTATTTTTATTACACACCGCGTATTGCAAAAAAGAAATAGAAATAAACTGAACGAAAAAAAATTCTCGCTCCGCGCCTGTTGGGCCGGCCCAGTCGCATGCACCGTCAACAATCCCGGGATTCAACCCGCCACGTCGACAATCCCTGTTTGGGAACGCTCTCAAGGTTTAAAATAGATCGGGATCGAAGAATTTGGTGTGCTGATTTCAGGGATTGGAAGTTCATGGTTCAATTTGGCTTTCGCCTACAAGTTAAAGGTTTATTTTGGACTTTTTCCTTTCCATTGGGGTAGTATTTTGCATTCAGCACACGTGCACATAATGAGTCCGAGTTCTGGATTAGTCGCCAGCACTGTTTTGCTAACATAGCAAGGTTGAAACGGTGAAGGTCTCTAAACCCAAAGCCCCCTTTCTTCTTTAGCACACACATCTTCCATCATGCAAACCAGTGCATTTTCTTTTTTCCCTCACCATCACCCCACCAAAAGCCAGCTATTTCATCCGTGATTGTTTTGCATATTCCTTTAGATAACTTGAACACTGACATAGCATATGAAGGAATTGCTTGAGCTACTGATTTTACCAAATAAACATATGGCACGACCCTTGGATTCCATCAAGTCCTTCAAGGAAAGTAATCACCCCGAGAGGTGCAATGATGTTAACATATATGGAAGAACTTATTGATCCACATACTGGCAGGTGGGATGAAGTTTTAGTCAGAGATGTGTTTTCACCCGTGGACGCTTATAGGATTCTACAGATTCCTTTAAACATTCAGTTAATGGAGGACTTCATAGCTTGGAATTACACACGATCAGGGACCTTTTCGGTCCGGTCAGCATACCATAGGGAATTTGAACATCAATACGGTCAGCGGCTTGTTCGTCCGGATGGATAAGGAAACGCACAAACTAATACAATCTGGAAGGAGGTATGGAAACTTAAACTCACAGGGAAGATCAAACATTTTGCGTGGAAGGCTCTCAATGGATCACTACCCTGTCTTGGGATATTAGCAAATAGACACATACCATTTGTTCCCAATGTTCGTTCTGTGCAATGGGGATCGAGGACATTCAACATTTTTTGTTCACTTGCAAGAGGGCGAAGGAGGTGTGGTTAGAGTTGAAGCTATAGAACATTATTGCAGAAGCGACTGAGCAGGATAGGTCGGGTTCAATCACTGTAGAAATCTTGTGCCGCAATAACTCTGTCACAGAGGAGCTACCGATGGCAGAGCTCATAGTAGTGGCCGCCTTGTTTCTTTGGTGGCAGCGCCGCCAACATGTCAAGCGGGAGACGATCGAGACCCCTGATAGGGCTGCTGTTTATATAAGAGTGTTAGCCAACAACTTCATTCGAGCCTACACAACTAAGCAGCCAGTGAGAAGCTATGAACGCATGTGGAAACGACCAACTATGGACGTGGTAAAAATTAATGTTGATGAGGCCTTTAAGCCTGAAACCTTGTCAGGTGCAACGGGAGCTATTGCTCGTGACAGACGAGGAAGATTTATTGCGGCGGCAACATGGTATACACCTCAACTCTTGGCAGTGTTTATTCAGCGCAGATGATAGCGATCAGGAACGGGCTATACCTAGCTGAGAAAATTGGATGCAACAAAGTACTAGTTGAGTCGGATAATAGCTTTGTGGTGGACCTAGTGCAACATCCAGATGCATATGTGGGGCGTGATGTTGCTACTGTACTGGAATGCAAGCAATTATCTTTGGACTTCGCGACTGTGGAGTATTGTCACTGCCTACGTGAAGCAAATAAGGTGGCTCATGAGTTAGCACAATGTTCTTTTAGAGAATATTCTTCTATGTTTTGGGATTTTGTCACCCCTAACTTTATTTCTCACTTTTATGTAAACGATCTCGCTATTATTTGAGGAATAAAGTCAATTATGTTTCAAAAAAGAGCATCTTCAAACGGTCTGGGCTAATTTGACCTCTCATATGTTTTACACATTTGTTCGGACGGTATCCATGGACATGCCTACGGAAAAACTAATTGTTCTTGCATCCAATGTTCGTCCTTCATTAGTCTCCAAATTGTCCAGAGAAATGCATATGATTGGTGAGGATGAAAAGCGAAAAAAAGGAAATAGAAATAGAGAAAGTGGTACGGGTGAGCCGGGTCCGACGTGGCAGATTGTCCAGACACCCCCATTTTCTCTTCACATATGAACTGGATTTGGCGGTTTGCGGACAACCCAAGCATATGAGGATGTTTTGGGAGCTCCATTGGAGAGATTTTTTTATCCGCCTTGTTTGTCCAAAATATGTATGTAGGGATGATTTGAGTGGTACGGTTGAAGATGTTCAAAATAAATGTCGCACCAGCATTTGTCCCACGGAGGCGCGGCCGTGGTGATATGTGCAATGATGATGATATCTTAGCAAATAGCAATGTCATGTATGATCCTACATTTGAAGATTGAAGAAAAAAAAATCACCTTATAGCTAGATACTCCCTCCATCCCCGAATACATGGCATTTAAATCCAATCAAAAAGTCAACTTTTCTTGAGTTTGACCAAACATACAAAGAAAATATCAAATACTAAAATATGAATAAATATATTATGGGAATAATTCTAATGATGGATAATATTGATCTTTATTTGATATTGTATATTTTAATGTTTTTTATATATACTTGGTCAAATTCAGAAAGCATTGACTTTTTGACTGAATTTATATGCCATCTATTTGGGGGCAGAGGTAGTAATGTGAATATATGATATTTTTCCATGTGAGTGTATTTCTCTCTCTCTTTCGGTTTCAAGTTTAGTATATCAAAACATGCCTATTCATTGTAGTTTCAACTTATTAGTACAATTTGTACTCTTTTAATTATAAAGTTAGTTTTTCTCTCTCCTCCATCCCTAAAAGGCGACAAGGGAGAGAGCCTTCGTTCCCACCCGCCCGCTGTCGGCATTGATCTCGCGACCCCCTCTGTCTACCACATCAACAATGTAAGGGGTGAGTAACGTATATGACTTGATGTCCGCCCGTGGATAGGTTAGGGGTAGGGTTTCGCGATGACGTGTCGTTGGTGGCGGCGGCGACACTAGTATGGCAAATAAGGTCCCCTTGAGCCTTGAAGATGTCGTCTCCGAAGAGGTTAGGGCTTATAGGGTTTGTCTATGTGACATTAGCGGCTTCGCCTTGGGTTGGTTCTCCGACCTCGTCTCCTTCACGTTTGTGTGGCCTCCGGTGCCAACGTGAAGCATGCGAGAAATAGTAGAGGTTTGACTTTTGGATCCATGGCTCTTCTAACGGTGACGATGCCTTCTTCTGGCGCTGGTCCGACGGAACCATGGCCTTGATGACTTTCCATCCGCGACCAACAACGGAAACCTGACTTCTGTAATAGAGAGGTTTGTGGCGACATGCCATCGACCCGTTCGGGAGGAAGAAGATGGTCGATCCCCAAGGGTTTTAATGTAATCTTTTTATTTTCTACGGTGTTTGTACTGCTGGTTTGGTTAATAGGTTTAGGGTCTTCGTAAAAAGATAAACAATGAGTGCGTGTTTCTTTCTGGACATGTTTTTTTTATATTTCTTTGTGGAAGTGTGTGTGTGTGTGTGTGTCTTTGTGTGTGTTTTACTTTAGCAGAAGCTTTTCTTGTGAGTCACAAGGCCATGCCCAGGTAGGAAGAAGATGTCTTAATTTGTCATCGCCTAATTGTGCTGACAAAAGAGCTCGGAAAATAGAAAAAGAAAAGGATCCTCTTAGCTGGCGAATGTTCGCTAGGGATGATAATTGCTAACAATTTTCATGGCAATTTCTTCAGACTAGCACGGGAATTTCTCTGTAAAGAAGTTAATTTTTTTTTAAAACTGTCATCGTTTGATCGCAATCAAACGGTTACGGGGTACGCTCGCCGGGAGTTCATTCTCAGCGAATGTTTGCCAGTTAGCGTTACCGGGAAAGAAAAAGAGCAGAAGGCTCCCTCGGTTTCTCAGCTACTCCGGCGGTCCGGCCAAACAGAACCCTCTTCTCCCCCTCGGTCTCATCGAAAACCCCCTCGCCCCCTCCTCCCTATTACTCTCCCACCTGCTCTCCCCGCCGCTCCACAATCGCCGCCACCTTGCTGCGCTCACCAACAGCACGCGCGCCCCCTGTGCTCCCCCCAGATCCCTCGCTCACGCATTCCGCGTCCTCCCGAGGTAAGCCGTTGCCTCCTGCCTCACCTCCCCTCCCGATCCACGGAAACCCGCCTGTTGCCCTGCGCTGCGCCGTTTGCCGGCTGGTTTCGCCCGGCGAGATCCTCCGGGCAGGAGCTGCGAGCTGGGCTGCCGTTCGCCTAGCCCGGCCGGCGTCGCTGATTCGGGCCGAGCCTCTATCCTTGTCGCTAGATCCTTCTTTGCTGTGGTACGTTTGTGATGAATTGATGGTGTTCTGACTGAACAGGCTGCTGGTAGCTGCTAGCACGGACGATGGCCCCTTGTGCAACTGCCGGCGCGCAGATGCTGGCCGCACGCCCCTGCGTCTCGGCCTCTCAGAGCATGCTCACCTCGAGGGCGGCCGTCTCACGGATCGACCTGGCGCTTGGCGCTGGTAGCTTCGCGAGTTGTCCCAGAATCTCCTGCTCCAGGTCCCTTGGTTCTTCCAGGAGCGGCGCTGTCGCCGTAAGAGCGGTGTCAGGAGAAGGTAGCTCTAGTGGGCTGCCCATCGATCTTAGAGGTACGCAGTGTCAGGAATGGTGGCAATTATGTTTGATACTTCTATGCATGTAAAGAAAAAAAATATGTAATTCCACATCGTGTCTTGTTGTATCTCTGTTTGGGTTCTATCGGATCGTGAGATATTCACACAGATTTAGTGTACTATTAGTTAATATCAACCACCTTTTAGTATATGCCGCTCTTTTTCTAACACAGTGAGGTTCATGCATACCGCTTCAACTGATTGCTGAAATTTCACCCTTGATTCATTATTAGTTTATATAACACATAGGGGATGGTATTCGCTTACTCTGGAGTTATCAACTTAGGCGTGCATGTGATATATTTGAACCTTCTATTGAGACTAATTCGTTATAATCCTGATTCCTGAGAAATTACAATTTCTCTTATCGGCAACAACTGAAAACTGGGTTTCCTGGGGACTGTATTTTATCGCTTGTTTGCCAAAATGGTGAAAAACAAACCATGTTGCGCTAAATCTCATTACCTGAGAGTTGGTATCCAGCTTACTACCCAGGGTACTCCAAAAGTTTATCAAAAAAATTGGGGGAAGTTTCATTGTACTTACTATTCAGTAACCTCATGTAGTTTTGTTTGCATTAATTGCTGACATTATAAAAATTATGTAAATAAATTTAGAGCAGCTCCATTTATATTACTGCCTTTTCAGATTACGAATATGCAATGGTGCTCATGCTCTCGTACTGAAAAAACTAAGAAAATGTGTAACTCATTAATTTTCAGAAAACTGGATTTGATAGATAGCATAAAGCCTTCTCATTACTACATTTTTTCTCATAGCTGTGATCTTTCAGGGAAAAGGGCATTTATTGCTGGGGTTGCTGATGATAACGGCTATGGCTGGGCAATTGCAAAGGCTCTTGCCGCAGCTGGTGCTGAAATTCTTGTTGGTACATGGGTGCCTGTATGTTGATCTGACCATTGTGTCCATCATTCTGGAAGCTTTTGTTGATGAATTGTCTCATGGATAATTGTACCTTTGACAGGCACTTAACATATTTGAGACAAGCCTGAGGCGTGGAAAATTTGACGAATCACGGAAGTCTGTATTATAGTTCTGGATAGTTTCCATTTATTTCTAGTTTTTGTCGGTGCACCACATATTTCTAAACACCTATCGTTTTACAGTTCTAATTTGCTGTTGGTATAGGCTGCCTGATGGATCTCTTATGGAGATTGTTAAAGTCTATCCACTGGATGCTGTTTATGATTCCCCGGAGGATGTTCCTGAAGATGTAATGCTCTATTTTTGTGTATGTCCTTGTTAGTTTTTCAGTATGGCTTTCTGATGAACATTGTATTTCACTATGTTAGGTCAAAACAAACAAAAGGTATGCAGGATCGTCAAATTGGACTGTGAAGGTATGTCTATGAAACCATCTCCATCATATATGAGTATATGACTACCTAATTTTTGAATTTGCTTCAAAACAACATCATGCACAATATTGTCAAGGTTAGTCGTGTAACAGTTGAGTGCATGTTAGGATTACAAGGAACACAATTATAACCATCTCTGCTATATCACGTAAACTTTACCCCTTCCAAACTCAACGCGGTTGCATGTGCCTTGAATTCGAGGTGGTAAGGGTAGTTAACGTATAAGTGGTATTTTTTGTGGTAGTTAGGGTCATCCTTCTTGTAGCAATATATGTTAGCCCTTTGGGCCTCATTGCAAAACATGTTCCACTTCTGGCGTCTCTCCCAATTTAACAAATACGATCCACTCTGCAACAGCTTGAGTTTGACTAATATATGAATCTGCTCATTTGACAGGAAGCTGCCGAATTAGTTAAGAAGGAATATGGCAGCATTGACATTCTTGTGCATTCTCTTGCTAATGGTCCTGAGGTAGCCTCTCCGTATTTTTTACATTTGTGTTTGCACATGCACGTGCATAGCATCGTACTCAATATTTTTGTAGCACCTTAACTGAAAAATCACCTAACTTTATGCTTGAAGGTCACAAAACCTTTGCTGGAAACCTCAAGAAGTGGGTATCTTGCTGCAATTTCAGCATCCAGTTACTCCTTTGTTTCTTTACTTAAGCACTTCCTTCCTATTATGAATCCAGGTAGTGCACATACCTTCAGTACTATGCTAGCATTCATATATTTACCTTCCATACTACTACCTCTGTCCGGAATTACTTGTCGCAGAATTGGATAAAAATGAATGTATCTAGAACTAAAATATGTCTAGATACATCCATTTCTCCGACAAGTAATTCCGGATGGAGGGAGTATATTTTTCCCTGGCCAAATCCACTACCGTTCTATTTAATTTGGACATGCTTTATTTTTGTTTCAAATTTCGATCTACCCTCTATCATGAATCTCAATCCAAGTGCCAACCTCTGTGGTACAACTTATAGTGCACATGACATGTTGGCATAAAATCCACTTTTCTAGTATCAAACCTTCTTTTCCTGCATGTTGTCTCATTTTAGCTTTAATTTGCTTGTGAATCATGGTGGAGATTTTGTTTGGCTTGTATAACATGTCACATTTGCATGGAACTTCTAAGTGAACATCAGTATTGAAAAGTTCTTTGACCATTTATTAACTCTGCCCAGCTCAATAAAATAATGTATGTCCAGACAGAACCGCATAGCCATTATATTTTCACTGCCTCATGGGTTAAAATATTTTGCAGGTGGTGCTAGTATCTCGCTAACATACATTGCATCTGAAAGGACAATCCCTGGGTAAATATTTCTTGAAGATCTATGGAGATAAGCTAATTTTGAAGCTATCTTTGCTTGTTATTAATTTGATGGTTTTTTGCTTATAGATATGGCGGTGGCATGAGCTCAGCTAAAGCAGCTCTTGAAAGTGATACAAAAGTAGGATTATCTCTATGATAATAATAATGCACATTTTTTAACTTGAGGTCTTTGTTTTGCATGATTAATACTATTTTTGACTTTTCTCCAAATTGATGTAGGTACTTGCTTTTGAAGCTGGACGCAAAGGCAAAATCCGAGTTAACACCATATCTGCAGGTATCGTTTCTCAAAATAAACATAGTTTCCGACAGCTAACTTTTCTTGGAGGGGACACCTAGCAGAATAAATGAGTGCACCTAAATTGCATTTTGTATTTTCTTGGATGTTTGGTCAAACCATTCAAACATGTCATAGTTACATTACTCGTCCATGGCAATCTGCTTTGTTTGGCTTTTACGTCCCTTGAATGTCCCATCTGCATAGTTTACACAGACTATATGGCTTAAACAGTTTGGCATCACTTGCAATTGTATCAAATTTGCTTCATCGTTATTTTATTGGATGCATATGTAGGTCCTCTGGGTAGCAGAGCTGCCAAGGCAATTGGATTCATAGAGAAGATGATCGAGTACTCTTATGTCAATGCACCATTGCAGAAGGAGCTTCTAGCAGGTTAAAAAGATTTTTGTCTACATATAATTCACTGACGCCTTCCCTTGTTCTATTTTCGCAAAGACATGCAGCTTTTTTTCCAAGAAATGATATCTTACAAGAATGTTGGCGTGTTGAACAGATGAAGTCGGGAATACTGCAGCATTCCTGGTGTCTCCTTTGGCTTCCGCCATTACTGGCTCGACTGTTT
Source organism: Thinopyrum elongatum (assembly GCA_011799875.1). Classification (NCBI taxonomy): domain Eukaryota; kingdom Viridiplantae; phylum Streptophyta; class Magnoliopsida; order Poales; family Poaceae; genus Thinopyrum; species Thinopyrum elongatum. The sequence goes on along the minus strand of CM022303.1, from coordinate 492,411,793 downwards.
ACGTCGACAACGGACTTAACACCATGGGTCTTGCGGTTGACAGCCCCACAGTATCTTCGTTGTTGTGATTCTGGTAGACGGACCTATTTTTCCTGATTCACCGCGGCTTGATTGTTGAATAAGGAGCTTAGTTAGTACTGTAAGAAGCTCTTGCTAAGAGCTGAGGGCAGGAGAAAAAAGAGAAGGGGGTGGCTGTTGAAAATGACTTTTTAAGCAGTCCAGTACCTCCTCTTTGGCCCATTTCTAATGTTATCTCAAATGTTGTTGTTGCTGATACTGTGTTCAGTGTGGCTGGTTGGGCCTCGACAAACTGTGTTATATATATACATCAGAAATTGTCTTCAAGAAATAAAGCAGGTATGGTTGGATGGTTGGGATCGTACTATACGAGATGTTTGCGCCGTATGGATGAGACAGGATTAACCCTGCACAAGCACAGAATCACGCTCTCTTGAACTCTGTTTTGTACTTGCACTGATTGGGTTAGATCAAAGGTCAATGCTGATTGGGTTAGAGAAATGGCAATTGCTGTCCTTTGGATAAATTGAGCAATGTAAGTTCGTAACAATTCTGTGGTCCAGGAACATAAGAAAAAGAAAGAGAATAAGAGATGCTACCAATCTATGACTGCAGTCAAATGGGAGGTTCATTTGGGCAATGCTAGGCGCCGGGCTAGAGAGGACTCGATCTGGTGCTCCCTCTTAACCGACCGGCCGTCTCCCAGGACATCTGATCCCACTTATGTGTAAAATTTAGAGCATCCAATTGTTGCAACATGAAATTCCACTTGCAATATTTTACTGTGTGGCGAACCAATCTGTGTTTGGATGGTTAGAGGGACTGTGGTATCCCCAGCCCACCAGGGTTTAAGTCCTGGTGCTCGCATTTATGCCTGGATTTATTTCAGGATTTCCGGCGATGCGCGTTCAGTGGGAGGAGACGTTCCTGTCGACGACGAGGTGCCTACGGTGACTTTGTAAATTTCAAGATGATATGCCGGCTCAGTCTTTCGGAGGTGATCATAGGGGTAGGGTGTGCGTGTGTGCGTTCATAGGGGTGAATGTATGCGCGTGTATATGAGCGTTTGCGTCTGTACTGTGTTTAAAAATATATATATTTTACTGTGTGTACACAACGTCGTTGCAATGTTTTCTCCGTGGTCCGTTAAAAAACGTGCACAAAACATTGCTATGTTTCAAGCATGTATATGCAATAAAACATTCTACGTATGCAACAAATCCCCATCATTGCAATAAGAGATAATTGCATATTCATCTCTTAACTATTGTTGCAGTGTAGATTTTTTTCTCTATATTAATTTATTGTGATCCTCACCCTAAATCAAACTGCCAATGCCAGGTAAAACCGGTCCTCGGTAGCCATCAATCTCAATGAAAACATGATTTTGATCTGACGTGGCTAGGTGGAGGCCTTATGGTGTATGTGAGTGTTTTATCTGTCACCCCGATGACACGTAAGAGTACACGGAGACCATTTAATTTAAGTCGACCCTCCCCCTCTCTGTGTCCCCAAAAATTCCTTTCCCATGAGCACTATTGGTGTTGGCAGCAAACCATACCACTACTGTGGTGCCACCGCTAGCGGCGGCAAAAACTAAAGTCTAGCAGTAGTTGTAGGATTGAAATATTTAAACATGTTTTGAGGTCTTAAGAAGTTGTCTAGGACTCTAATACCCTGCTTGGATAGATTTTAATTTTTGTGTGCTCCCTGTTATTTAGTTCAAATTTGACATAATTGACATTACTTATTTGCCCATTTGGGTTAACACCGCAAACAATTATTACCATCTAATCCATATGCCGTAAGCCTCCTCTTAAAACTTTCTTTGTTGATGGTATCAACATGAATTGTTGATCTTATGCTACTATCTTTTACTTAGTAGCACGTGATTTTACCAGCCATATCACAAGAAAACATCTTAGTCTACACATAGTACTTGTACTAGAAGCATGTAGCGCGCTTCGCTGCGCCGGCTCCTCCCTCACACCTTCACATGGGCAACGCTCAGTTGCACAACTGAAGAAAACTATGGACATAGCCAACACATATAAAATAATCTTGTTCTTCTTTGCTCTTGCAGTTGCTGGCCTACAACTACACCTAGTTTGTGGCCTTCAAAGTTCAGATAAGAATTAGGAGATGAAATCTTGGTAACAGAAATGAAATGAAATGACTTAACAAGATTCCCAAGCTTAAATTGTCGGTTGCAAGAACTATTTGAACAAATAATACCAAGAAACCCTGACTAAGCCTTTATCAGGGAAATCTGACTGGTTTTATTACCTTACCAAAGGTGAAAAACCTCCAAATTAATTGAAACAACATGCTTTGTTAGATGGAAGGAAAGAAAGAAAGACAAACAGACATCCATAGAATCACATGAAGTGCAAGCAGAATAAATAGGAAAGCGTGACATTCATAAATTAAAAGGGACATGTGCAAGCATACCAACAACAACAGAAACCAAATATAAGATTTAATCAAGTGATTGGCATGAGAATCGCCTACAATACGTAGGAAGCAACTTGAACGGGTGAATTAGGAGCGCTCGATCAGTCGCGTCACATATCTGCATTTTATCAAACACATGCCATGTAGAAAATACATGTAGCTAAATATATAAAAGAATGGGGAATAGAAAGACAACCGAGAAAGGCCACACGCGCTCGTCGCTACTGTTCTTTGTTTTGCTGGCAACAAACTGAAGCACTTTCCCACCGACAATCTTGGCCCACACACCCCAATCGCTTACCAAGAGGGCTCACCAAGTGGCAAATCCCTCCATACGACCCAGCGTGAAGACCTGGTAAAAATTGAGACACAATACAAAATCAGCAACTTCAATTGATTGTGAGGCCTTAAAACTTAGGGAGCATAATGATATACAAGATGTATTTAAGATGTACATTAGACATTTGCAAAGTACGGCACTAGCATTTTGGAGACCCTAGTGCAAACTGGATACAATGGGCCAACGACTATATAGAGAAAAATAAGATACCATGAAAGTCGTAATAAAAGCATAAACATTGGAAAAATGTAATTTTTGGTAGCAAATAAGGTCTTAATACACCATTGTATATGTATATATGATTATAGGATATAAACGTTCATTATAGGATTCATGTACTCCAAAGCAAACGACTATTGAAATAACATAGTGTGGTGTCGGGGACGGGGTGGGGGGAGGACCAGAGCCCCCCCCCCCCTAAAGTATTCATGTTTGGCATAGTAAGGCATTCATGAAAAAAGTCATTTTTTCAGTAGTATACTTATGTGTGTAGATGTATTGAGACCTTGTTTGAGGTGGGCCCTAAGCCATCATTCTTCTTGTCATGGTCTAGAGCTGTCTGTGAAGGTTGTAGAACGAGTTTTGACCAAAGCTCTTTAAGAATGGTCCACATGTTTTGCGGACTATCGATTTAACCAATATGCTTGCTCGGCTCGTTGCACATACTTAGCTCTCCTTAATAGTGTCACTTTTCGAGTTTTCTTCTAACAATGCCATCACCTACGCGTTGTGGATGCCCTTGCAGCCAATGGCCAAGTTAGATGAGGATGTTCATTAAAAAAAATCCTTCAAAACAAAATTTCTTAATATTTCTTCCAAGGCTGGGGCTGCCCTTTGGGATGCACATAGCTCCGCCATTGATAGCAGTATCGACCAAAACATTCGTGGAATCCTCTACGGCAACATTTTATATGCTCTTGCACCATCTGTACTCGTATGGAAGTAATTCTGGAATAGACCTTACCAAGTACGCATAATATCTTGAGAACCGAACATTTGTGGTCTTGTGACCATTAATGGGAGGGTTGTGCTGTGGGATTCTTAACTCAAAAATGCTTGTGACGTTGTGCCATTTTAGTATTACCTCTGCCATACATATGCCATTGCAAGTACAGACTAAGTTGTTGTAATTTTATAGGCTTTTAGGTTAAAAGGTTGCACCATGCCTTGCTATCCCGATGATGTTACTTAGGATCTCTAGGATGACCGTTTTCACAGGTGTATATACTGCATAGCAAGAAAGTCATCATAAAGGCATAAACATAGAAAATATAACTATCAGAAAATAAGGTATTAGTACACTATATGTATGTGATTATAGGATCAATAATGATTACAAGATACATGTACTCCAACATAAACAACTATCAAAGAAGCATTGTGTGGTGTTGTGAGGGGGAGGGGGCTAGAGCCCCCTTCCGTAACATAAGGTGGGGAGAGATGCCAAGCCCCCTAATCCTAACTTTATAAATAATTAATTACTCCTAAAGTTTGTGTTAAAGGGTAAGTATCCCCAATTCGTTTGTTTGCCATTATCACCCAAACATCATTACTATGGGCATACGCCCCCCCTGCCGTGAGCCGTCCAGAGAGATCAACCCTTTGGTTTAACCAAGCCGAACATTTTGAGTCATCCATGGACTTTGGTTTAACCAAGCCGAATGATTGGATGGTTGTTAGGGTCTAAAAGGTCCGAGCTATTGTTTTTATTCCTATGAAATGTGAAGGATGTGAATCAATCATATATAGGACTAGGAATCCGTTTCTACAAAAAAAAAGGGGCTCTAAAACAGAGCTCTACTGTTCACCTCCACACATAAATAGGTATTGTCCTAGAATATGCACAGTAAGATTATTTATCTTTGATCAATAGTCCTTTTATGATAATTTAGATTGTACATAATAAGAATATAAATATTGGTATACTATCTAGAAAGGTACGCTTGTAATATTATATATATTTTAAATTTTACAAATATAATGCAGTACAAACTTGCGGTCAGTGTCATGGATGTTAGATGTGTATAGTCCCCTTTCGGTATATCCCCATTGTATAAGGGGTCTCCTGCACTTTACCACACATGTATATGTATTGGCCTTTGGCCCTCAGTGAATACCAGTTGCTCATTATCCAATATGGTATCAGATGCTAGGCTAGCCTCTCTCCCTCGCACGATGCAACTTCGTGCCCGTACCTTAGTCTGCCTCGTCCTCACCCGCCGCCGGCCATCTCGTCCTCGTCTCTCTAGCCGTCGCCTCTTCTTCGTCAGGTCGCTGCAGTCCCTGGCCTCTCTGGTCGCTGCCGCCCCTGGCTCGTGCGCCCTCGCTCCCGGCCTGCCTCCTCTCCGTCAGGCCGCCGTCACTCCCGGCCTGCCTCCTCCCCGTCAGGCCGCCGCCGCTCCCGGCCCGCCTCCTCTCCGTCCGGCCACCGCCGCCCCTGGCCCGTCCAGCCGTCGCCGTCCCCAGCCCGTCCGGCTGACGCCGCCCCCCGGCCTGGCTGACCCCGGCCCGTCCTGCTGACGCCGCTGGTTCCGATCGGGCCCTGCTGGTTCCCGCTCGTGCTCTTGCCTCGAGCGAGCGAGCCGCGGGCGAGCGAGCCTCTGCCCGATCCAGAATCGGGGGTCCTGCCTCGAGCGCGTGAGCCTCCTGCCCGATCCACCCAATCCAGATCTGTTGACTTCCAAAAAAAACCAGAGAGCTCCTCATGTCTTCTTCGGGCTATGTTGTTGTTCCTCGGTGCTCGGTGATTTTCGATGGCACCAACTATGCTGAGTTTGCGGGTTTCATGTGTATCCATATGCGCGGACTTCTGCTGTATGGCGTTCTCTCTGGCGAGGTCCCCTATCCGCCATGCCCCAGTGCTCCAGTGGCTCCTACCCCGCCGGCACCGACGGTTATTGCTGTTGATGCTTCTCAGGCTGATCGGGATGCAGCCAAGGCTCTCGATGATGCTGCGGTGGATGCTTATGATCAGCAGGTATCAGCCTATTCTGATGCTCTTTCCATCTACCGAGATGATCTGTCTGCTTACACTCAGTGGTGCAATGATGATGCTCGAGCTGCTGCTGTTCTCACTGCGAGTGTCCTCCCTCAGTTTGCTTCCGAGTTCATGGGCCTCGGCACCGTTGCAGCGATGTGGTCTTATCTCTGTCAGCGCTATCAGCCCTCTGGTCATGCTCTCTACTTATCTGTGGTGCGTCAGGAGCATGCTCTTCAGCAGGGTGACTCTTCTGTTGATGAGTTCTACACGCAGAGTTCTGCCATCTGGCGTCAGCTTGACTCTCTTCGGACAGTTGTTTGTGGATCTTGCCGATGCTGCCAGACTATGCGGTCCGACTTGGAGTTTCAGCGTGTCCATGAGTTCTTATCGCGCCTCCGTTCCGAGTTTGAGCCTCGCCGTGCTCACTTGCTTGCTCGTGGTCGTGTTCCTATCTCGGAGGTACTTGCTGAGCTTCGTGCTGAGGAGATCCGCCTTCGTTCTGCTGGGTTGCTTGCGGTTCCTTCTGTGTTGGCTGCCCGAGCCCCTGTGTCGTCTGCTCGTCTCACTGCTCCACCGCTCCTGCCCACACCTTCAGGGGGGTAGGTCGCCCTCCTTATGTTGAGAAGGGCCGGTCACGCCGTGACACCTTCTGTGACTACTGCTCCAGGCCAGGTCACCCAGAGTCTGATTGTCGCCAGAAGCAGCGAAACCAGAGGCGCTCCTCTTCCAGTGGGACTCCTGTGTCGTCATCGACTCAGTCACTCACTGACCAGGACATTGTGCGGCTCAAGCGCCTTCTGGCTTCCTCCGGTTCTTCATCGACGGGTTCTGCTGCTGCTGTGACTGCTTTCACCACTTCATCACCGCCGGCATCTACATCGTCAGGTACATCTTCGTGGGTTCTGGACTCTGGAGCTTCCTTTCATATGTCCTCTGATTCTTCAGCGTTGTCTTCTCTTCGCCCTCTTGATTCTCCTATTAATGTTCTTACTGCCGATGGCACATCTCTTCCTGTTGCTAGTCGTGGTATTCTTTCCACTCCATCCTTTTCTGTTCCTAGTGTTTTACATGTTCCTCGCCTTACCATGAATCTTTTTTCCGCTGCCCAACTTACTGATTCTGGTTATCGTGTCATTCTTGATACCGACTCTTGCTCCATTCAGGATCGTCGCACCAAGGTTTTGGTTGGTGCTGGCCCCCGACGCCGTGAGTCAGAGGGCCTTTGGGAGGTTGACTGGCTTTGTGTTCCTTCCGCTGCCACCACTTCTGCTAGCTCTCATGCTCTTGCTGCCTCCTCGTCTGCGTCCTTCCAGCAGTGGCATCATCGCCTTGGTCACATCTGTGGCTCTCGCTTGTCATCATTAGTGCGTCAGGGCCTCTTAGGGTCTGTATCTAGAGATGTTTCTTTACATTATAATGGTTGTAGACTTGGCAAACAGATCCAGTTACCTTATCCTACCAGTGAGTCGGTATCTCAGCGTCCTTTTGACTTAGTTCATTCTGATGTCTGGGGTCCTGCTCCCTTTGATTCGAAAGGTGGTCATCGCTACTATGTTTTGTTTATTGATGATTTCTCTCGCTACACTTGGCTCTACTTCATGAAATCTCGTAGCGAGGTTCTCTCTATATACAAACGATTTGCTGCCATGGTTCACACCCAGTTTTCCACGCCTATTCGTACTTTTCGTGCTGACTCCGCTGGAGAGTATATCTCCCAGCTGTTGCGTAGTTTTCTTGCGGAACAGGGTACTCTTGCCCAGTTCTCATGTCCTGGTGCTCATGCTCAGAATGGTGTTGCAGAACGTAAGCATCGTTATCTGCTTGAGACGGCTCGTGCGCTGATGATTGCCGCTTCCCTTCCACCCCACTTTTGGGCTGAGGCTGTTTCTGCATCCACCTATCTCATCAACATTCAGCCATCGACTGCCCTGCAGGGTGGTATTCCTATGGAGTGTCTCACTGGTCGTTCTCCTGACTACTCAGCTCTTTGTATGTTTGGATGTGTGTGCTATGTCCTTCTTGCCCCGCGAGAACGCACCAAACTGACTGCTCAGTCGGTTGAGTGTGTTTTCCTTGGCTACAGTGATGAGCACAAGGGCTATCGCTGTTGGGATCCTGTTGGTCGTCGCTTGCGCATCTCGCGTGATGTGACTTTTGACGAGTCTCGTTCTTACTACCCACGTTCTTCTTCCTCGCGCTTCTCTGTGGACGATATTTCTTTTCTTCTCCTTCCCGATACACCCTGCTATGTGCCTCATGTTTCACCTCTTCCTCCAGCACCTCTCATTCATTCTCATTCACCACCGGCACCATCTTCTCCATCCTCCTCCTCCACCTCTCCACCATCATCTCCAGTCCGTCGCCCTCTCTCACCGTTTCCTCTCCACTATACTCGCTGCCCTCGTACTGAGGATGCTTCTCCTGGTGTGCCTTCCACCTCTGGTGCGCCTCCCTTCACGCCTCCCCCGGTTCATAACCTCCGTGCTCGACCTCGCCCCCCGCCTGATCGCTATTCTCCTGATCGGTATGGTCTCTCTGTTATTGCTGAGCCCACTTCGTATCGGACTGCCATGACTCAGCCTGAATGGCAGCTTGCGATGGCCGAAGAGCTTGCTGCCCTTGAGCGCTCTGGCACATGGGATCTGGTTTCCCTTCCTTCCGGTGTTCGTCCCATCACCTGCAAGTGGGTCTACAAGATTAAGACTCGCTCTGATGGTTCTCTTGAGCGCTACAAAGCTCGGCTTGTGGCCCATGGTTTTCAGCAGGAGCAGGGACGCGATTATGATGAGACATTCACTCCTGTGGCCCACATGACCACTGTTCGCACTCTCCTTGCTGTGGCTTCTGTTCGTCATTGGTCTATCTCTCAACTTGATGTCCATAACGCCTTTCTCAATGGCGAGTTGCGTGAGGAGGTTTATATGCAGCCACCACCGGGGTACTATGCTCCTGATGGTATGGTCTGTAGACTTCACTGCTCCCTCTATGGTCTTAAACAGGCCCCTCGCGCCTGGTTCGAGCGTTTCACCTCTGTGGTGACTGCCGCTGGTTTCTTGCCCAGTGATCATGATCCCGCGTTGTTTGTTCACACGTCTCCTCGTGGTCGGACTCTTCTCCTTCTCTATGTTGATGACATGATCATCACTGGTGACGACTCTGACTACATTGCCTTTGTTAAGGCTCGCCTTCGCGACCAGTTCCTCATGTCTGATCTTGGTCCACTTCGATATTTTCTTGGGATTGAGATCTTCTCGACCTCTGATGGCTTCTACATCTCCTAGAAAAAAATATATTCAGGGTCTTCTTGCTTGTGCCGCTCTTGGTGATGAGCGCACTGTTGTGACTCCTATGGAGCTCAACGTTCAGCTTCGTGCCTCTGATGGTGACCCTCTTCCTAATCCCACTCGCTATCATCACCTCGTTGGCAGCCTTGTCTACCTTGCTGTTACGTGTCCCGACATCTCCTATCCTGTCCACATCCTGAGTCAGTTTGTTTCAGCACCCACCTCTATCCACTATAGTCATCTCCTCCGTGTTCTACGATATCTTCGTGGCACGATTTCTCATCGCCTTTTCTTTCCCCGCTCCAGCTCTCTCGAGCTCCAGGCCTACTCTGATGCTACCTGGGCTAGTGATCCCTCTGATCGACGCTCGCTGTCTGCTTACTGTGTCTTTCTTGGTGGCTCTCTTATTGCCTGGAAGACAAAGAAACAGACTGCAGTTTCTCGCTCGAGTACAGAGGCTGAGTTGCGAACAATGGCTATGTTGACGGCTGAGGTGATCTGGTTACGGTGGTTACTTGAGGATTTTGGTGTGTCTGCTACTACCTCGACTCCCTTATTGTCAGACAGTACCGGTGCTATCAGTATTGCGCGTGACCCGGTGAAGCATGAGCTCACCAAGCACATCGGTGTGGATGCCCACTTTGTGCGTGCTGCTGTGCAGGATCAGACTCTCGCTCTTCACTATGTGCCTTCTGAGTTACAGTTGGCGGACTTCTTCACGAAGGCACAAACTCGAGCACAGCATGGTTTTTTTCTCTCCAAACTCAGTGTTGTTGACTCACCATGAGTTTGAGGAGGGGGGGGGGGGGCGGTGTTAGATGTGTATAGTCCCCTTTCTGTATATCCCCATTGTATAAGGGGTCTCCTGCACTTTACCACACATGTATATGTATTGGCCTTTGGCCCTCATTGAATACCAGTTGCTCATTATCCAACAATGGACACTATGTCAGTGTCCAAAACAACAATTCTTTGTGACTTTAGAACTAAGCAATCCTATCGTAGTCAGGTATCCATCAACAAAGTCATTTTTATTAGTGTTGGTGTTATATTTCGCAAAATAAATTTTAAATAATATTATAATGTGTTTCTGTATGTAGATATATTGCTTTTTTTTACACAATACAAACACAAATGCTCACATATATGTGCATACAATCAACTCTACGCACATCACCGGAAGGCCTAAAATAAATCCAAGAAAATGCAACCACCAGTGCCAAGTCTAGGATTTGAACCCTGGTGGGTTGGTTTCACCACAAGGAACCTAACCATCTAAGCTACCCTCATTTCGCTATATGTAGATATACTGGACCCTTATTTTGAGATGAACCCTAGGTTGTCGCACCTTTTTGCTATGGTCCAGGGCCAGCCCTAGCCAAGTTGGTCGGGGGCAGAGGCTATCCTTAATTCTGCAAAATGGAAAATGATACACGGCAGATTGCCTGAAGTACTATTAGCAACATGAGAACTGATGTAATGTCCGTTGCGGTCCAATGGTGCATAATGTTGCAGACACCACAATGTTCTGTAAAACAAATCAGCGTGAAGTTTCGACGAAAACGTGTCTGCCAAGTGTAATACTCCCTCCGTCGCATAATATAAGAACGTTTTTGACACTACACGGAGGGAGTAGTGATTTGGTGCCTTTGCTACAACTCGAGTACTGTTTCTGAAAAGAATCTTCTGTGTAAACCTTTCCACGTGCTTATGCTGCGATGCAAGATTCACAGTTGATTTGGATGTAAAAAATGGACAAGCCATGCAGGCAAACTAGCCATAGTTGTAAATCTGTTGCAAGAGGGGGCTTGTTTCAACACTGTCCCACATCTCACGGTGCTACCGATTTCCTTTTGCTTGGAACTAGCCAAATTGCCCAAAACAACAAGCCCTAACATGGAACAAAGATCACACCAGCTTGGTAAAAGCAGAGTTACGGTAGCAAAAACCATGACGCACTAAGCTAGGAATTATGATATAAAATGTAGGTCATGTTAACAAAGATCACATCACAGCTATAAAAATAGCAATATCATCCCACTGTGCCTCATCAACAATCTGTACTGCAATACAATCATTTCTATCATCATTATGCAAGCAAACATCCTAAAATAATACTCCCTCCGATCCCAAATAAGTGTCTTGGTTTTAGTTTAAATTTAAACAAAAACCACGACACTGATTTTGGATAGAAGGGAGTAACATTTAGAAGGAGAATTTTCCAAGTAAAATAGACCAATTACTCAGGCTAATCTAAAAAGTTGGGAATATGATCTAGCAATGAACAGGTGATGACAGGGAGCAATGAACAGGTGATGTCATTGCTCTTGCAAGACAGGGAGCTTATTTCGTTTTGTAGTCAATAACCATAGCACTTATTCTTGCTTCTCCTTCAAAATATGTGTCATACAAACCGCACACTCATTCATTTCGCAGCTCTGGCCCTTGCCCCCTTGGAATCGACTCATCAGATGGACGATTCACATTCATTGATCCCTACTGTAAAAGACAAGTACTAACATCACAACTACACAAAAGTGAAGAATTGGCAACAACAAAAAAAGGTGACACCATAACAGTAATGGAGATGACAAATTGACCATGATTGGGAAACTTGATGGCCCTAAGATGAATAACCATGGCATTGCTGTACTAAATGTTCAGGGGGATGTAGTACAAGAGAGCAACATACAACTATGTATACAGCAGTGAAGGAGTGCATGGGCTAAGAAAGCACAGCACACAATAACGCATAGATTTAAGTAACAAAAAATTGAATGAATTTTGTGGGCTGAACAACATCATAAGTTATGATGAAGAACCTTCATCTTCGGCGCCCGTCATGACAACAGGGCACATGACCTGCTTCGAGACGTGGGCATCAAGCTCTCTTGACACCTCTGTTAGTCTCGAGTCGAAGTTGGCCCTGCACCTCTGAGGTTTGGGTGACGATGACCCTGAGAACCGTCTTCTTGGGCTCGACAACCTTGCAGTTGGTGATCCTGACAGCCAGCTCTTTGTGAGGACAGGCACGATCTCCTTCCCTGCCATGCTGGTTCTTCTCTCCTGGTTCTCCTTCCCTGTCATGATGGATCTTCTCTCCTGGTTCAAAGGACCTCTCTTTGTCTCCAATGGCAATGGTTTCATCGGGGAGATGGCCGTGGATGGCAACTTCTGCCTGATTCGCTCACGAGCACGCTCAGCGGCTGCCATTGCTTTGTCCTTGTTCATAGTGATCAACGTCCATGGGTTGATCGGGACGTCATCCTTCCTTCTTGTTGCATCATTGGCCTCCTTCTCGTCGATCCTAATCGACAGCTTTCGGGTACTCTATCATGTTCAAAATTGTTTTGTTATCTATGAAGTTACTTGACAGTAAATTATACTCCCTCTGTCCCAAAATAAGTGTCTCAACTTTAGTACAACTTCGTACTAAAGTTAGTACAAAGTTGAGACACTTATTTTGGGACGGAGGGAGTACTAGGGAAGCAATTTATCCCTTCTGACCTCATTCACTTCATCTTTTCTGCATAAGATCCTTGACAAGAATGATGGCCTTTCTGGAGAGTCGAAGTCAATGCTCTCGTCCGAGGAAAAATCAGAGTCATCAAAAGGATCATATGCTTGTGCAGCTTCTCGCATAGCAAGGATGTAATCGTATGTCCTCATTCCCTTTAGTAAAAAATACACAAATGAGGTTTCCAAAAATGTGAGCATATTTCCGAGCTTCACACACTGGTAACATAAGTATGGGTTTGGCAAAATGCAAACCTTTCTAATGAGGAGAACATGGAAAAAGAAGAGCTGACCCAATGCTGCAGTACTGTACAAAGTGAAGATGACAAATACCATCTGTGGCGAAAATTAAAGAGAAAAGTGTGAGCTTCACAAGTAAAATACAACAATGAAGTTTGTCATCAGGCATATTATTCGTCATAACTTACAGATAATGCTGCGTGAGCTCCTTTAGGTAGCCTTACGTGAAGCCTGTGCTCCATTTCTGTTTTCAACCCTTTGCTATCGATGAAGCAGCGAATAAAAACCGCAGCCGCTGTTCCCCCCTCAATAACAAGCTGATAAAGTACATTGAAAATTTGGAATATACCAAATAGAACTGGTCAAACTAAAAGCAGCATCGAATGTTGGACATTTAAAGATCAGTGGAATTTCGAAACAGAAAAATGGCAAATTTTTCGAGAGTTAGCACCCACCATCAGCAAAACAAAGAGCATTAGCATGATAAATGCTGCATAGTTCCTTCTCCCTATGCAATTGTTGAGCCACTGCATTGAAGAAAGTAAATAATCAGTCACTTGGCTTCCCAAGAGATGAAGAGCAGAGCTAGAGATTTGGAATTGAGCTATGCATAGTTACGGTGGTTACCCTGCAGTGGTGATCAAATCCATCAACACACCGATCACAAGTTTTGCAGTGCTTGCTGCGCAATTTCACCTGTAGTTTAAGCTTCGTAAGTTCTTGTTTGCTCAACAGTTGTCACAGATATAATTCATTTGTTGTACTTCACTAGCAGCATATGAATTCGGTCCATTTATAAGACATCCTATGTTGGGAAATTAAACTATCCACATAGAAATAGATTGCTCCAGAAATATCCAAATAAGCCGCATTTCTTGGTTTCTTTGAAACACAGGTGTTCAGTAAACTAGAGAGGAGAGGGAGATGGATGCAAGCGGAGACCTCGCAGTCGCAGATTGGGCAGTATGAGATGTCCTGGTCGTCGGTGGCGTGCGGCGAGACGATGTCCTCGAGGCTGGTGAAGGCAAAGGGCAGCATGGGGTCGAGCTGGACGCTGGAGTTCCACTGCTCGAGGTAGCTCCTCCGCACCCAGCGGTTCATGACGCGGACCTCGACCCTCTTGAGCAGCCGTGCCCCGTACCGCCACAGGATGTACCCGTAGCGCAGCCTCGGCAGCCTCCGCCCGCCGCCCCTGGCGAGATTGCGCTGCCTCTTCACCTTCTTGGCGTGGGTCCGGTCGGAGGGGTCGACGGCGGTGCAGCGCACGTAGAGAGCCGCGGTGGCGGCGGCCTGTTGTCGATCAGGGCCGATGCCGTCAGCGCAAGGCAACGCGAGGAGGCACGAGCAAAGCCGCGTTTGGGTGGAGACTGGAGAGGGAGAGGGAGGTCGCTGGTTTACCGAGAGGGAGAAGAGCGCGAGGAGGGTGTTGCCGGCGACGGTGCTGCCGAGGTAGGGCCCGAGGACGACGTAGAACGCCGTGACGAGGACGGCGAACACCCCCGCGCCCACGAGCTGCAATCAACCGGCCATCAATCCGGGAAAGGCGCAAGGTCAGATGGTGGTGCTGAAAGCGGCGAAGAGGGGAGGAAGATGAAGCGAGGGCGACGGACGGACCTGGAGCGGGTGGAGGGGGAGCTGCCATCCGTGCCGACGCGGCCACGCCATGGCCGTCGAGGTTTCTCCGCCGCGCCCTGCGAACAGATTCGATTGGGTTCGATTCGATCCGAGCGCGCTGCTCTGCTCTCTCTGCCCTCGCCTCGGGTCAGGTCAGGTCAAGCGGCGGGCGTGGTACTAGAGAGAGGAGGAGGCGGCTCGTGTGTGAGCTCTTTCTGACAGGTGGGGCAGGGCCGCCGCCCGTAGCAACGGCTTTCCTTTCCTCCTCCTGTTTTGAATTTCGAATCCCCGGGGCGGCTGTCTGGGCTGGACTGACAACTTCCGGGGATAGAGAATTGCTTTTAGAGCACGTTTTGTTCGCAGCCCAAGGCCCAGGAGTCCGAAACGAGATGGTAATCCCCAGGGCCCAGGAATCCAGGCAAAAGGTATATCCGAGTCTGGACCTTGAGCGTTGTGCATTAGGCCTTACAATGCTAAGTGTTTAGGGAGGTGCTTAAAAAAATAAACCGGGTTGAAGCGCCTACTTAAATGTCTATCCTGTACAAATAAGCATCGGTACTTAAGAAAAGCCTGAATAATTTTTTCAAGCACGTCTCCTAAGCACCTTGCATTGTACAAGGCCTTAGAGGCCTTTGCAGCTCAAGGCCCAGGAGTCCGAATACAAGACCGAGTGAGGATTTCCATATCTGAATGATCACCATAATAACGAGCATTGTGTATTAGTGCAACTCCAATGAGGTTCATCAAAATGAACACACCAAACGTTTATGGACATGTCCGTGGATAGTTGATAGGGGCACGGCCACGAGATGCCAGTTTCTGTCATTTCTATCTCCAAAGCGCTTAAAATAATTAAAGATAAATATTATCATTCGTCCATAATCATGTTGTGTGAATATTCCAATGCAACCAACAATAATTTAAATATAAATAATACAATCCAACATAAGGTTCTGCAATAAAATAGTTTAAATTTGAATTCAACTATTCATACATATTTTTAGTTCATTCCTTGAAGCCTCCGTAAATACTCAACCAGATCATTCTAAAACTCTTCATGAGCTCCTTGATGGCGAATCTGTTTACAAACGAGGAACCTCCCGTCACAGTAGACGTAACCAGCATGCAATTCATCGACGATGACGGACCTCAAGTTGAGTACACCTTTCAAGCAGAAAATACATACAAAAAAAATATTAACGACACTCAAAGAGAACCGCTTAATAGTCGGTACACGACAATGTCTAACTCTCAAAGATACAATCCGTAGCTAGCCCAGATCGAACCGACCCAACATGCAAGTTAACTTTGATTTGGACTCTATCTTTCTTTTTTAATGGAATGCATGGTGTTCCAGGTAAAAAAATAGCAAGATTGTTCACATAAGGGTCTTGGACTCTAAAGGAAAACCACGTGATTAGAACTTTCTTACGTACACCCCGCAATTAGGCCCTGTTTGGCAACCCACCCACTCCCGAATCTGCGGAGCGGGGAAACTGCAGCTCCGTGATTTTCAACTGCAGCTCCGCCCACTCCGGGAGCGAAGTTGTGGAGCGGCGCTATTCCGAACAAGGCTTTAGTCTCACAACCCCGCACGAACCAATCAGCACCACACGATTAGGCCCATAATTCTCAATCTAACAGCCATCATTGATCTAAAACTTCTACGGTGTGCACATAGCAATTACCAATGACTAACCATACTCCTCCACGGGCAGAAAATATGGAACTCCGCGGCTCGCAGCCCCTACAATCACGCTAAAAAAAGAAGTTGTTCGCTGGGCACATAACGCACCAGGCTACCCTGTTGATGGACGCGAGCGGACGCCACAACCACCGCACGGATGAGCCGCCTGTTGGGAAACGTTGCATGGAAAACAAAAAAAATTCTACGCACACGCAAAATCTATCCATGGAGATGCATAGCTACGAGAGCGGAGAGTATGTCTACGTACCCTTGTAGACCGTTAAGCGGAAGCGTTAATCAATGCGGTTGATGTAGTCGTACACCTTCACGATCCGCCCGATCAAGTACCGAACGTACGGCACCCTCGCGTTCAGCACACGTTCAGCTCGATGACGTCGTCGCCTTCTTGATCCAGCAAGACAGGCGAAGTAGTAGATGAGTTCCGGCAGGACGACAACGTGATGACGGTGGTGGTGCAACTATCTCCGCAGGGCTTCGCTGAGCACTACGAAAATTATGATCGAGGATGAACTAGAGGGAGAGGGGCGCCGCACACGGCTTGGGGATCGTGGTGTGTGTTGCCCCTCTCGCTCCTCACATATATATAGGTGGGGGAGGAGGGGAGGCAGCCTAGGGCGTCCCCAAGGGGGGCGGCGGCCACCCTGGGCTCCTGGCCTGGCCGCGCCCCCCCCTTCCTTTTTAGGCGCGTGGGGAGAAGGCAGGAGGGGGTGGCGCCCCCCCTTTCCTTTCTCTCATGTGGAGGGGAAGGCGGGAGGGGCTAGCCCTCCCCCCTTTCCTTCCTTAGGGCCGACGGCCTAGAGGTGGGGCGTGCCAGCCCCTTGTGGGCTGGTGTGCTCCCCTCGTTTGGCCCATATGGCTCAATAACCTCCCGGGGCCTCCCGAAACCCCTTCCGGTGATCCGATGACTACCTGATACATTTCGAAACCTTTCCGGTGACCAAATAGCATCATCCTATATATCGATCTTTACCTCCGGACCATTTCGGAGCTCCTCGTCATGTCTGTGATCTCATCCGGGACTCCGAACAACATTCGGTCACCAACTCACATAACTCATATAATACTATATCGTCAACGAACGTTAAGCGTGCGGACCCTATAGGTGTGAGAATGATGTAGACATGACCGAGACGCCTCTTCGGTCAATAACCAATAGCGGGACCTGAATGTCCATATTGGTTCCTACATATTCTATGAAGATCTTTATCGGTCGAACCTTTATGACAACATACGTAACTCCCTTTGTCTGTTGGTATGTTACTTGCCCGAGATTCGATCGTCGGTATCTCCATACCTAGTTCAATCTCGTTATCGGCAAGTCTCTTTACTCGTTCCGTAATACATCATCTCGTAACTAACTCCTTAGTCACTTTGCTTGCAAGCTTCTTGTGATGCTGTATTACCGAGAGGGCCCAGAGATACCTCTCCGATATACGGAGTGACAAATCCCAATCTTGATTCATGCCAACTCAACAAACACCTTCGGAGATACCTGTAGAGCATCTTTATGATCACCCAGTTACGTTGTGACATTTGATAGCACACAAGGTATTCCTATGGTATCCGGGAGTTGCATGATCTCATGGTCAAAGGAATATGTATTTGACATTAAGAAAGCGGTAGCAATAAACTGGACGATCATATGCTATGCTAACGGATGGGTCTTGTCCATCACATCATTCTCCTAATGATGTGATCCCGTTTTCAAGTGACAACACATGTCTATGATTAGGAAATCTTAACCATCTCTTGATCAACATGCTAGTCTAGTAGAGGCTTACTAGGGACACAGTATTTGTTTATGTATCCACACATGTATTTAAGTTTCCGGTCAATACAATTCTAGCATGAATAATAAACCTTTATCATGATTAAGGAAATATAATAATAACCACTTTATTATTGCCTCTAGGGCATATTTCCAACAGTCTCCCACTTGCACTAGAGTCAATAATCTAGATTACATAGTAATGAATCTAACACCCATGGAGTCTTGGTGCTGATCATGTTTTGCCCGCGGAAGAGGTTTAGTCAACGGGTCTACCACATTCAGATCCGTATGTATTTTGCAAATTTCTATGTCTCCATCCTTGACCTTTTCACGAATGGAGTTGAAGCGTCTCTTGATGTGTTTGGTTCCGTTGTGAAACCTGGATTCCTTCGCCAAGACAATTGCTCCAGTGTTGTCACAAAAGATTGTCATTGGACCCGATGCACTGGGTATTACACCTAGATCGGATATGAACTCCTTCATCCAGACTCCTTCATGTGCTGCTTCTGAAGCATCTATGTATTCCGCTTCACATGTAGATCCCACCACGATGCTCTGCTTGGAACTGCACCAACTAACAGCTCCACCATTCAATAAAAATACGTATCCGGTTTGTGACTTAGAGTCATCCGGATCTGTGTCGAAGCTAGCATCGACGTAACCTTTTACGACGAGCTCTTCGTCACCTCCATAAACGAGAAACATATCCTTGGTCCTTTTCAGGTACTTCAGGATGTTCTTGACCGCTGTCCAGTGATCCACTCCTGGATTACTTTGGTACCTCCCTGCCAAACTTATGGCAAGGCACACATCAGGTCTGGTACACAGCATGGCATACATAATAGAACCTATGGCTGAGGCATAGGGAATGACTTTCATTTTCTCTCTATCTTGTGCCGTGGTCGGACTTTGAGTCTGACTCAATTTCACACCTTGCAACACAGGCAAGAACCCTTTCTTTGACTGGTCCATTTTGAACTTCTCCAGAACTTTGTCAAGGTATGTGCTTTGTGAAAGTCCTATTAAGCGTCTCGATCTATCCCTATAGATCTTGATGCCCAATATATAAGCAGCTTCACCGAGGTCTTTCATTGAAAAAATCTTATTCAAGTATCCTTTTATGCTATCCAGAAATTCTATATCATTTCCAATCAACAATATGTCATCCACATATAATATCAGAAATGCTACAGAGCTCCCACTCACTTTTTTGTAAATACAGGCTTCACCATAAGTCTGTATAAAACCATATGCTTTGATCACATCATCAAAGCGTATATTCCAACTCCGAGTTGCTTGCACCAGTCCATAGATGGATTGCTGGAGCTTGCACACTTTGTTAGCACCTTTAGGATCGACAAAACCTTCTGGTTGCATCATATACAACTCTTCTTTAAGAAATATGTTAAGGAATGCAGTTTTGACATCCATTTGCCAGATTTCATAATCATAAAATGCGGCAATTGCTAACATGATTCGGGCAGACTTAAGCATCGCTACGGGTGAGAAAGTCTCATCGTAGTCAACCCCTTGAACTTGTCGAACACCTTTTGCAACAAGTCGAGCTTTGTAGACAGTGATATTACCATCATCGTCCGTATTCTTCTTGAAGATCCATTTATTCTCAATGGCTTGCCGATCATCGGGCAAGTCCACTAAAGTCCACACTTTGTTCTCATACATGGATCCTATCTCAGATTCCATGGCCTCAAGCCATTTGTCGGAATCTGGGCTCATCATAGCTTCTTCATAGTTCGTGGGTTCGCCGTTGTCTAACAACATGACTTCCAGGACAGGATTACCATACCACTCTGGTGCGGAATGTGTTCTAATCGACCTACGAAGTTCAGTAGTAACTTGATCTGAAGTTTCATGATCATCATCATTAGCTTCCTCTTTAGTAGGTGTAGACATCACAGAAACGGTTTTCTCTGATGTGCTACTTTACAATTCGAGAGAAGGTATAATTACCTCATCAAGTTCTACTTTCCTCCCACTCACTTCTTGAGAGAAACTCCTTCTCTAGAAAGGGCCAATTTTTTGCAACAAAGCAGGCCCGTTGACAAGGGAGGCCAAATTGGCCGACCGCACAGGGCCCCTAAATTTTTAGGGCCCCCAATCCAGGAAGTATGATGTGTATATATGAGAAAAATGGCCCAGCAAAACAGTCAGGCAACCCAAATACATGCACGAACGCAGCCTCCCTATTGGTTTGCCGTAATTCCCGATTGCATCGCACGCACATGTTCCAGTTTTATCCCTGCTTTACCGATCGCTAGATCGAGGAGAGGTCTCGAGCAGGGCATGGGGCGGCTGGGCAACGCGGCGACGGCAGCAGGAGTAGGAGATGTGCGTACGCGGCCGCCGGCCACGCTCCACAGTGCTGTATTCGGTATTCCAGTTGCTACGGTGCATCTCCCTGCCACCGTAAATCCTTTTATAAGAATCCCTATTTTATTTTGCTACTGTATGCTCCGTTTTTGTTAAACATTTTTTCATAATGTTACATCAAGGTGAAATATATTTTAATAAGGTGAAATATTACATAGAATTCGAAACGGTTCATATTATTTTTGTTTGTTTTATAAAACAGAAAGAATCATGCATAGAAGGAACTATGATTCCAGTGCTGAAAAGCATAGGAAGAAAACAAAACTATAAGCGATGCTCGATCCCAAAAGGGTGCTTTTGATAAATATCTCCTGAAAGAATCTCATCGCAAAAAAGAGAAGATTAATAATGAAGATATGATCGAAGATTTCATTAAAAAAAGACTAGATGGGTGCTTTTTTTTTTAGTAGAAAATGAGGTCAGTTTATAAGTTTATTGCTTCGGTACCATCTTTAGTTCTTTACTATTTTACAATTAGTATTCGGTATATTTTCTAAATATTGTATCAAATAACACATATTTGAAGTTATATAATTAAATAAGAGTATGCTTTACTTACATTAGTTCTCTTCAGTTATATGATTTAAAAACAAATTAGGGCTCTACTTTGGTTCTCGTCCTGGGCCCCCAATTTTCTGGAGACGGCCCTGCAACAAAGATCTTGCCTTCGGATCTGTGGTAGAAGGTGTACCCAATAGTTTCCTTAGGGTATCCTATGAAGACACACTTCTCCGATTTAGGTTCGAGCTTATCAGGCTGAAGCCTTTTGACATAAGCGTCGCATCCCCAAACTTTAAGAAACGACTGTTTAGGTTTCTTTCCAAACCATAGTTCATACGGTGTCGTCTCAACAGATTTGGACGATGTCCTATTTAACATGAATGCGGCTGTCTCTAATGCATAACCCCAAAATGATAAAGGCAAATCAGTAAGAGACATCATAGAACGCACCATATCTAATAAAGTACGGTTACGACGTTCGGACACACCATTACGCTGTGATGTTCCAGGTGGCGTGAGTTGTGAAACAATTCCATATTGTTTTAAATGAAGGCCAAACTCGTAACTCAAATATTCGCCTCCGTGATCAGATCGTAGAAACTTTATTTTCTTGTTGCGATGATTCTCCACTTCACTCCGAAATTCCTTGAACTTTTCAAATGTTTCAGACTTGTGTTTCATCAAATAGATATATCCATACCAACTTAAATCATCTGTGAAGGTCAGAAAATAACGATACCCGCCGCGTGCTTCAACACTCATCGGACCGCATACATCGGTATGTATTATTTCCAATAAGTAATTAGCTCGCTCCATTGTTCCGGAGAATGGAGTTTTAGTCATCTTGCCCATGAGGCATGGTTCGCAAGTATCAAATGATTCATAATCAAGTGATTCCAAAAGTCCATCCGTATGGAGTTTCTTCATGCGCTTTACACCAATATGACCTAAACGGCAGTGCCACAAGTATGTTGCACTATCATTATCAACTTTGCATCTTTTGGCATCAATATTATGAATATGTGTATCACTACGATCGGGATTCAACAAGAATAGACCATTCATCAAGGGTGCATGACCATAAAAGATATTACTTATATAAATAGAACAACCATTATTCTCCGATTTAAATGAATAACCGTCTCGCAATAAACAAGATCCAGATATAATGTTCATGCTCAACGCGGGCACCAAATAACAATTATTGCGGTCTAAAACTAATCCCGAAGGTATATGTAGAGGTAGCATGCCGACGGCGATCACGTCGACCTTGGAACCATTCCCGACGCGCATCGTCACCTTGTCCTTAGCCAATCTTCGTTTAATCCGTAGCTCCTGTTTCGAGTTACAAATATGAGCAACCGAACCAGTATCAAATACCCAGGAGCTACTACGAGCATTAGTAAGGAACACATCAATAACATGTATATCAAATATACCTTTGTTAACTTTGCCATCCTTCTTATCCGCCAAGTATTTGGGGTAGTTCCGCTTCCAGTGACCATTCCCTTTGCAGTAGAAGCACTCAGTTTCAGGCTTGGCTCTAGCTTTGGTCTTCTTCACGGGAGCGGCAACTTGCTTGCCATTCTTTTGAAGTTACCTTTCTTTCCCTTGCCCTTTTTCTTGAAACTAGTGGTTTTGTTAACCATCAACACTTGATGCTCCTTCTTGATATCTACCTCCGCGGCCTTAAGCATTGCAAAGAGCTCAGGAATCGTTTTCGTCATCCCTTGCATATTATAATTCATCACGAAGCTTTTGTATAGCTTGGTGGCAGTGACTGAAGAACTCTGTCAATAACACTCTCAACTGGAAGATCAATTCCCATCTGAGTCAAGTGGTTATGATACCCAGACATTTTGAGTATGTGTTCACTGACATAACTGTTCTCCTCCATCTTGCAGCTATAGAACTTGTTGGAGACTTCATATCTCTCAACCCGGGCATTACCTTGAAATATCAACTTCAGCTCTTGGAACATCTCATATGCTCTGTGGCGTTCAAAACGTCTTTGAAGTCCCGGTTCTAAGCCGTAAAGCATGGCATACTGAACTATTGAGTAGTCATCAGATCGAGTCTACCAGACGTTCATAACATCTGCAGTAGCTCCTGTAGCAGGTCTGTCACCTAGCGGTGCATCAAGTACATAATTCTTCTGTGCAGCAATGAGGATAATCCTCAAGTTACGGACCCAGTCCGTGTAGTTGCTACCATCATCTTTCAACTTAGCTTTCTCTAGGAACGCATTAAAATTCAAAGGAACTGTGGCACGGGCCATTGATCTATAACATAGATATGCAAAAACTATTAAGACTAAGTTCATGATAAATTAGGTTCAATTAATCAACTTACTAATGAACTCCCACTTAAATTAACATCCCTCAAGTTATCTACGTGATACATGATCCAAATCAACTAACCCATGTGCGATCATCATGTGAGATGGGGTAGTCATCAATGGTGA
Organism: Thinopyrum elongatum; assembly: GCA_011799875.1. Classification (NCBI taxonomy): domain Eukaryota; kingdom Viridiplantae; phylum Streptophyta; class Magnoliopsida; order Poales; family Poaceae; genus Thinopyrum; species Thinopyrum elongatum. Next base: position 492,388,512 of record CM022303.1, on the reverse strand, counting down.
ACATCTCTATGTTGATCATGTCTACTATATGACTCACGTTCGACCTTTCGGTCTCCAGTGTTCCGAGACTATGTCTTACATGCTAGGCTCGTCAAGTTTAACCTAAGTATTCTGCATGTGCAAAACTGGCTTACACCCGTTGTATGTGAACGTAGAGTCTATCACACCCGATCATCATGAGGTGCTTCAAAACGACGAACTTTAGCAATGGTGCATACTCAGGGAGAAAACTTTTATCTTGAAATTAAGTGAAGGGATCATCTTATAATGCTACCGTCGTTCTAAGCAAAATAAGATGCATAAAGGATAAACATCACATGCAATCAAAATATGTGACATGATATGGCCATCGTCATCTTGTGCTTTTGATCTCCATCCCCAAAGCATCGGCATGATCTCCATCATCACCGTCATGAAACCTTGATCTCCATCGTAGCGTCGGGGTCGTCTCGCCAACTATTGCTTCTACAACTATTGCTAATGCATAGCGATAAAGTAAAGCAATTACATGACGCTTAGTGATTGACACGCAGGTCATACAATAATTAAAGACAACCCTAAGGCTCCTACCGGTTGTCGTACTCATCGACATACAAGTCGTGAACTTATTACAAAACATGATCATCTCAAACATCAACATATATCACATCATATCTTGACCATATCACATCACAACATGCCCTGCAAAAACAAGTTAGACGTCCTCTACTTTGTTGTTGCAAGTTTTACATGGCTGCTACGGGCAACTAGCAAGAACCATTCTTACCTACGCCAAACCACAACGGTGATTATCAAGTTTGCTGTTTTAACCTTCTTCAAGGACCGCCCGTAGTCAAATTCGATTCGACTAAAGTAGGAGAAACAGACACCCGCCAGCCACCTTTATGCAAAGAAAGTTGCATGTCAGTCGGTGGAACTGGTCTCATGTGCGTGGACATGTAAGGTTGGTCCGGGCCGCTTCATCCCACAATGCCATCGAATCAAAATAAGACGTTGGTGGTAAGAAGTATATGCATAGAACTGGCCCATGATGCCACTGTTGGGGAACGTTGCATGGAAAACAAACAAAAAAAAATCTACGCGCACGCAAGATCTATCCATGGAGATGCATAGCTACGAGAAGGGAGAGTACGTCTACGTACCCTCATAGATCGTTAAGCGGAAGTGTTAATCAATGCGGCTGATGTAGTCGTACACCTTCATGATCCGCCCGATCAAGTATCGAAAGTACGGCACCTCCACGTTCAACACACGTTCAGCTCAATGACGTCCTCGCCTTCTTGATCCAGCAAGACGGGCGAAGTAGTAGATGAGTTCCGGCAGCACGATAGCGTGATGATGGTGGTGGTGCAACTATCTCCGCAGGGCTTCGCCGAGCACTACGAAAATTATGATTGAGGACGAACTAGAGGGAGAGGGGTGCCGCACATGGTTTGGGGATCATGGTGTGTGTTGCCCCTCTCCCTCCTCACATATATATAGGTGGGGGAGGAGGGGAGGCAACCTAGGGCGTCCCCAAGGGGGCCGGCGGCAGCCCTGGGCTCCTACCCTGGCCACGCCCCCCTTCCTTCTTAGGCGCGTGGGGGGAAGGCAGGAGGGGGTGGCGCCTCCCTTTCCTTTCATTCATGTGGAGGGGAAGGCAGGAGGGGCTAGCCCTCCCCCCTTTCCTTCCTTAGGGCCGGCGGCCTAGAGGTGGGGCGCGCTAGCCCCTTGTGGGCTAGTGTGCTCCCCTCATTTGGCCCATATGGCCCAATAACCTCCCGGGGCCTCCCGGAACCCCTTCCGGTGATCCGATGACTACCTGATACATTCTGAAACCTTTCCGGTGACCAAATGGCGTCATCCTATATATCAATCTTTACCTCCGGACCATTCCAGAGCTCCTCGTCATGTCTGTGATCTCATCCAGACTCCGAACAACATTCGGTCACCAACTCACATAACTCATATAATACTATATCGTCAATGAACGTTAAGCGTGCGGACCCTACGGGTTCGAGAATGATGTAGACATGACCGAGACGCCTCTCCGATCAATAACCAATAGCGGGACCTGGATGCCCATATTGGTTCCTACATATTCTACGAAGATCTTTATCGGTCGAACCTTTATGACAACATACGTAATTCCCTTTGTCTGCCGGTATGTTACTTGTCCGAGATTCGATCGTCGATATCTCCATACCTAGTTCAATCTCGTTACCGGCAAGTCTCTTTACTTGTGCTGTAATACATCATCTCGTAACTAACTCCTTAGTCACTTTGCTTGCAAGCTTCTTGTGATGCTGTATTACCGAGAGGGCCCAGAGATACCTCTCCGATATACGGAGTGACAAATCCCAATCTTGATTCATGCCAACTCAACAAACACCTTCGGAGATACCTGTAGAGCATCTTTATGATCATCCAGTTACGTTGTGACGTTTGATAGCACACAAGGTATTCCTACGGTATCCGGGAGTTGCTTGATCTCATGGTCAAAGGAATATGTATTTGACATTAAGAAAGCGATAGCAATAAACTGAACGATCATATGCTATGCTAACGGATGGCTCTTGTCCATCACATCATTCTCCTAATGATGTGATCCCGTTATCAAGTGACAACACATGTCTATGGTTAGGAAACCTTAACCATCTTTTGATCAATGAGCTAGTCTAGTAGAGGCTTACTAGGGGCACGGTATTTGTTTATGTATCCACAGATGTATTTAAGTTTCCGATCAATACAATTATAGCATGAATAATAAACATTTATCATGATTAAGAAATATAATAATAACCACTTTATTATTGCCTCTAGGGCATATTTCCAACACCGCCACCAACCTTCCTCTGACGCACGCGAGGGCAGGCCGCCGCCCCCACCGTTCCAGTAGGTCGTCGCCCCCACCACTCCTCCTCTGCTGGATGTGAGCGGGGGCCGCTGCCGACGCTACCGCCTCGGTATTCATCGATGTACCACAACCTCAAGGTCTCACCTCAGATGACCCGGGCGACATGAGATAGGAGGAGATGGCCCCTCCCGTCCTGTCACGCTTCCCGGCCCTGCGGCACCGCGCCGCGCCTCGATGCCTCCCCTCCCTGCCGTGCTTCCTCGGCATCTGGACCCTAGCGCCATGCGTACGTGAGGAGGGCGTTGAAGAGGATGCCAAGGTGGCTTGAGCCACTTCAGGATTTTCTTCATTTGCATCCTCCATGTAAAGTTGTACACGTTCTTTGATCTAAACTTGGTCGTGTATAAGACCGGGAGCAACCAATTTGGCTTCCAGCAAAGTATTTCTCTTTATATTTCTATGATTTGATAATACAAACAGACAAGGGTATCTAGATCCGTGAAAGCTTGTGCTTGATGATGTGTTTCTGCCTTTAATAAATTCACATATGCAATTTTTGTAGATTGATTGAACTGTTAAACTAAGTGGATGTAGAAAATGAGTTTGTTTCTCAAATAAAAAGACTACCATTTAGCACTGCGTTAAGACCCACTATTCTATATACTAGTGGTTGGGCCCGCCATTGCGGGCCGCTTGAAATGAAGTTGTGCGCACCTCACCTTCATCTCGAAATTAAAAGAAAAATATTCTCACGTCATGTGGACATCATATCCATCTCAAAAGGAAAAAAAAAACCTAGAAAAACTTTTCTCAAAAAGAAAAAAAAGGTCTTGCTTCCACCTTCCAAAAATAATCTAAAAAAATCGAAATCTATTTCACCACGGCGAAGTGGCATAGTTGGTTGGCCATCCTTCTACCGCGCCTTAATGTGTTTAATGTGACAGATTTCAAGAATACTGAGGTTTGATGTATACATGTTTCATTAATGATAGCAGCCTCTTGCTTCTTTATTTTAGGTTCAAGTTGAGTAAATATTGGTTGATCTCTTAGAGCATCCCCAACAGACGTGGGGTCGCGCTAAAAAACTTTTACAGTGCCGAAATAGCATTTTCGCGCGCGGGAGAGGTTGGTTGCTTTTTTAGCGTGCCGCTGTAGTGCTTTAGCAGGCGCTGCAAAATCCAGCGCGCGCGACTAGCCGGCGCTTGGCAAATATGAAACAACACATACCAATTTGACAATATGATGATCTCAAACATAAACAAATATGCAAAATAATGAGTTGGAACAACATAGCATAGTTCAAATGCATGGCATAGTTCAAAATCACCTAAACCACAACCAAGTTCATGACAAATAAGTTCACACAAATGAATGAAACATCAACAATCATGCCACTTCTTCTTCCTCCTCTTCCGAAGATGATTCTTCCTCCTCTTCTCCATTTTGAAGCGTCTCATCGTCATTAGAAACTCGGACGGTGTTGGCACTTCAAAGGCATCATGCGAAGGCATGGGAGGTATACCGGTAGCCATGCATCCACCCATGTCACCCGGAGGTGCTCCCATGCCTCACATGAGAGACCCAAAATTCATGCCTCCTATGACTCCCATGGTAGCTCCGAAGCCACCCATGCCTCCCGTAGGTGCTCCCATGCCGCACATGGCGCCCATGGCTCCCATGCTTGTTCCCAAGCTTCCCATGGTACCTCCCATGCCTCCCAGGCCTCCCATGGTAGCTCCCAAGCCTCCCATGCCTCCCATGGTAGCTCCCATGCCTCCCAAGCCTCCCATGGTCATCAATCTTTTTTGGACCAAGACTTCGTCACGGGAAAGGTTGATGAACTCCTTTTGCCTATCATCGAAGGTAGATGTGTCCATGAAGAACAAGTACTTCTCCCATTCCAATAATCTAGCTCGCTCCTCCATGGCCAATTTCTTCTCCTCCAATGCCACCTTCCTCTCCTTGGCCGCCACCCTTCTCTCCTCGGCCGCCAACCTCCTCTCCTCGGCCGCCAACTCTTGGCTCCTTGCCATCCTCCTCTCCTTGTTTGGTTCCTTTCTTGCCTTCACAATAGCCTTCATAGCATTCTTTATCTCATCATCTCCTCCCTTCTTCTTCTTCTTTTCTTTTGCTAGCTTATCTCCATTTGGTCTTTTTGGTTTGGAGTAGGCAACCAAGTTTGGTGTAGGGCTCCTCTTGCCGCCATCACTTGATGCCTCCTCCTCATCACCATCATCCAAATAAATAGTTCCCATGCATTTCTTGCTCTCCTCTAGGACATCACGGGTCTTCCATTTCTCTTCATCCTTCAACTTCGTAGCAATGGGCAACACAAATGCTCTCCCTTTCTTGACCTTGCCTTTCTTGGTCTTCTTCTCTTCTCCTCGAAACAAGTTTTGTGCAATATTGAGCTACAAACAAAAGAACAAGTTACCACTTGAAACTAAAAAGATGAAGCATGAACTTGGAACATAAAGAAATGGCACTTAACCTATCTCTATCATTAGTGCCACTTGAGTTTATCGTGCCAACCGACTTCATTGCCATCGCCCAGTTTTGACAATCTTTGTTGATCGTCGACCATCGGGAGCGAAGAGATCTATTGGTGCGCTCAATTCCACTCTTTTTGTGTGTATCAAAGAACTCCTTCATTCGAAACCAATATGTATTTGTAGTTTGGTCCCCTCCAACGTTGGCATAAATAGACACATGCAACCATGTATTGACGATGTCTTCGTCAGTGGTGTAGTTGCACGCCCTTCCTTTCGGTGCATCGCCGATGCCCTCACCATCCTCATCCACTTCATACTCATGATCATCTTCATGCACTTAATTGGTTTGAGACCAATGAGAATTGTTGGAGCCAACACCCATAGTTGACATATATGTGTCCTCATTGAAACTACAAAGTATGATAAAAGAAAACTAATCAAGCTATCCATACGTATACATTTATCTAACAACAACAAAAAAGGGGGGGGGTCATACCTTGTGGGCATTTCATCAAACACATTGGCCACCGACGCAACAAATTGCAAGCTATCCGGCGCTTCGGGCGGCGGAGGCGCGGCCGGACGCGCTGCAGGATTCTTCTTTGGGCGCCTAGAAGTGCCGTCCACTTTCTTCTTCTTTCAGGACGCCGTTGCCGTCGCCGCCGCCGCATTCGGTCGCTTGGAGACAGAGGCTCGTGGCTTCACGGCGGGTAGCGGTGCGATGCCACCCTGCTAGGTCGTCTGGGGCGCCATGAAAAGGCCGCGCGCGAGACCGGTGCTTGGAGGAGGGGCGCCGAAGGCGAAGCCGAAGCTCAACCCCGCGCTAAGGTTTGTGGCGGCAGAGGGGTCGCGGGTGTAGGGAGGGGTTGAGGAGATGTTGGCGCGGCCTTCCATCGATGGAATTTTGTCGGTGGCGGTGCGGGGTGGGGCGAAGGCGGGGCGGCCGTAGAGGTCAGGGCGGCAGTTGGTCGCTCGCGCACAAATCTTCACTGTCCAGCGCGCGGGAGCTGGCGCGCCAAATAAACAGCGCGCGATGCCGTTTTCCTCAGCGTGCTGAACCAACTTTACCGCGCGTGATTTTAGCGCGGCTACTAGAGCGCCAGTTTCGGTCCCATGCGCGCCAAATAGCCAGTTTTTCCAGTGCGCGGCTTATCTAACGCGCCTGTTGGAGATGTTCTTATGTAGGTACTCCCCTTGTCTCCATGATACAATCCTGAGTTTGAACTGTAGCATTGTGTGACCGCATTCAAGTGCATAGCAGCATAGGTCCTGACCAAACAGTGTTGGAATCTCAACTTCTGGAGCTTGTTGCGGCTCCCCTTGTGAATCCAGTGAATGTCCGGTCAATAAGCAAGAAGTTCTCCCTGCTCCATCAAAAACTACATCTGAAGATGAAGAGCAAGCTTGAAATGACGCTATGGTCAGGTTAATGTTCGATCTTGTGTTAGATCCGGGACTAATTCGTGGGTGCACGTTAGTGTTGAGTGTCTAACTGGTCGTATATCTCTCAGCAGTACTTATTTATTAATAGTTCGATGTGCCAATAGACTTGTTGGATATAGGTTATCAGATATGTCGAGCTGCTACCCAACATTATAGCATCTACAGCCGGACCTCTCATACCCGTCACAAACGCCTGGGCAGTCCGTCAGATCACTGACCGGTCAAAAAAATTGACCCAACCGGACCTCTCAAACCGCGGACAAACGCCCGGGCTGACCGGCACCCCTCATATCCAGCCCAAATATAGGGCGGATATGGGGCAGCCCGGGCACGCCCGGGCGCGTCCGCTTGACAGGCCCGGCCCACCACCGACCCCCAAAAAAAACCCAATCCGGGCGGCGAGCTCAAACCGTAGCTCACTCTCTTCCTCTCTCGCTTCGTTCACTCCTCTCCCTCTCCAGTTGCGATCCCATCCACCACGATGAGCAGCTCCAGCAGGGACTTCGGCTTGGAGCTTGACTATGAGGAGGAGATGGCCCTCCGCATTGCACTGGAGCAGTCCAAGGTGGAGACTAGCGGCAACTCCGGATCTGGAGCGTCGCCACAGCTCCCGCGTCGGTGCGGCGCGGACGCCAGAGCTGGAGCCTCCCGACCCGCGCGTAGCGACGCAAGGACAACACGGTCTGTGCCGGCCCCGCGCCGTCTCCTTCCCCTGTCGGCATCTCCTCCACGCGGCCAGTGTTGGGTGGTTATGCCCGCTGCGCCGGCCCGCACGCGCACTCCGGAGTCAGAGGCGCGCCCCGCATGAGGCAGCATGCGCGGGAGAGGGACGTGGCGGAGCAGTCTGCGCAGCACCGTCGGGGGACGGAGCCGAACCCCGACGAGGATGCGCGTCTCCTCGCATGGGTCTATTGCCGCTCCCTCACGACGGCGGAGACGGACGCTCGCCGCCTCCGATGAAAGAACGCCAAGGCACTCTGGCTTGCTATTGAGCAGTCGGAGCGCGAGGTGAAGGAGGCAGCGGCGAAGAAGGCTCGTGTCGCCTGGTTGAAGCGGGAGCAGGACAGGGTAGTCCATCGGATGAAGGGGCTCATCATCCTCTCCGACTTCGATGACGGCGATAGCTGCACCTGCTCGTCGGACGACCAAGACCCTCCACCAACCACGGACGCCTACAACTGCGTCGACGACCAGAAGGGCAAAGACCGCAAGATCAAGGTTTGCATATGTAGTATGGATATAAGGCGCCGAATATGGGATACGCGGATACAAAGTGGCAAATATGAATCGAGCCCGGTCAGTGCCCGCGGACGTGCCCGGGCGTGTCCGCGGGCGTTTGAGGGGCCTAATTTGGCCATTGTGGCTGTAGATTCTCTTAGCCCTTGAGAATTGAAATACAATGGCAACTAACTATTTTTTCCCTTTTGGTTAAACAAATCTCATTGTATAACGCAAACCAACTATTTTTTTCTTTTGGTATTGAAATGTTCATTTTTGCTTTGCTCGATATATGTTGATGCTCACTTCATTCTGCTAAATTTTTCCTCACGAAGCCTTGCATTGATGTTGATGCCTATTTGTAGATATGTATTCACCATTCATTTTCTTCTATAAAACTTCACTATTACTCCTACCTTTGTAGTCATCTACTAAACTATTAGTCAAAATAGTTTTTGGTTAGTTGAAAATTTCTTTTTGGCGGGCTACAAGAATGGAGGTTGCGTGGGAAGAAATTGTTGTTGCTGAAGGCCAACTATTGTTGTTTTGTCATGCCGATATTGAATATGCAACTAACTACCCAAGCTCATCAAGCACAAACTAAATATTTTCTTCATAGTTCACTTCTCACTGGGAGGGGTGTGATACGTCTCCAATGTACCTATAATTTATGAAGTATTCATGCCATGTTTACAACAATTCTATACGGTTTTGGTATGATTTGAATGGAACTAACCCGGACTAACGATGTTTTCAGCAGAACTACCGTGGTGTTGTATTTTTTGCAGAAATAAAAGTTTTTGGAATTGGACGAAACTTTTTGGAGAATTATTTTGGAATAAAACAAAAATACTAGAGCAAAGACCCACTGGAGGGGGGACCTGCTGCCCACTAGGCACCAGGGCGGGCCACCCCCCTCTGGCGCGCCCTGGTGGATAGTGGGCCCCTCGAAGCCCATCTTAGCGTGAGACCGACACCAAAAAAATCCTATATATTCAGAAACCCTCGAAAGTTAACCTAGATGAGAAGTTTCGCCGCCGCAAGCCTCTGTATCCATGAAAACTCAATCGGGAGCCCGTTTCGGCATCCTATCAGAGGGGGAAATCATCACCGGAGGCCATCTTCATCATCCCTATGGTCTACATGATGAGGAGGGAGTAGTCCACCCTCGAGGCTGAGGGTTTGTTCTAGTAGCTATGTGTTTGATCTCTCTCTCTCTCTCTCTCGTGTTCTTGATTTGGCACAATCTTGATGTACCGCGAGCTTTGTTAATATAGTTGGATCATATGGTGTTTCTTCCTCTCTATCTTGTTGTGATGAATTGAGTTTTACCTTTGAGATTTCGTTATTATTGGATTGAATACTTTTATGGATTTGAGAACACTTGATGTATGTCTTGCATATGAATACCCGTGGTGACAATGGGGTATTATATTGATTCACTTGATGTATGTTTTGGCACTCAACTCACGGTTTCCCGAGGTGACATTGGGGTAATCTATGCATAGGGGTTGATGCATGTTTTCGTCCTTGTTTCTCTGATAGAAATATTGGGGCACTCTTTGAAGTTCTTTGTGTTGGATTGAATATTATGAATCTGAAGTTGTTTGATGCATATCGTATAACTGACCCACGGATACTTGTGGTGGCATTGGAGTATCTAGGTGACATTAGGGTTGATTGATGTGTTTTCATATGGTGTTATTTTAGTACAAACTCTAGAGCTATATGTGACACTTATAGGGATGGCTCAATAGATTGATCGGAAAGGATAACTTTGAGGTGGTTTGCTACCTACAATAATTTCTTCTTATGTTCTCCGCTAGATAAGAACTTTGGAGTGATTCTTCGTTGCACGTTGAGGGATTGTTATATGATCCAATTATATTAGCATTGTTGAGAGATTGCACTAGTGAAAGTATGAACCCTAGGCCTTATTTTCAAGCATTGCAATACCGTTTGTGCTCACTTTTGTTACTTTCTACCTTGCTGTTTTTTATTATTCCTATTACAAAAACCTATATATACTATCCGTATTACACTTGTATCACCACCTCTTCGCCGAACTAGTGCACCTATACAATTTACCATTGTATTTGGTGTGTTGGGGACACAAGAGACTCTTTATTATTTGGTTGCAGGGTTGTTTCAGAGAGACCATCTTCATCCTATGCCTCCACGGATTGATAAACCTTATGCCACCCACTTGAGGGAAAATTGCTACTGTCCTACAAAACTATGCGCTTGGAGGCCCAACACGAGTCTACAAGAACAATTTGTGTAGTAGACATCAGGGCGTTTTGGCTCCAGGAAGCACATGCTTCTGGGTGAACAGTAATGTGAAAAAAAAATTGTTTTTCAAAAAATTCTGATTTTTTTGTGGATGATAGGGTTAGTGTCGCAAGCATGCTTGACAATTTTCATGCGAAACGGAATAGCAGTCTTTCGTCAGTGAAAAAAACAAATTTGGCGTGCCATTTTGGGGTAACATTTGGTGTTCATTTTTTTCTTGCACAGGCCAAAATGCTTAACATTTTTGCCTCAAAATTTGCAGGTAGCATTTGGATGCTTAACATTTTTGCCTCAAAATTTGCAGGTAGCATTTGGATGTGACTAACAACACATAAAAATATTGTCTTGATTTTTATGACACTCCAGAAATTATTTTTGGGCCAAATTGAATTTGCGACTTCTCATCTTGATACATGATGATGTGCTAAAATTTATTATTTTACTTATAATAATAGTACCATGTCATTTTAGTTAGAGCACTGCCAAGTCATTTATTTAATTCAATGGGTACATAGCTATGTTGCTTAGAGCATCTACAGTCGGGCGCCACAAACGGGTCTTAAACGCATGGGCTGACCGGCACCCCTCGCAGGTTGTAGCGGTCCCACCTGCAGTGACAGAAGCTCCTCCCTCTCTCATCGGTGCACCCAAATTTTAGCCCCACATCATCGCGCGAGGCGGACGCCGACCGGCTTAAATAGCCGCGCCGGCGGATGTCGGCAAGCTTCTCTCTTGTTGTGTAGGCCTATCAATTCTTGCTGTGTGAACGAGATAACTTGACTCTAGATTGCATTTCATCAACTGATGATTGCTCATCGAGTGTTAAGTTTGACTCGTTCATGTATGTTGATACCCCTACTACAATGAAAGTAGATTTTTATTTTGTTCTTCGATTCTTATTGACACATTGTGATTCATAAAAAGCAATACTGACACGAATGCCTCCCTTGTTAAGGATGTAGACCCTGACTAGGAATCTTCTACTCTATCCATTCTTAAATATAAGTCTTTTTAGAGATTCCACTATAGAGACTACATTCAGATATATATAGACGCCTTTTAGAGTGTAGGTTCACTCATTTTGCTACATATGTAGTGTATAGTGGAATCTCTTAAAAGACTTATATTTAGGAACGGAGGGAGTATGTGATAAGCATAGAAGATTCATAGTGAAAGTCTATCTTCTTAACAAAGGATGCAATGATCTCACAAGCTTATCGCTTCTGGACAACCTGGCTATTTAAGCCAGTCGACTAGCTCGTCACACGGCGAGGTGGGGCTATTATTACGGATGTGAAAATCTAAGTATGAGCGATCTTCGGTGTGTTTTGACAGCCCAGCCGGCCCAAGACGGACGGAATGATCGTCGTGCATGGCCCTGCATGTAATAGATGTTTTGGAAATAGGGTATGTAGGTGCAAATGGTAAAATTTGAGGTCCACCCGGTCACTGTCCGCGAGCGCGCCCGGGCGCGCCCCCGGACGTTTGAGGGTCCTAATTTGCAACCTCCGGTTGTAGATGCTCTTAGAGCGGTTGTTCCCTTACTTCATCGAGTTGTGGCACTCGGTGGCGTTGGTTGAGACGATGACGTCAAAATAGAAAGAAGATCATGAAAAGTTGGACTTGTAAGAAAATAATCATATTATTTTTTTGACCTGGAAATAGTAGGAGAGGCTCCTACTGTGTTGTATTAAAACATGACAGAGTTACATAATATGTACATGCTCTTGAGGGAGGACCCTCAAGGAAAAGAGAACAATGTGAAAAAACTAGAAGAAGCTAGACTAAGTAAAGCGAGGGGCTGTAAAGACCAGTGGAGGGAACTCAATTACAAAGAGAGGGCAAATAAAGTTATGTAATCCCAATGAGCTTTTTTGGATCTATAGTAGATAGTAAGAAAATAATCATATTACCATAGATCTATAGTAGATAGTAAGAAAAAATAGTGGTTGTAATTCAGTACTTGAATATGTTATTCAAGATTCATAGAATAAGAAGGGTACTATTAGTCTGAAATGTGAATGTAGTAGATTTTTTTGGAGGAAAATGAACCTTTTCTATAAAACAATTCATTTTAAATATTTTTTACTACTACTATCATATTATCCTTTTACATACAGGTGAATTTTCGCATATGACTGTAACATTAGGCAATAAGTTTGTTGCACGTTGATAACCCACAAGTATAGGGGATCCTAATAGTTTTCGAGGGTAAAGTATTCAACCCAAATTTATTGATCGACACAAGGGAAGCCAAAAAATATTCACGAGTATTAGCAGTTGAGTTGTCAATTCAACCACACCTCAAAGACTTAATATCTGCAGCAAAGTTTTTAGTAGCAAAGTAGTATGGAAGTAACGGTAACGGTGGTAACAGTAGCAATAGCAATTTTGTAGTGATTGTAACAGCAACACGGCGAAAGTAACTTAGCAAAGATCAATATGTGAAAATCTCGTAGGCATTGGATCAGTGATGGATAATTATGTCTGATACAGAACTAGCTCCAATTCGTAAATGTAATGTAGGCATGTATTCCGTTTATAGTCATATGTGCTTATGGAAAAGAACTTGCATGACATCTTTTGTCCTACCCTCCCGTGGCAGCGGGGTCCATAAGGAAACTAAGGGATATTAAGGCCTCCTTTTAATAGAGAACCGGAACAAAGCATTAGCACTTAGTGAATACGTGAACTCCTCAAACTACGGTAATTACTGGAAAGAATCCCAATTATTGTCACCTTGGGGTATGTGGATCATAACACGTAATAGGTGTCTACAACTTGCAAGATCGGATCAAGAACTCACATATATTCATGAAAACATAATAGGTTTAGATCTGAAATCATGGCACTCGGGCCCTAGTGACAAGCATAGCAAAGTCATAGCAACATCAATCTTAGAACATAGTGGATACTAGGCATCAAGCCCTAACAAAACTAACTCAATTACATGATAAATCTCATCCAACCCATCACCGTCGAGCAAGCCTACGAAGGAATTACTCACTCCCAGCGGTGAGCATCATGAAATTGGTGATGGAGGAAGGTTGATGATGACGACGGCGTCGATTTCCCCTCTCGGGAGCCCCAAACGGACTCTAGATCAGCCCTCCCGATGAAGAACAGGAGGTGGCGGCAGCTCCGTATCGTGAAACGTGATGAATCCTTCTCTCTATTTTTTTTTCTCCATGAATAGGTATATATGGAGTTGGACTTAGGGTTGCTGGAGCTCCAGGGGGCCCACAAGCCTGGGAGGCGCACCCTAGGGGGGAGGCGCGCCCCTAGAGCTTGTGGCTCCTGGGTGGCCCCCCTCTGGTATCTTTTTCCACCAGTATTTTTATATATTCCACAAAAATTCTCCGTAAATTTTTAGGTCAATCCGAGAACTTTGATTTCTGCACAAAAATAACACCATGGCAATTCTGCTGAAAACAGCGTCAGTCCGGATTAGTTTCATTCAAATCATGCAAATTAGAGTCCAAAACAAGGGCAAAAGAGTTTGGAAAAGTAGATACGATGGAGACGTATCAACTCCCCCAAGCTTAACCCATTGCTTGTCCTCAAGCAATTCAGTTGACAAACTGAAAGTGGTAAAGAAAAACTTTTACAAACTCTGTTTGATCTTGTTGTTGCAAATATGTCTAACCAATGTTCAGGTTTTCAGCAAAGATTATGAACTACCCATACTCACAATAACACTTTGGTCTCACATTTACACATATGAATGGCATAATCAACTAGCGAGCAATAATAAGATACCTCGAATGACAACACTTTTTCAAAACAATCATGATACAATATGACATAATGGTATCTCGCTGGCCCTTTCTGACACCGCAAAACATAAATGCAGAGCACCACTGAAGTTCAAGCACTAACTAGACATTGTAATTCGTGGCAAAAGAGATCCAGTCACACTCATATTCAACATCAACTAAAAACAAACCATATAAATGACAATAGTGCTCTCCAGTTGGTGCTTTAATAAGAAGATGACGACTCAATAAAAGTAAATAGATAGGCCCTTCCCAGAGGGAAGTAGGGATTTGCAGAGGTGCCAGAGCTTGAAGTTTTTAAAACGGAGATGAATATAACTTTGAGAGGTATGCTTTCATTGTCAACATAACGACTGAGAGATCTCACTATCTTCCATGCTAGACACATTATAGGCGGTTCCCAAACAGAATGGTAAAGTTTTTACTCCCCCTCCACCAACAAACACAAGCCATGGCTAGCCGAATCCACGGGTGCCCTCCATACCAACAACAATCCGGGGGGGGTTTGTTTCATATTATATTTTGATTTTGATCATAGGACTGGGCATCCCGATTACCAGCCACTCTCTCATGAACGAAAAGTGAATAAACACTCATCGTGAGAATAATTGTAACACCCCATATCATTAGCCACAGTAATCACTTTTGATAATGACAAGTCAGCATGTTTAACAGTGCATAATCATCATTAGCATCATATTGCATTTCAACTCCTAACTCAAATTCAGATTTAAATGAAAGTGGAAAATAAAAGTTGTCCAACATAGAAATTAAAATGTTCAATAAATAGCAAATATTGCAGAGACCATTCTAAAATTGTAACCAACAATAAATAAGTTAATTAGGTGGCACTAATATTACAAAAACAGCAAGGATTAATGCATTTTAATTATTATAAAAATTTGTGTGAACTCAAGTTAGCTCCAAACCAATTTTGGTAGTGGTAGAGGATGCCTAGTATTTATGGGAACAATTCCCATGTTTTACAAAATTCAATTTGAGGCCTAACTATTTACTAAATAGGAGTTATGAATAAATAAAAAGAAAAAGACAAAAGAAAACAAAACAAGAAAAAAATAAAAAAGAGAAAATTCCCCCCCGGCCCAACTGGGCCACGGCCACCAGGCCGGCCCAGCTCCCCCCCACCTATATGGCCTCCCCAGGCCGAACCCTAATCCCACCGACATCCCCCACCCCTCGTTCCCCCCCGATCTGGATCGGGCCAGCGCCCGCGCTCGCCTCGCCAGCGCCCGACGCGCTCGACCCCGCGCCCGACGCCGCTCGTCGCCGGGCCTCGCCTCATCGTCCACCTCGCCGGACACGCCGCCTCGCCTCTCCTTCATCGGACGCCGTCGCCGCTCGCCTCCTCGTCCCCCTGCCCCGAACCGCTGCCCAGTCCCTACAGCTCGCAGTGAGCACCGCGCCGCTCGCGCCCCTCCTCTCCCCTCGGTCGCCGCTGCTACATGCAACGCGCCCACACCTCGCTCACCGCCCGCCGCTCACGCCACTGCCCCTGCCGCTGCTGCTGATCGCCCGGGCGCCGCCCCGCTCCGGCCTGCCGTGCGCCTGCCCCGCCCCTGCCGTGCACGCACACGCACGCACGCGCCCACGCACACGCGCCGCACCCATCGCCCGCTGTGGCCCTCGTGCCACTGACCGGTGGGGCCCAGTGCCCCAGTGCCACACACATATGGGGCCCAGCCCCTAAAACGAATTAAGAAAAATAGAAAATATAAATATAAAATAAAAATAAAAATTAATAAAATTAATAATTAATTAATTAAATAGTAATTAATTAGCTTAATTAATCCTAATTAGATTAACCTAATCACTAGTTAAATTAATTAAACCCTGATTAGCCTAACAGACTATGACAGGTGGCCCCCACCTGTCAGATTGTGCTGACATCAACATGAGGTCATGCTGATGTCATCAACACTGTTTTGGATAATGTTAATTTAAATAATTAATTAAATTCCAGAAATTAATAAAAGCTTTAGAAAATCATATTAAATAATCTGTAACTCCGATGAAAATAATTTGTACATGAAACTTGCTCAGAATTTCGATACGAACCCGAATACGTCCTCCGTATTCCCGTCAGATGCCTCTAGCTATAAGAACATTGAACTTTTAGACCGATTTCGATAAATGAATAGTGCCCAACTTTAATTAAATAAATCCGAATAAATTCCTAAATTAACTAAATCATTTAGTTAGGCAGTAGAACACCCCGGCATATCATTTAGACATGTCATACATATTGTTTGCATTATTGCCGTGAATTTATTGTTTCTCTCCCCCTCCTTCTCTCTCGATAGACGCCGAGACCGACGACGCTGCACCTGGGTACGACTACACTACCGACGAGCAGCCCGTTGACGACCCCTCTCTCTTGCCAGAGCAACCAGGCAAGCCCCCCCCTTGAGCATCCAGATATCGCCCATTCCATTTCTCCTGCTTGCATTAGATTTTGCTACTGTTAATGTATGCTCCTATTCTGATGCATAGCCTGCTGTTGTAACCTGTTCATTGTTACCTTACCTACCTATGATGAACTGTTTAGTATAGGTTGGTAGTGAACCATCAGTGACCCCACCACCTTATCCTTGTTGCCCCTGCTTGATCATCGATGACTCGATCAACGTGATCGTCGACCAGAGACCGACACCTCACTTCACACCCCCTTAGTTGTACGACTCTGTGTAGTAACTATCGAGTGCCGAGGGTGATACCTCGTAACGCACTCCTGATGAATATTCTGCAGTGTAGCTGTTCGGTCGTGGTCATCGAGGGTGATTCCTCCTTCTCCACTTCTAATACGACTCTATCGTGCAACCCTCAGTGTGAACCTCGAGGGTGATGCTTCATACGTTCACCCTGATGATTTCGTTGAGTGGAATCCGCCGAGGGTGATTCCTCGGGTTTCCCCCTTGATGTTATGACCACACGGTTACTTTGACCTTTGTTACAGGCGGGTCCACCCTGGTGGGTACCCGCTGGGGATCTATGATGTCGGGTGTGCTGGAAGGGCACTCGAGTGTGATATTGTGGCGGAGCATCAGAGACTCTGATTGTCTCCGCATGATACTAATTGAGCCTATTGGATTTGGGTGTGTGATCTGAGTGGGTTGACGTGCCCTATACGCACTACCACCACGCGGGATAATGGTTATGGGACCCTCTGCGATGTACGTTTCTCCCGAAAGCTCCTCAGACGTCACGATTCACCGTGCGGGCTGATTGTCGGGATTGGGCTGGATACTTCACTGACGAGCTCAGTGTCGCGCCTCCACCCCGGCCAGTCTCGCAACGCGCAGGGTGCCCAAGGCGATGGCCCGAGACCTCTGGGTGCATAGGTTAGTCCGGCGTGCTGACCTCTCTGCCGAGCCTAGGTTGGGCGCTGCTTCGTGTTGATCTTTCGAGGACGGGCATTACTCAGCAAGCGTGTCCGGCCAGAGTTGATCGAGCGTGTTGGGTAACAGTAGTGCACCCCTGCAGGGATGAATCATCTATCGATAGTCGGTCCTACGGTAAAGGACGCTCAGTTTGTGTATCCCGATCTACTACTTGAACTGGATACTTGTTACTTAATTGAAGCTTCGGGATCGCTTTCTCGCTGGGAGTCGAGGAAGGATCTTTAAGCTGTACTTCAACATGTTTGCTAAATAAAATGCTATTCTACTCACTTCTACTGCTGCAAGATGATGGCCTCGTGAAGATGTTTGAAGATGCTAGTCTTCGATAGGACTAGGCCTTCTCTCTATTCTGGCATTTCTGCAGCCCAGTCCACTTATACAGCCTTTCTCCATTGATAATGTTGCATATGTAGTATAGATCCTTGCTTGCTGAGTACTTCGGATGAGTACTCACGGTTGCTTTACTTTCTCTTTTCCCCATACCCCACCTTGATGATACATCAGACGATGGAGTCCAGGAGCCAGATGCCACCTCAGGAGCTTACTACCAGGAGGGTCCAGAGGGTACTTACTACTGGATCGAGCCAGACGACCAGGAGTAGGATCGGAGGCTCCTAGGCAGGAGGCCAACGCCTTTCGATCTAGTATCGCTGTTTGTGCTAGCCTTCTTAAGGCAAAACTTGTCTAACTATGTCTGTACTCAGATAATATTTGTATGACTGACTTATGTATTCGGATCTTCGGATCCCTGGTCTATAATATGGTGGATCTCAGTTTAAATTATGTTAGAGTTGTGTTGTGATATCTTCCCGTGAGTCCCTGTGCTTGATCGTACATGTTTGCGTGTATGATTAGTGTATGATTGAGTCGGGGGCGCCACAAGTTGGTATCAGAGCCGACTGCCTGTAGGAAGCCCCCTTCCAATTCCTTGGCCGAAGTTGAGTCTAGACATCGAAAAACTAATTTACTAACTTGGCTGTGAGGCTTACGGGCCCACGTCGCCAACTGGGTGGTATTAGGATCTTTTATTCCTCGTATATACTCTGGGACTCTGATCTCTCTTCTACTCGGGTTAAATAAATTTTACTAACGCCGACACTTAGGATCTCGTAAATCCCATCTACCCGGAGAGCTGGATATCTGTGCGATTTCCCTATCATTGATCTGATTAGTCTGATAATCATTTTCCTTTCCATTGATTTGTTTAACCTTTCTCTCCGAGTTGTGTTAAACTTCTCATTGTCATTTGACAAATCTGAATTTCCTCTGTTTCAGATGGACCGTTTGTTTCCACCACGTCCTACGACACAGCTTGTGCTTCGCACTTGGGCTCGTGATGCCCCTGGGTTTCCAGCTATCTTGATCGCTCTCATGACCAGACTTGGCTATCGTTGGTATCCTGAGTACTTGGTTTACGAGGATTACCGCGAGTTCAATCAGGAGCAGTACCATGCTGATGTTCGTATCTATGATCAGCAAAATGACTCAGACACCGAGCTACACCTTTTCCACGGAATCGGCGTGACGATTGAGATGGCAGTGCATGATGCCGCCTACTCTGCTGTCGCACGTCTCCGAGGACAGTTCAGCGATATCTTGGATGACTCTGAGTTCCGATACATGTCGTATGCCCCTGCTGGAGATGCAACTGGATACTACACAGCTATCTGTGCCTCGTATGAGCCTCGTCGCTATGACCCGCGCGTTCTGATTCAGTGCACTCAGGCTCTGGATCGCACTGTTCGGGCCCTTGCCGTCGAGTTGGTTGCCACTCGAGCACGTCTCTACGATGCTATGACGCAGTTGCTACCCGCTGTTCGTGCAGGGATACATCCTGAGCACATCCTTTACCTGCGCAGGACTCAGATGTATGCTGGTATTGATTGGCCTGCTGTTGGAGGTCATATACCCGCACGTGGACCTCTTCTTACAGCTCGAGACCGGATTCTGCATCAGAGTGCACATGGAGCGCATGATCCTTCCGCGACGAACATTCGTCGTCCGCACTTGCAGTTACCCCATTTCAGTGGTTTTCTCCGACGTTGATGTAGCCTTTGCTATGTCTCGTTGTGTACTTCCTTTCCGCGTGCCTGCACGCCGCCTAGTATGTCTAGTTCTAAATTTGCGCCGTTGTGCTGTCCGCATGTACCCGACTTTGTGTATGGATCTGTATGTCTTAATTGACTATTGTTATGTATCTGTTACACTACTTAAATTGTTGTCGAGTTACATCATGCTTGTCACTAAACGCTTGCAATTGCTTTTACTAAACTACCCCCTGTTGATACTTAGCAGGATGGTTAGACCAGGTGGTCGTGGTCGTGGTACCCCTGAACACCCACCACTGCCAGACTATATGGCAGCTATGATGCAACAGTTTGAGCTTAACCGCCAGTTCGTGACTGGAATCATGGCTCAGTTTCCGCATCAGAACAACCAGAACCAAAACCCAGCTTCAATAACTTTGACAGAGTTTATGCGACTCAACCCAACTCAGTTCCGCAACTCTGACAAGCCACTGGATGCTGATGACTGGCTCCGCGACATCACTCATGAGATGGAGTCTGCTAATGTCGCCCTTGCCAACTTCGTCAACTTCGCGGCCTTTTTCTTAAAGGGCCCCGCAGCTCAATGGTGGGACACACACAAGCGTACTCTGCCTGTTGGAACAGTCATCACCTGGTATGAGTTCCAGGCTGCTTTCCGTACACGTTACATCCCTCAGGCAATCATGGAACAGATGAAGACCCAGTTCTGTAACCTCACTCAGGGCAACAAGACTATCGAAGCTTATCA
This sequence comes from Thinopyrum elongatum, assembly GCA_011799875.1. Taxonomy (NCBI): domain Eukaryota; kingdom Viridiplantae; phylum Streptophyta; class Magnoliopsida; order Poales; family Poaceae; genus Thinopyrum; species Thinopyrum elongatum. The sequence goes on along the minus strand of CM022303.1, from coordinate 492,368,240 downwards.
GCGGGAATTTCTTGACCTCTCCCGCTATGCTGAAGAAGAGATCGCCACGGATGCCCGTAGACAAGAGAAGTTCCGTAATGGACTACACCCCGACCTCGAGCTTGCCCTTGCTCCTCAAGACTTCAATGACTTTTCCACCCTTGTGAACAAGGCTATTCTTGTTGAGACTGCTCAGTTGAAGCATAAGGACTCGCAGAAGCGCTATCGTGATGCTGGCTCATCTTCGGGCTCAGCATCGAAGCGTCAAGTTTGGATTCCCAACAATGCGTTCCGTCCAAATACCTCTGCGCCAAAGAACAACTATGCTGCACCACGTCTGCCTCCTCCACCACCAAGGCAGCCAAAAGCTCAAGCTATTCAAAACAATGCTCCTCTCCGTCCTGAAGATGGTCTGTGCTTCAAGTGCCGCAAACCAGGTCACCAGGCTAAAGACTGCCGCCAGACTCAGAATCAGCTAGCTTTTCCTCGTTCTGGCCGTGGCAATGGTCGTGGCAACAATCAGACCCGCAATTATAATACTGGGTCTGCTGCACATGGTCGTGGACACGCTTACAACATTGACATTGAAGAAGTCCAGGATCAACCTGCTACTGTGATGGGTACCCTTCTTGTTAACTCATTACCTGCTTCTGTTTTATTTGATTCAGGAGCATCACATTCATTCATCTCTGGAAAATTTGCATTTATGCATGGCATTCGATATGAGAAAATGCATACTCTGTTAGTCATTAAAACTCCCGGAGGTCACTGTCATGCTGACGTGATAGCACCTAACATTACCGTCGAAATTAAAGGGTTGGAATTCCTTGCCTCGCCCATCGTCTTGAAGTCTTCCACCATAGACCTCATACTCGGAATGGATTGGTTGAAAGCTCACATTGCTTCGATCAATTGTGCCACTAAAGTCGTCCAACTTCTTCACCCCTCCGATGAGATAGTGAACTATACCGCCTGCATTACACGGGACACTGAAGCTCAGATATATGTTCTGAATGCTTTGAACGCCTCACCTCTGGAAGGAATCGAGAACGTTCCTGTCGTTCGAGATTTTCCAGACGTCTTTCCAGAAGAACTTCCAGGAATACCCCCGGCTAGAGCTGTCGAGTTTGTTATTGACTTGAAGCCTGGCACCGTCCCTATTGCCAAGCGACCTTATAAGATGCCTCCGCATCACCTACTCGAGCTTAAGGAAGAAATCGACAAGTCGCTTAAGAGTGGTTTCATCCGCCCCAGTTCCTCTGCTTGGGGAGCACCTTCACTCTTCGTTAAGAAGAAGGATGGAACTAACCGTTTGGTTCAGGATTATCGGACCATTAACCAAGCCACAATCCAGAATAAATACCCACTGCCCCGGATCAATGATCTTTATGATCAACTTGCTGGATCATCGGTGTTCTCTAAACTCGACTTGAGGTTGGGTTATCACCAGATCCGTGTCCGTGAAGAGGATATTCCCAAGACTGCATTCGTCACTCGTTATGGCTCCTATGAATACACCGTCATGTCATTTGGCCTAACGAATGCTCCAGCAACTTTCTCCCGTCTGATGAATTATATATTCATGGATTACCTCGACAAATTCGTCGTGGTATATCTAGATGATATTCTGGTTTATTCTAAGAATAAAGAAGAACATGTTGAACACCTCCGTTTGGTACTAGAAAGGCTTCGAGAACACCAGTTGTATGCCAAGTATTCCAAATGTGAATTTTGGCTTTCTGAAGTAACTTACCTTGGTCATGTGATTTCCAAGGATGGAATTGCTGTTAACCCCGAACGAGTTCAGGCTATTCTTGACTGGACTCCCCCGAAGAATGTTAAGCAAGTTAGAAGTTTTCTCGGACTTGCAAGTTATTGCCGTCGATTCGTTGAGAACTTTTCCAAGATTGCGAAACCATTGACGAATCTGCTTCACAAAGGTGTTAAATTTGAGTGGACAGAAAAATGTCAAGAAAGCTTTCAGACACTAAAAGATAAATTAACATCTGCCCCAGTCTTAGCACCCCCGGATTCCCAAAAGGATTTCGTGATATACTGTGATGCCTCCCGTCAAGGATTAGGCTGTGTCCTAATGCAAGAACGCAAGGTGATTGCTTATGCCTCCCGACAATTGCGTCCTCACGAAGAAAATTACCCAGTGCACGATCTCGAACTTTCTGCGGTTATTTATGCCCCGAAGCTATGGCGACATTACCTTCTCGGTAACCGTTGCGAGATATATACGGATCATCAAAGTTTGAAGTATTTATATACTCAACCGGATCTGAACCTTCGTCAACAAAGATGGCTCGAGACAATAGCCGATTATGATATGAATATCTCATACACCCCTGGCAAGGCTAATGTAATGGCCCATGCTTTGAGCCGTAAGGCTTATTGCAACAATCTTACCGTTCAGGAAACACAACCTCTTCTCCATGAAGAGCTTCGCAAATTGAACCTCCATATTGTTCCACAGGGTTATCTCAATACCCTGGTTGTCGAACCAGATTTAGAACACAGCATCAAGACTATGCAACGGTATGACTCTGAAGTTGAAAGGATCAAGCGATACCTCGAAAAAGGAAAGCCGTTGGAATTCCATCTTAAAGATGATGGGATCCTATTCTTCCAACACCGACTCTTCGTACATAAGTTCAAGGATGAGAGAGAACACGTTATGATGGAAGCTCATGACACTCCTCTGTCAATTCATCCTGGTAGCACAAAGATGTACCGTGACATTTGTCAGAGATACTGGTGGCCTAATATGAAGCGAGACATTGCTCGTTATGTTTCTGAGTGTGACGTTTGCCGCCGCATTAAAGCACAACATCAAAGGTCCGCTGGAACTCTGCAACCCCTTGCAATTCCTGAATGGAAATGGGACAAGGTCCAAATGGATTTCATTACTGGTTTTCCCAGATCCCAGAAGGGTCATGATGCTATTTTTGTCGTCATTGACCGATTCTCTAAGGTTGCTCACTTTCTGCCAGTTAAAGAGACAATCACTGCTAGTCAGTTAGCAGACTTGTATGTTTCCCGAATTGTGTCACTCCACGGTGTTCCGCTGGAGATCAGTTCTGATCGTGGCAGACTCTTCACCTCCAGATTCTGGAATAGTTTCCAAGAAGCTATGGGAACTCATCTGTCTTTCAGCACCGCTTTTCACCCTCAGTCATAGGGTCAAGTTGAACGAGTTAATCAAGTGCTCGAAGATATGCTACGAGCTTGCGTCATCTCCTTCGATAAGAAATGGGAGGAATCTCTCCCGTATGCCGAATTCTCTTACAACAATAGCTATCAAGCTAGTTTGAAAATGGCACCGTTTGAAGTTCTATACGGTCGTAAGTGTCGAACCCCTCTGAATTGGTCAGAAACTGGGGAACGCTCACTCGTCGGACCGGACATTATTCAACAAGCTGAAGAACAAGTCCGCATTGTCCGTGAACATTTGAAAACTGCTCAGTCTCGTCAGAAGAGCAACTATGACCGAAAGCACCAGGAAATGGTCTATCAACCTGGCGAGCAAGCTTACCTCCGTGTCACTCCGTTGAAAGGCACTCATAGGTTCGGAATCAAAGGCAAGTTGGCTCCTCGTTACATTGGCCCGTTCTGTATTCTTGCCCGTCGAGGAGAAGTGGCATATCAGTTGCAATTGTCGCCAAATCTTTCACAAGTACATGATGTCTTTCATGTATCCCAACTCCGTCGCTGCTTCAAGGATCCTATTCGAGCTGTGGATCACGAAGTGCTTGAATTACAGGAAGATCTGTCTTATCCAGAATATCCCATCCGTGTTCTTGATGAAGCTGAACGTCGGACTCGTCAAAAGTCAATCAAATTCCTCAAAGTTCAGTGGTCAAATCATTCTGAAGATGAAGCCACTTGGGAAAGCGAGGATCGTCTTCGCGAAGAATACCCCTCTTTCTTTCAGTCTTCCTCTTAATTCTCGGGACGAGAATTCTTGATAGATGAGGAGAATTGTAACACCCCATGTCATTAGCCACAGTAATCACTTTTGATAATGACAAATCAGCATGTTTAACAGTGCATAATCAGCATTAGCATCATATTGCATTTCAACTCCTAACTCAAATTCAGATTTAAATGAAAGTGGAAAATAAAAGTTGTCCAACATAGAAACTAAAATGTTCAATAAATAGCAAATATTGCAGAGACCATTCTAAAATTGTAACCAACAATAAATAAGTTAATTAGGTGGCACTAACATTACAAAAACAGCAAGGATTAATGCATTTTAATTATTATAAAAATTTGTGTGAACTCAAGTTAACTCCAAACCAATTTTGGTAGTGGTAGAGGATGCCTAGTATTTATGGGAACAATTCCCATGTTTTACAAAATTCAATTTGAGGCCTAACTATTTACTAAACAGGGGTTATGAATAAATAAAAAGAAAAAGACAAAAGAAAACAAAACAAGAAAAAAATAAAAAAGAGAAAATCCCCCCCCGGCCCAACTGGGCCACGGCCACTAGGCCGGCCCAGCTCCCCCCCCCACCTATATGGCCTCCCCCAGGCCGAACCCTAATCCCCACCGACACTCCCCCCCCTCGCCCCCCCGATCTGGATCGGGCCAGCGCCCGCGCTCGCCTCGCCAGCGCCCGACGCCGCTCGTCGCCGGGCCTCGCCTCACCATCCACCTCGCCGGACACGCAGCCTCGCCTCTCCTTCATCGGACGCCGTCGCCGCTCGCCTCCTCGTCCCCCTGCCCTCAACCGCTGCCCAGTCCCTACAGCTCGCGGCGAGCACCGCGCCGCTCGCGCCCCTCCTCTCCCCTCGGTCGCCGCAGCTACGCGCACCGCGCCCGCTCCTCGCTCACCGCCACTCGCTCGCGCCCTCTGTCGCTGGACCGCGCCCGTCCCCGGCGCCTGCTCGCGCCGCCCCGCACCCGCGCGCGCGCCCGCCCGCCGCCCCTGCCGCTGCTGCCGACCGCCCGCGCGCCGCCCCGCTCCGGCCTGCTGTGCGCCTGCCCCGCCCCTGCCGCGCACGCGCGCCGCGCACGTCGCCCGTTGTGGCCCTCGTGCCACTGACCGGTGGGGCCCAGTGCCCCAGTGCCACAGACAGATGGGGCCCAGCCCCTAAAACGAATTAAGAAAAATAGAAAATAAAAATAAAAAATAAAAATAAAAATTATTAGAATTAATTAATTAATTAATTAGTAATTAATTAGCTTAATTAATCCTAATTAGATTAACCTAATCACTAGTTAAGTTAATTAAACCCTGAATAGCCTAACAGACTATGACAGGTGGCCCCCACCTGTCAGATTGTGCTGACATCAGCATGAGGTCATGCTGATGTCATCAACACTGTTTCGGATAATGTTAATTTAAATAATTGATTAAATTCCAGAAATTAATAAAAGCTTTAGAAAATCATATTAAATAATCCGTAACTCCGATGAAAATAATTTGTACATGAAACTTGCTCAGAATTTCGATACGAACCCGAATACGTCCTTCGTATTCCCGTCAGATGCCTCCAGCTATAACAACATTGAACTTTTAGACCGATTTCGATAAATGAATAGTGCCCAACTTTAATTAAATAAATCCGAATAAATTCCTAAATTAACTAAATCATTTAGTTAGACAGTAGAACACCCCGGCATATCATTTAGACATGTCATACATATTGTTTGCATTATTGCCGTGAATTTAGTTCTCTCCCCCTCCTTCTCTCTCGATAGACGCCGAGACCGACGACGCTGCACCTGGGTACGACTACACTACCGACGAGCAGCCCGTTGACGACCCCTCTCTTTGCCAGAGCAACCAGGCAAGCCCCCCCCCCCCCCCTTGAGATCCAGATATCGCCATTTCATTTCTCCTGCTTGCATTAGATTTGCTACTGTTAATGTATGCTCCTATTCTGATGCTATAGCATGCTGTTGTAACCTGTTCATTGTTACCTTACCTACCTATGATGAACTGTTTAGTATAGGTTGGTAGTGAACCATCAGTGACCCCACCACCTTATCCTTGTTGCCCCTGCTTGATCATCGACGACTCGATCAACGTGATCGTCGACCAGAGACCGACACCTCACTTCACACCCCCTTAGTTGTACGACTCTGCGTAGTAACTATCGAGTGCCGAGGGTGATACCTCGTAACGCACTCCTGATGAATATTCTGCAGTGTAGCTGTTCGGTCGTGGTCATCGAGGGTGATTCCTCCTTATCCACTTCTGATACGACTCTATCGTGCAACCCTCAGTGTGAACCTCGAGGGTGATGCTTCATACGTTCACCCTGATGATTTCGTTGAGTGGAATCCGCCGAGGGTGATTCCTCGGGTTTCCCCCTTGATGTTATGACCACACGGTTACTTTGACCTTTGTGACAGGCGGGTCCACCCTGGTGGGTACCCGCTGGGGATCTATGATGTCGGGTGTGCTGGAAGGGCACTCGAGTGTGATATTGTGGCGGAGCATCAGAGACTCTGATTGTCTCCGCGTGATACTAATTGAGCCTATTGGATTTGGGTGTGTGATCTGAGTGGGTCGACGTGCCCTATACGCACTACCACCACGCGGGATAATGGTTATGGGACCCTCTGCGATGTACGTTTCTCCCGAAAGCTCCTCAGACGTCACGATTCACCGTGCGGGCTGATTGTCGGGATTGGGCTGGATACTTCACTGACGAGCTCAGTGTCGCTCCTGCACCCCGGCCAGTCTCGCAACGCGCAGGGTGCCCAAGGTGATGGCCCGAGACCTCTGGGTGCATAGGTTAGTCCGGCGTGCTGACCTCTCTGCCGAGCCTAGGTAGGGCGCTGCTTCGTGTTGATCTTCCGAGGACGGGCATTACCCAGCAAGCGTGTCCGGCCAGAGTTGATCGAGCGTGTTGGGTAACAGTAGTGCACCCCTGCAGGGATGAATCATCTATCGATAGCCGGTCCTACGGTAAAGGACGCTCAGTTTGTGTATCCCGATCTACTACTTGAACTGGATACTTGTTACTTAATTGAAGCTTCGGGATCGCTTTCTCGCTGGGAGTCGAGGAAGGATCTTTAAGCTGTACTTCAACATGTTTGCTAAATAAAATGCTATTCTACTCTCTTCTACTGCTGCAAGATGATGGCCTCGTGAAGATGTTTGAAGATGCTAGTCTTCGATAGGACTAGGCCTTCTCTCTATTCTGGCATTTCTGCAGCCCAGTCCACTTATACAGCCTTTCTCCATTGATAATTTTGCATATGTAGTATAGATCCTTGCTTGCTGAGTACTTCGGATGAGTACTCACGGTTGCTTTACTTTCTCTTTTCCCCATACCCCACCTTGATGATACATCAAACGATGGAGTCCAGGAGCCAGATGCCACCTCAGGAGCTTACTACCAGGAGGGTCCAGAGGGTACTTACTACTGGATCGAGCCAGACGACCAGGAGTGGGATCGGAGGCTCCCAGGCAGGAGGCCAACGCCTTTCGATCTAGTGTCACTGTTTGTGCTAGCCTTCTTAAGGCAAAACTTGTCTAACTATGTCTGTACTCAGATAATATTTGTATGACTGACTTATGTATTCGGATCTTTGGATCCCTGGTCTGTAATATGGTGGATCTCCATTTAAATTATGTTAGAGTTGTGTTGTGATATCTTCCCGTGAGTCCCTGTGCTTGATCGTACATGTTTGCGTGTATGATTAGTGTACGATTGAGTCGGGGGCGCTACAATAACCCACCTAGCATGGAAGATATTGACAGCCCCCAGTGGCTACATGAGTGATTCGGGCATACAAAACAGGTTATTATTTGAAGGTTTAGGGTTTGGCACATGCAAATTTACTTGGAACGGCAGGTAAATACCGCATATAGGTAGGTATGATGGACTCATATGGAACAACTTTGGGTTTAAGGAAGTGGATGCACAAGCAGTATTCCTGGTTAGTACAAGTGAAGGCTAGCAAATAGATTGAGAAGCGCCCAACTAGAGAGCGACAACGGTCATAAACATGCATTGAGATTAATCAACATTGGGTACAAGCATGAGTAGGATATAAATCACCATGAACATAAATATCGTGGATGCTATGTTGGCTTTGATTCAACTACATGCGTGAACATGTGCCAAGTCAAGCCACTTGAATCATTCAGAGGAGGATACCATCCTATCATACTACATCATAACCATTTTAAAATTCATGTTGACACACAAGATAAACCATTATCCACTCCTAACTAATTAAGCATGGCATTAGTAACCATAATCTCTAATTGTCATTACAAACATGCTTTATTCATAATAGGCTGAATCAAGAATGATGAGCTAATCATATTTACAAAAACAAAATAGGTCGAGTTCATACCAACTTTTCTTCATCTCAATTATTTCATCAAATTTTGTCATTATTGCCTTTCACTTGCACGACCGAACAATGTGAATAATAATAAGAGTGCACGTGCATTGGACTAAGCTTGAATCTGCAAACATTCATTCAAATGAGAAGACAAAGTAATATGGGCTCTTCATTAGATCAACAATAATGCATATGAGAGCCACTCAACATTTTCATCGTGGTCTTCTCCTTATGACCCAAAGTAAAGAAAAGAATTTCAGAGAAACACACTAAAATATTTTTGGAGTTTTGTTTTTTTTCTTGAAGAAAGCAAATTAACGAAAGGGAACAAAAACGAGAAAACTATTTACACGGGAAAGCTCCCACCAAGCATAAGAAGAACGGGAAATCTTTTTGGGTTTTCTTTTAATACTACAACTAATTAAACTAAAAATAAAAACTAAAAAGAAGCAAGAAATATTTTTGGGTTTTATCAAAGTTTCCAAACACATAAGAAGAAAGGAAGAAAAATAAACTAGCATGGATAATACAATGAAAAAGGATGATCACTGACAACTGGAATGAATGTGTGATGCATGAATGTAATGTCGGTGAGAAATACGTATCCCCCAAGCTTAGGCTTTTTGGCCTAAGTTGGTCTATGGTCAAGGTTGGCCGGGGTAATATCCAAAGTCGTAGTTAGGTTTGAGTTGGATTGCAGCTGCCACCGCTTGGCGGGCTGCCTCATTGAGGCAAGCGGTCTCCCTCGTCCTCTCATACTCTGCCTCCTCTCTAAGTATGAAATATCTCCATTTTACCTGAAAGTCAAAGAAAGCAGGGGCGAGAAGTGTAATATGGAAGACGCGATGCCTGTCAAAGATTAGTCTGTACAGGAAAGGCAGATCGCCCCCCTCAAGAAATTGGAAATGTTCCATAGCGTCGTATTCAAGGAAAGCAGGTGGCAACTGAGCATCATTTTCTTTTATTATAACCCCAAGATAATCAGCTAAATGAGTGGCATAAATTCCACCAAAGAAATCTCCATCTAAAGCATTATTATGTAACCGCCTTGCAACAATAGCCCCCAAGTTATATCGTTTATCATCCATTACCGCGCTCTTGAGGACACTTAAATCAGGAGAGCAAAGGTCATGTTTCCCATTAATGCATCTACCTATGAAGAGAGCAAAATAATTTAAAGCAGGAAAGTGAATACTCCCTATAGTAGCTTGTGTTACGCTTCTAGTTTCTCCCCTAGTGATGCTAGCAAGGAATTCAACACAATCAGATTTACGAGGTTCAATATAAACACCCCATTGCGGAATTTTGCATGCTTCATTAAATTCTTCAAGGTCCATGCAAAATGATTTATCATAGAGATCAAATAAAACAAAATTTGTATTGCGATGGACTGAATGCTCATATCTTCGCACAAAGGAATCAGTAAGATTGTAATATTGCAAGCACTTATCTGACACCAAGTCTGTCAGGCCGGCATTATGCACGTACATATCAAACTCTTCTTTGAAGCCTGCACGAGTCATGAAGTGATCTGACGGCCATTTGCAAGTTCACACTAGAGCTTCACATGGTGGTTCAAGGTTCGGCTCCCGTATCGCGAGCCTTGGGGATTTCTTCTTCGAGGAACCACCTTGGAACATCTTCCTAAACATTTTCTTCCTCTGAAAATTTCTGAAATTTTTAGTGACTCAAAATAAAAGTGAACCAAACTCAAAAAAATTGATAGCAACTACTCCCACAAGTGTCTAGAACCTATATCATGCAACAAAACTACTTTGAACCATATAAATTTGACATGCTAGCTCAAGAACATGGTCACCACAACAGCAAAATTTTGCAATATACAAAGCACTAGAACAAAAACTAATTGGACCACTGGAGGAGTCACATACCGAAGAACAATCCCCCAAAATAGTTTTGAAAATGGAGCTCCGAGCAAGGAGATCGAAAATGACAGCAAGATGAGCAAGAACACGGGTTTGAGCAAGGATGCGATATTTTCTAGAGGAAGACGAAGTGCATGGGTGGCTGGAATAAGTGAGGGGGCCTACATGGGCCCCACAAGCCTGCTAGGCGCACCCAGGGGGGTGGGCGCGCCCTGTGAGCTTGTGGCTCACAGGTGCACCCCCCTGGGGTGTGTTCAGTGCCAAAAAAATTCAAATATTACCGAAAAAATCATCTAATTTTTTTAGGGCAATTGGAGAACTTTTATTTTTTGGTCATTTTTTTATTGCACAGATAATTCAAAAAAAGTAAAATAATGGCATTTCTACTTTATTAATTCTAAATAACAACAAGTAAAAGGTGGGTACAGAAAGTTGTGTCTCCTAAATTCATCCATCACATGCTCATCAAAATGAATCCATTAATAAGGTTGATCAAGTCTTATTAACAAACTTCTTCCGACTGACATGAAACTGGAGAATTTTTTAATAACACTAGGTTACCTCAATGGGGATATGCATGTCCCCAACAATAAGAATATCATATTTCTTTTTGACAGTAGAATTTAAAACCTCCAATAGCAATTGTTGGAATTTCTCCTATAGAGTTGATAATATTTACTTGAGGTTGTTTCTTCGGAAAGTGTACTGTATGCTCATTACCATTGACATGAAAAGTGACATTGCCCTTATTGCAATCAATAACAGCCCCTGCAGTATTCAGAAAAGGTCTACCAAGGATGATCGACATACTGTCATCCTCGGGTAAATCAAGAATAACAAAGTCCGTTAAGATAGTAACATTTGCAACTACGACAGGTACATCCTCACAAACACCGATGGGTATAGCAGTTGATTTATCAGCCATTTGCAAAGAGATTTCAGTTGGTGTCAACTTATTCAAATCAAGTCTTCGGTACAAAGAGAAAGGCATAACACTAACACCAGCTCCTAAATCACATAAAGCAGTTTTAACATAGTTTCTTTTAATGGAGCAAGGTATAGTTGGTATTCCAGGGTCTCCTAGTTTCTTTGGTATTCCACCTTTAAATGTATAATTAGCAAGCATGGTGGAAATTTCAGCTTCCGGTATCTTTCTTTTATTTGTGACAATATCTTTCAAATACTTAGCACAAGGAGACATTTTTGAAATATCAGTCAAGCGTAAACGCAAAAAGATAGGTCTAAGCATTTCAACAAAGCGCTCAAATTCTTCATCATCCTTTTTCTTGGATGGTTTAGGAGGAAATGGCATGGGTTTCTGAACCCATGGTTCTCTTTCTTTGCCATGTTTCCTAGCAATGAAGTCTCTCTTATCATATCTTCTATTCTTAGGTTGTGGGTTATCAAGATCAATAGCAGGTTCTATCTCCACATCATTATCATTACTAGGTTGAGAATTGATACGTCTCCGTCGTATCTATAATTTTTGATTGTTTCATGCCAATATTCTACAACTTTAATATACTTTTGGCAACTTTTTATATTATTTTTGGGACTAACATATTGATCCAGTGCCTAGTGCCAGTTCCTGTTTGTTGCATATTTTTGTTTTGCAGAATATCCATATCAAACGGAGACCAAACGCGATAAAACTTACGCAGATTTTTTTTGGAATATATGAGATTTTTGGGAAAAAGAATCAACGCGAGACGATGTCCGAGGGCCCCACAAGCCCTAGGGGTGCGCCCCCTACCCAGGGCGCGCCTGGGAGGCTTGTGGCCACCCCATAAAGTGGTTGGTACCCTTCTTCGGCCGCAAGAAAGCTAATATCCAGATAAAAATCGTGTTAAAATTTCAGCCCAATCGGAGTTACGGATCTCTGGGAATTTAAGAAACGGTGAAAGGCCAGAAAACAGGAACGCAGAAACAGAAGGAAACAGAGAGAGAGGTCCAATCTCGGTGGGGCTCCCGCCCCTCCGCTGCCATGGAGGCCATGGACCAGAGGGGAAACCCACGTCCCATCTAGGGGGGAAGTCAAGGAAGAAGAAGAAGAAGGAGGGGGGCTCTCTCCCCCTCTCTTTTGATGGCGCCGGAACGCCGCCGGGGCCATCATCGTGACGGTGATCTACACCAACAACTTCGTCGCCGTCATCACCAACTCTCTCCCCCCTCTATGCAGCGGTGTAACACCTCTTCTCCCCGCTATAATCTCTACTTAAACATGGTGCTCAACGCTATATATTATTTCCCAATGATGTATGGCTATCCTATGATGTTTGAGTAGCTCCGTTTTGTCCTATGGGTTGATTGATGATCATGATTGGTTTGAGTTGTATGTTTTATTATTAGTGTTGTCCCATGGTGCTCTCCGTGTCGTGCAAGCGTGAGGGATCCCTGTTGTAGGGTTTGCAATATGTTCCTGATTCGCTTATGGTGGGTGGTGTGAGTGACAGAAGCACAGACCCGAGTAAGTAGGTTGTTTGCGTATGGGAGTAAAGAGGACTTGATGCCTTATAATGCTATGGTTGGATTTTACCTTAATGATCTTTAGTAGTTGCGGATGCTTGCTAGAGTTCCAATCATAAGTGCATATGATCCAAGTAGAGAAAGTATGTTAGCTTCTGCCTCTCCCTCATATAAAATTGCAATAATGATTACCGGTCTAGTTATCGATTGCCTAGGGGCAAATAACTTTCTTGTGACAAAAAGCTCTCTACTAAAACTAACTTAATTGTTTATTTATCTAAACAACCCCTAGCTTTTACTTACGTGTTCTTTATTATCTTGCAAACCTATCTTATAACACCTACAAAGTACTTCTAGTTTCATACTTGTTCTAGGTAAAGCAAACGTAAAGTGTGCGTAGAGTTGTATCGGTGGTCGATAGAACTTGAGGGAATATTTGTTCCACCTTTAGCTCCTCGTTGGGTTTGACACTCTTACTTATCGAGAAAGGCTACAATTGATCCCCTATACTTACGGGTTATCAAGACCTTTTTCTGGCGCCGTTGCCGGGGAGCAATAGCGTGGGGTGAATATTCTCGTGTGTGCTTGTTTGCTTTATCGCTAAGTAGTTTTTCTTTTCTATTTTAAGTTGTTCTCTATCTTTAGTTATGGATATGGAACATGAAATACCAAAAAAATTAGGTGTACTTGCTACTCATGGAGATGGGGAACCTCCTAAAACCCTCGATGCTCGTTATGTGGAAAATATTAGACACTACTTTGATAATCCAGAGAAAATCCCATTCAACTTGATAATGGGAGACATGTTGGATCAACGTGAATACTTTAGGGATTATCGCTTGACTCAAAAAGGGAAACTGTTATGGGATCAAATTCATATGTTGCATTGGTATGCTTGGAATTTATGCTTGAGATATGATTATACTTGTTGCTCTAGGATGAAGGCTCCACACCTTCCCTTTTCATGTAAATTTCATGACAATGAAACATTGGCTTCTTATGCTAATGGTATATATGATTACTATGATGTGGAACGAATAGAAGAATTCGTTGCTTTTAAGGGTGCTTATGAAATTGAATCTTTGTTTGAAAAGTGTGAAAATTATGATGATGCTTTTTACAGACCTGAAAATTATGCTATACTTAAATATTGCTATGAGAATTATGAATATAATGCCGATATTAATGAGTTTATTGAGAAAGTCTCCGTTGTCCAAGAAGAGACTTATATTTTGCAGGAATCTATGGAAGAAGAAATTGATGACACTGTGAGCTCATTAGATGAAAAAGATTACGAGGAGAGCGAAGAACAAAAGGAGGAAGAGCGAATTAGCTACCCATGCCCACCTTCTAATGAGAGTAACTCTTCAACTCATACATTGTTTAATCTCCCTTCGTGCTTACCGAAGGATGAATGCTATGATAATTGCTATGATCCCTTGGATTCGTTTGAAATATCCTTTTTTTTATGAAATTCATGCTTGCTATGTTTGTGGCCATGATGCCAATATGAATTATGCTTATGGAGATGAACTTGCTATAGTTCCTTATGTTAAGAATGAAATTGTTGCTATTGCACCCACGCATGATAGTCCTATTATCTTTTTGAATTCTCCCAACTACACTATATCGGAGAAGTTTGCGCTTATTAAGGATTATATTGATGGGTTGCATTTTACTACTACACATGATGATTTTGATAAATATAATATGCATGTGCTTGCTGCTCCTACTTGTAATTATTATGAGAGAGGAACTCCATCTCCACCTCTCTATGTTTCCAATACAATAAAATTGCAAGAAACTATTTATGCTATATATCGGCCTTTACTATGTGTGCATGAATTGTTCTTTTATGACATGCCGATGCATAGGAAGAGAGTTAGACTTCGTTGTTGCATGATATATGTTTCTTTGTGCTCAATACTAAATTACAAATCATTGTTAATTAAAATTGGCTTTGATATACCTTGGGATCCAGGTGGATCCATTACTTGAGCACTATATGCCTAGCTTAATGGATTTAAAGAAAGCACTGCCAGGGAGACAACCCAGAAGTTTGAGAGAGTCATTTTATTCTGTTGTGTGCTTTTCAAAAGTTTAAAAACAAAAAAATATAGAGGGGAACTTAAAAAAAATCAAAAAGAAAAGCGAAAGTGAGAAAGACGAGCATTGTTAAAGTGGGAGCTAGCCTTGAACTTTGTTCATGTCCATGGAAACTTTGCGAACCTTGATTACAGAAACTTTTTAACAAAAATAATTATCCCCTTGTACAAATCCATTGTATTATAAAAATAATGTGCCAAGATTTGCCTTTAGGATGATTAGATTGCTTGTTTGGCTTATGCAGTGCAAAAACAGAAACTTTTGTTGTAGTGCGTGAATTTACATTTTTTACTGGAACGTGTAAAAATTCTGAAATTTTTACACGGTACTGCTATGAATTTTTTTATTTTTTCCTAATTTTTCAGAGTTTTTGGAGTAACAGAAGTGTACGAAATTTCCAGATTGCTACAGACTGTTCTGTTTTTTACAGATTCTATTTTCTTTGTGTTCTTTGCTTATTTTGATGAATCTATGGGTAGTATCGGGGGGTATGAACCATGGAGAAGTTGGAATACAGTAGATATTACACCAATATAAATTTAGAATGAGTTCACAACAGTAATTAAAGTAGTGATTTGATTTATTAAACTAACGGATCTCACAAGGGTTTTGTTAAGTTTTGAGTGATTGAAGTTTTTAAGTTTTGGGTAAGATCACGATGGATGAAGGAATAAGGAGTGGCAAGAGCCTAAGATTGGGGATGCCCGAGGCACCCCAAGGTAATATTCAAGGACTCCCAAGCAACTAAGCTTGGGGATGCCCTGGAAGGCATCCCCTCTTTCTTCTAATGACTATCGGTAATTTTATTTGGAGCTATATTTTTATTCGTCACATGATATGCGCAAATTCTTGGAGAGTCTTTTGTTTTTATTTTTCCTTTTTCTTTTATGCACCATGCTGGTATGAGATAGTCCTTGGTTGATTTATAGAATGCTCTTTGCACTTCACTTATATCTTTTGAGTATGGCTTTATAGAATGCTTCATGTGCTTCACTTATATCATTTGAAGTTTGGATTGCATGTTTCTGTACACATAGAAAACCGTCATTTGTAGAATGCTCTTTTGCTTCACTTATATTTGTTAGAGCGTGGGCATATCTTTTGTAGAAAGAATTAAACTCTCATGCTTCACTTATATCTATTTAGAGAGTCAACAGGAATTGGTCATTCACATGGTTAGCCATAAAATCCTACGTAAAAACTTGTAGATCACTGAATATGATATGTTTGATTACTTGCAATAGTTTTGCGATATAAAGATGGTGATATTAGAGTCATGCTAGTGAGTAATTGTGGATTGGTAGAAATACTTCTGTTAAGGTTTGTGATTCCCGAAGCATGCACGTATGATGAATGGTTATGTGATGAAGTCGGAGCATGATGTATTTTTTGATTGTCTTCCTTATGAGTGGCGGTCGGGGACGAGCGATGGTCTTTTCCTACCAATCTATCCACCTAGGGGCATGCGTATTAGTACTTTGCTTTGATGGCTAATAAATTTTTGCAATAAGTATATGAGTTCTTTATGACTAATGTTGAGTGATAATACCCAAGTGCAAGGAATCATCGTAGCAATTTCCAAAGATGGAAGTGATAAGTATGGAGTGTCGAACCCACAAGGAGCTAAAGGTGAGATCAATATTCTCTCAAGTCCTATCTGCCACTGATACGACTCTACGTACACGGAACGTTTGCTTCCGTCTAGAAACAAGAAATAAAACTACGTTGTGGGTATAAACAGGATAGCTTTGCATGATATCGGAGAGCTAAAATATAAAAATAGGTGCTGTTAACATAAAGTTATAATACATTATAATAGCGAGTGTGGAATAATGATGGCACGGTGTGCGGAATTGTCCTAGGCAATTGTTAACAATATCGGTAATCATTATTGCAATTTTATATGAGGGAGAGGCATAAGCTAACATACTTTCTCTACTTGGATCATATGCACTTATGATTGGAACTCTAGCAAGCATCCGCAACTACTGAAGATCATTAAGGTAAAACCCAACCATAGCATTAAAGTATCAAGTCCCCTTTATCCCATACGCAACAACCCCCGTACTCGGGTTTAAGCTTCTGTCACTCTAGCAACCCACTATAAGCGAATCATGAACGTATTGCAACACCCTACAGCGAGAATCCTTCACGTGTGCGCGGCACGGAAGGCACCATAGGACAGCACCAAAATAAAACATACAACTCAAACCAATCTAGATCATCAATCAACCGAAAAGACAAAAGAAATCTACTAAAAACATCATAGGATGGCAACACATCATTGGATCATAATATGTGGCATAAAGCACCATGTTCAAGTAGGGGATTATAGCGGGGTGCGGGAGAGTGGACCGCTTAAAAGAGATGATGAAGGTGATGAAGATGGTGATGTTGACGAAGATGATCACCGCGGTGATGGTTCCCCCGGCGGCACTCTGGCGCCACCGAGAGAGAGGGGGAGAGAGTATCCCCTTTGTGCTTCCTCCTCCATGCCCCTCCCCCTAGATGGGGAGAGGTTCTCCCTCTGGTCCCTGTCCTACATGGCGATGATGGCCCCCTCCGGCTTCCTCCTCCATGGCCTCCGGTGATGATGGCCCCCTCCGGCAGGGTGCCGGAGAGGACCTAGATTGATTTTTGATGGCTACAGAGGCTTGCGGCGGCGAAACTTCTGACCTAGGATTCTTTTCGGATGTTTGGGTATTTATAAGAATTTTTGGCGTCGGTCTCATGTCAAGGGGGTGCCCGAGGTGCCCACAAGCCGTAGGGGCGTGCTCTACCCCCCAGGGCGTGCCCTAGCGGCTTATGGCCACCTCGGTCACTTCCTGGCCCAGCTCCGGTGCTTCGGGGGTCTCTTTTGGTCCATAAAAAATCACCGTAAATTTTTAGCCCATTCCGAGAACTTTTATTTCTGCACAAAAAATGACACCACGGTAGTTCTGCTAAAAACAGCGTCAGTCCGGGTTAGTTCTAATCAAATCATACCAAAACCATATAAAATTATTGTAAACATGGCATGAATACTTCATAAATTATAGATATGTTGGAGACGTATCAGCATCCCCAAGCTTAATTCCTGCTCGTCCTCGAGTAGGTAAATGATAAAAGAAATAATTTATGAAGTGTGAATGCTAGCAAGTGCACAAGTTTGATCAATGATAATTCCAATCACTTTTTCTAGCATCATTATATATCATAAACAGTAGCTCATCTCATAAAACTTCTCATGATCAAGTAACAAGCTATTCACATGTTAAAGTATAGATCATAAAGTTTCTTGAAAACTAACAAACTATGTTCTCGGTCACCAAACAATTGCAATTCATCTTATTTTCAGGAAGGGTCTATGTAAGAGCTTTGATTTAGCAAATTCCACATACTCAAGTATCATATAGTCTTCCATGATTGCTAACACTCAAAGCATATTTTTAGAACAAATATCATCCATCGAACACAGAGAAAGATAGGGGCTTAATATTTCGCCTCCCAACTTATTTACCATATAGATAATTGGCAACAATAATAATCCATGATCAAATATATTTGAATGGCCATATATGCTTGGATCTTTCCCCACCATATGATGCTTTCCAACTAAAGAATAAATGAGGTTGAAATAAGAAGGAATACTATTGACTCCTGCATAAAAGTAAATACATGAAAGTAAAAGATAGGCCCTTCGCAGAGGGAAGCAGAGGTTATCATGTGCTTTTTAATTTTGGATGTGCAAACCCTTAATGCAAAGGAATGTCACGTTGTATTCTTTACCATCACAAGTTCGTACAATGCTTATTTTCCCTTACAAAAAAAGATCATACATATTTAGGAGCAATTTTTATTGCTTTTTGCACCGATGACAACTTACTTGAAGGATCTTATTCAATCCATAGGTTGATATGGTGGACACTCATGGCAAGAAACGGGGTTTAAGGGTTTTTTGGATGCACAAGTAGTATCTCTACTTAGTACAAAATTTTGGCTAGCAAAAGATCCTAAGCAAGCACCACATGTTGGAGGATCCATAACAATATAACTTCTATACAAATATATCCAAACATAACTCATTACGTTGTCTTCCTTGTCCAACTTCAACAAATTTGCTCAAGTTTGAAAATAATTAATGGGGCTCACAATCATAGAAGATGTCCAAGATAGTATATTTATATGTGAAATCTCTCTTCCTTCAATATTCTTTCATGAATTGTTCAAGTGACCAATGCGGTGTTTGCTAACTTTCAATAAATTTTACCACATATACTTCTTATATGTGAAGTCATTACTCCCCATGGGATAAGCATATGCAACATATATAATTTCAGATTTATGATATTCAATTCATTCAACCATTTAGTCATAGGATATAAGTGAAGCACGAGAGTAAATGACAAAACTACTCCCAAAAAGATATAAGTGAAGATCAATGAGTAGCCCAATATGAGGACTCTCTCCCATTCAAGATTTCAGATCCAATGATTTTATTCAAACAGCTAGTAAAATGAAAGTACGCTCCAAGCAAAACACATATCATGTGATGAATAAAAATATAGCTCCAAGTAAGGGATACCGATAGTTTTGAAGATGAAAGAGGGGATGCCTTTCGGGGCATCCCCACGCTTGAGTCTTCCTTGAATATTACCTTGGTGTTCCTTGGGCATCCCCAAGCTTAGGTTCTTGCCACTCTTCATTCTTCTCATATCGATATCTCACCCAAAACTTGAAAACTTCAATCACACAAAACTCAACAAAAAACTCATGAGCTCCGTTAGTATATCAAAACAAATCATTCACTTGGGTACTGTCAAGACAAGATTCATAATTGTTTCCACATAATTCCTACTGTACTCTATCATTTCCACAATTTATATTAAGCAATATAAGCCATAGAAACTAGAAAATAGGCAAACTATGCATCGAAAACAGAATCTGTCAAAAACAGAATAGTCTGTAAAGATCTGAATTATGCTCATACTTATGTTACTCCAAAAATTCTGAAAAATTAGGAAAACATAGAAAATTTGTATATAAATCTTGTGTAACAAATTCATAATTTTTACACTTTCCAGTGAATTTTAACAATTCTGTTACTGGACGTAAAAGTTTGTGTTTTTGCACAGAATCAAATCAAGTATCAACCACACTATCCCAAAGGCTTACTTGGAACTTTATTGAAAAAAAGCTATAAAACATGATTAATACAGTAGCTTAATCATGTGAACACACAAAAACTGTAGGGGTAAGTATTGGGTTGTCTCCCAACAAGCGCTTTTCTTTAATGCCTTTTTAGTTAGGCATGAAATTTTAATGATACTCTTCCAAGCCCAATTTTGATGATAATTTTATTCATACTCTAAAAAATATAAGTTAAGTTCATAGAGCATTCTACAATTAATATATATTGACCAATATCCAAGCTCAAAATATATAAGTGAAGCACACGAAGCATTCTATAAAGCCATACTCAAAAGATTTAAGTGAAGCACAAAGAGCATTCTATAAAGCCATACTCAAAAGATTTAAGTGAAGCACATGAAGCATTCTATAAATCAATGAAGGACTATCTCATACTAGCATGGTTCATAAAGGAAAAGAAAAGAAAAATAAACACAAAAGATGCATATCATGTGAACAAAACAAAAACTGAGGTATATCGATAATTGTTGAAGAAGAAAGATGGGATGCCAACCGGGGCATCCCCAAGCTTACATGCTTGAGTATCCTTGAAATATTTACTTGGGGTGCCTTGGGAATCCCCAAGCTTGAACTCTTGCCTCTCCTTATTCTTCTCATATCGATAACTCCTCGATCTTCGAACACTTCATCCACACAAAACTTAAAAAAAAAACCTTGTGAGGTCCGTTAGTATAATAAAGCAAATCACTACCTTTAGGTACTGCTGTAAACTCATTCAAATTTCATATTAGCATTATATCTACTGTATTCCAACTTCACCATGGTTCATACCCCCGATACTACCCATAGATTCATCAAAATAAGTGAACAACACATAGAAAACAGAATCTGTCAAAAACAGCACAGTCTGTAGCAATCTGGAAATTTCGTATACTTCTGTAACTCCAAAAATTCTGAAAAAATAGGACAAAATAAAAAAATCATAGCAGTACTGTGTAAAAATTTCCGAAACTTTTGATGTTCCAGTAAAAAAATGAAATTCACGCACTACAGCCAAAGTTTCTGTTTTTGCACCGCACATAGCAAACAAGCAATCAAATCATCCTAAAGACAAATATTGGCACATTATTTTTATAATACAATGGATATATACAAGGGTATAATTATTTTTGAGAAACTTCCATGAAAAATTCTTCATTGTTTCCATGAGCATGAACACAAGTGTTCAAGGTCGACCCTCACTTCTCCAATGCATAACCTTCCAATCACTTCCCTTTTTGAAAACGTTTTTAGGCATAAGAGGCAAGTAATTTTTTTTGTATTTTGCATTTTTTATTTATTTTTGTTTGTTTCACCCACAACTAAAGAAAACAAAAAACAAAAGGGAAAACAAAATCTACTTAGTGAAGAAAGCAAACAAGCACACACGAGAATATCAACCCCACACTATTGCTCCCCGGCAACGGCGCCAGAAAAGAGCTTGATAATCCCCAAGTGCAAGGAATCATCGTAGCAATTTCCAAAGATGAAAGTGATAAGTATGGAGTGTCGAACCCACAAGGAGCTAAAGGTGAGATCAATATTATCTCAAGTCCTATCTGCCACTGATACGACTCTACGTACACGGAACGTTTGCTTCCATCTAGAAATGAGAAATAAAACTATGTTGTGGGTATAAAGAGGATAGCTTGCATGATATCGAAGAGCTAAAATATAAAAATAGGTGCTGTTAACATAAAGTTATAATATATTATAATAGCGAGTGTGGAATAATGATGGAACGGTGTGCGGAATTGTCCTAGGCAATTGTTAACAATATCGGTAATCATTATTGCAATTTTATATGAGGGAGAGGCATAAGCTAACATACTTTCTCTACTTGGATCATATGCACTTATGATTGGAACTCTAGCAAGCATCCACAACTACTAAAGATCATTAAGGTAAAACCCAACCATAGCATTAAAGTATCAAGTCCCCTTTATCCCATACGCAACAACCCCCTTACTCGGGTTTAAGCTTCTGTCACTCTAGCAACCCACTATAAGCGAATCATAAACGTATTGCAACACCCTACAGCGAGAATCCTTCACGTGTGCGCGGCATGGAAGGCACCATAGGACAGCAACAAAATAAAACATACAACTCAAACCAATCTAGATCATCAATCAACCCAAAAGGCAAAAGAAATCTACTCAAAACATCATAGGATGGCGACACATCATTGGATCATAATATGTGGCATAAAGCACCATGTTCAAGTAGGGGATTACAGCGGGGTGCGGGAGAGTGGACCACTTAAAAGAGATGAGGAAGGTGATGAAGATGGTGATGTTGATGAAGACGATCACCGCGGCGATGGTTCCCCCGGCGGCACTCCGGTGCCATCGAGAGAGAGGGGGAGAGAGTCTCCCCCTTGTGCTTCCTCCTCCATGGCCTCCCCCTAGATGGGGAGAGGTTCTTCGTCTGGTCCTTGGCCTCCATGGCGATGATGGCCCCCTCCGTCTTCCTCCTCCATGGCCTCCGGTGATGATGGCCCCCTCCGGCAGGGTGCCGGAGAGGGCCTAGATTAATTTTTTGTGGCTGCAGAGGCTTGCGGGGGCAGAACTTCCGATCTAGGGTTCTTTTCGGAGGTTTGGGTATTTATAAGATTTTTTGGCGTCGGTCTCACGTCAAGGGGGTGCCCGAGGTGCCCACAAGCCGTAGGGGCGCGCCCTGGCGGCTTGTGGCCACCTCGGTCACTTCCTGGCCTAGCTCCGGTGCTTCGGGGGTCTCTTTTGGTCCATAAAAAATCACCGTAAATTTTCTGCCCATTCCGAGAACTTTTATTTCTGCATAAAAAACAACACCACGGTAGTTCTGCTGAAAATAGCGTCAGTCCGGGTTAGTTCTAATCAAATCATACCAAAACCATATCAAATTGTTGTAAACATGGCATGAATACTTCATAAATTATAGATACGTTGGAGACGTATCATTGAGTCCATGGATTATATGCACTCTCACCCTTCAACCATTGCTAGCCTCTCTAGTACCGCGCAACTTTCGCCGGTGCAATAAACCCACCATATACCCTTCCTCAAAACAGCCACCATACCTACCTATTATGGCATTTTCATAGCCATTCCGAGATATATTGCCATGCAACTTCCATCATCATCATATACATGACTTGAGCATTCATCGTCATATTGCTTTGCATGATCGTAAGATAGCTAGCATGATGTTTTCATGGCTTGTCCGTTTTTTATATCGTTGCTACGCTAGATCATTGCACATCCTGGTACACTTTCAGAGGAATTCATATGGAGTCATATTTTTGTTCTAGTATCGTGTTGTAATTCTTGAGTTGTAAGTAAATAAAAGCGTGATGATCATCATTATTAGAGCATTGTCCCATGTGAGGAAAGGATGATGGGGGTTATGATTCTCCCACAAGTCGAGATGAGGCTCCGGACTTAAAAATAAAAAGAGGCCAAAGAGCACACAAAAAATGAGAGAAAAATAGAGAAGGGGCAATGTTACTATCCTTCTCCACACTTGTGCTTCAAAAATAGCACCATGTTCTTCATGATAGAGAGTCTCCTATTTTATCACTTTCATATACTAGTGGGAATTTTTCATTATAGAACTTGGCTTATATATTCCGATGATGGGCTTCCTCAAATGCCCGAGGTCTTCATGAGCAAGCAAGTTGGATGCACATCCACTTAGTTTTCAGTTTGAGCTTTCATACACTTATAGCTCTAGTGCATCTGTTGCATGGCAACCCCTACTCACTTGCATCGATATCGATTGATGGGCATCTCCATAGCCCATTAATTTGCCTAGTTGATGTGAGACTTTCTCCCCTTTTGTCTTCTACTCACAACCACCATATTCTATTCCGCCTATAGTGCTATATCCATGGCTCACGCTCATGTATTGCGTGAAAGTTGAAAAGGCTTGAGAACATTAAAAGTATGAAACAATTGCTTGGCTTGTCATCGGGGTTGTGCATGATGAAATACTTTGTGTGATGAAGATGGAGCATAGCCAGAGTATATGATTTTGTAGGGATAACTTTCTTTTAGCCATGATATTTTGAGAAGACATGATTGCTTTATTAGTATGCTTGAAGTATTATTGTCTTTATGTCAAATTATAGACTATTGCTTTGAATCATTCGTGTCTTAATATTCATGCCATGATTAGATTATGTGATCAAGATTAAGCTAGGTAGCATTCCACATCAAAAATTATCTTTTTTATCACTTACCTACTCGAGGACGAGCAGGAATTAAGCTTGGGGATGCTGATACGTCTCCGTCGTATCTATAATTTTTGATTGTTTCATGCCAATATTCTACAACTTTCATATACTTTTGGCCACTTTTTATATTATTTTTGGGACTAACATATTGATCCAGTGCCTAGTGCCAGTTCCTGTTTGTTGCATGTTTTTTCTTTCGCAGAATATCCATATCAAACGGAGTCCAAATGTGATAAAAACTTACGGAGATTTTTTTGGAATATACGTGATTTTTGGGAAAAAGAATCAACATGAGACGATGCCTGAGGGGCCCACAAGCCCTAGGGGCGCGCCCCTCTACCCAGGGCGCACCTAGGAGGCTTGTGGCCACCCCGTAAGGCGGTTGGTTCCCTTCTTAGGCCACAAGAAAGCTAATATCCGGATAAAAATCGTGTTAAAATTTTAGCCCAATCAGAGTGACGGATCTCCGGGAATTTAATAAACGGTGAAAGGCCAAAAAACAGGAACGCAGAAATAGAAGGAAACAGAGAGAGAGATCCAATATCCGAGGGGCTCCCGCCCCTCCGTCGCCATGGAGGCCATGGACCAGAGGGGAAACCCACCTCCCATCTAGGGGGGAGGTCAAGGAAGAAGAAGAAGAAGGAGGGGGGCTCTCTCCCCCTCTCTCCCGGTGGCCCCGGAATGCCGTCGGGGCCATCATCGTGACGGCGATCTACACCAACAACTTCGTCACCGTCATCACCAACTCTCCCCCCCCCCCTCTATGCAGCGGTGTAACACCTCTTCTCCCCGTTGTAATCTCTACTTAAACATGGTGCTCAATGCTATATATTATTTCCCAATGATGTATGGCTATCCTATGATGTTTGAGTAGATCCGTTTTGTCCTATGGGTTGATTGATGATCATTATTCATTTGAGTTGTATGTTTTATTATTAGTGTTGTCCTATGGCGCTCTCCATGTCGCGCAAGCGTGAGGGATCCCCGCTGTAGGGTTTGCAATATGTTCATGATTCGCTTATGGTGGGTGGCGTGAGTGACAGAAGCACAGACCCGAGTAAGTAGGTTGTTTGCGTATGGGAGTAAAGAGGACTTGATGCCTTATAATGCTATGGTTGGGTTTTACCTTAATGATCTTTAGTAGTTGTGGATGCTTGCTAGAGTTCCAATCATAAGTGCATATGATCCAAGTGGAGAAAGTATGTTAGCTTATGCCTCTCCCTCATATAAAATTGCAATAATGATTACCGGTCTAGTTATCGATTGCCTAGGGACAAATAACTTTCTTGTGACAAAAAGCTCTCTACTAAAACTAACTTAATTGTTTCTTTATCTAAACAGCCCCTAGCTTTTACTTACGTGTTCTTTATTATCTTGCAAACCTATCCCATCACACCTATAAAGTACTTCTAGTTTCATACTTGTTCTAGGTAAAGCAAACCTAAAGTGTGCGTAGAGTTGTATCGGTGGTCGATAGAACTTGAGGGCCACCTTTAGCTCTTCGTTGGGTTCGACACTCTTACTTATCGAGAAAGGCTACAATTGATCCCCTATACTTGTGGGTTATCAAGCATCAACATGAACATCATCATTATCATCTTTACTAGGTTCATGTTCATCACCAGATTGGGTTTCAACATCAGAGATAAAAATATCATTTGGATTCTCAGGTGTGTCTACAATAGGCTCACTAGAAGCATGCAAGGTCCTATCATCTTTCTTTTTATTTTTAGATGGACTAGATGTATCAGCATTAATTCTTTGAGAATCTTGCTCAATTCTCTTAGGGTGGCCTTCAGGATACAAAGGTTCCTGAGTCATTCTACCTCCCCTAGTCATAACTCTAACAGCATGATCATTCATGTTATTATTCATCTCATTAAGCAAATCATTTTGTGCCTTGAGAACTTGTTCTACTTGAGTTTTTATCATGGATGCATGTTTACTCACACCCTTGAGATCATTAACAGTTCTAAGCATATAATCACTCAAACGTTCAATCTTATAAGCATTTCATTTCATATGTCTACTAACATATGCATTGAAGTTTTCTTGTTTAACAATAAAGTTATCAAATTCATCCAAGCATTGACTAGCAGATTTAGTATAAGGAATATCACCTTCATCAAATCTATAGAGAGAATTTACCTCTACTACCTCTGTCGGGGTATTAAGACCATGTATTTCTTCAATATGTGGCAAATTCTTAACATCTTCAGCTTTAATACCTTTTTCTTTCATAGATTCTTTGCCTCTTGCATATCTTCTGGACTAAGAACAAGAATACCTCTCTTCTTTGGAGTTGGCTTAGTCCGTGGTTCTGGAAGAGTCCAATCATTATCATTCCTCAATATATTATTCAATAATTCTTCAGCTTGTTCAACAGTTCGTTGCCTAAAAACACAACCAGCACAGCTATCTAGGTGGTCCCTAGACGCATCGGTTAGTCCATTATAAAAGATATCAAGTATTTCATTTTTCTTAAGAGGATGATCAGGCAAAGCATTAAGTAATTGGAGAAGCCTCCCCCAAGCTTGTGGGAGACTCTCTTCTTCAATTTGCACAGAGTTAAATATTTCCTGTAGAACAGCTTGTTTCTTATGAGCAGGAAAATATTTTTCAGAGAAGTAATATATCATATCCTGGGGACTACGCACACAACCAGGAGCATGAGAGTTAAACCATATCTTAGCATCACCCTTTAATGAGAAAGGAAACAACTTAAGAATATAGTAGTAGCAAATTTTTTTTCCTCATGAGCAAATAGGGTGGCTATATCATTCAATTTAGTAAGATGTGCCACAACAATTTCAGATTCCTAACCATGGAAAGGATCAGATTCAACCAAAGTAATTAACTCAAGATCAACAGAGAATTCATAATCCTTATCAGTAACAAAGATAGTTGAAGTAGCAAACTTAGGATCATATTTCATTCTAGCATTCAAAGATTTTTCTTTCAACTTGACTAGGAATTTCTTAAGATCATCTCTATCCTTACAAGAAAGAAAATCCCTAGCTACCTCTCCATCCATAATATAACCCTCAGGTATATCAGGCAATTCATATCTAGGAGTGCTAGGTCTAATAGGTGAATCAAAATCTTCAGTTTCAGCATTCTCTATTTCTTTAGCTCTAGCAAGTTGTTCATCAAGAAATTCACCTAGTGGCACAGTCCTATCAAGCAAAGTACTAGCATCATCATAAACATCATTCATAGCAGAAGTAGCATCATCAATTACTTGCGACATATCAGGATTAATAGCAGGAGGTGGTGTCGCAAGCTTATTCAAAATAGAAGGTGAATCAAGTGCAGAGTGTGATGGCAGTTCCTTACCTCCCCCTCGTCCTAGAGGGAACGATCTTGGTTTTGGTATCTTTCAGATTCTTCATAGTGATCAACAGATATAAATCCCAAGTGACTCAGCAAATAGAGCTATGATCCCCGGCAACGGTGCTAGAAAAAGGTCTTGATAACCCACAAGTATAGGGGATCGCAACAGTTTTCGAGGGTAGAGTATTCAACCCAAATTTGTTGATTCGCCACAAGGGGAGCCAAAGAATATTCACGAGTATTAGCAGTTGAGTTGTTAATTCAACCACACCTGAAAGACTTAATATCTGCAGCAAAGTTTTTAGTAGCAAAGTAGTATGGAAGTAACGGTAATGGTGGTAACAGTAGCAATAGCAATTTTGTAGTGATTGTAACAGCAGCACGGCGAAAGTAACTTAGGGGCTGTTTGGATCGTGACTATGTTTGCCCTATGTTGCCACATTATTTTTGCCACACTTGCCTAACATGAGTTGCTCAAATTGTTAGGCACACTTTGGCTTGCCTAAGGGAATCTTGCCACACTTTTTGTGTCTATAACATGTGGGGTTCACTGCTCATAAAAAAAAATTCTTGCCTTAGGTGTGGCTAGAACCAAACACCCATCTAACTTGGTCAAACTTGCCTAAGGTGAGGTGTGGCAAAGTGTGGCAATATGTCACTGAAAACCAAACAGCCCCTTAGCAAAGATCAATATGTGAAAAGCTCGTAGGAATTGGATCAGTGATGGATAATTATGTCGGATGGCATTCATCATGCAACAGTTATAACCTAGGGTGACACAGAACTAGCTCCAATTCATAAATGTAATGTAGGCATGTATTCCGTATATAGTCATACGTGCTTATGGAAAAGAACTTGCATGACATCTTTTGTCCTACCCTCCCGTGGCAGCGGGGCCCATAAGGAAACTAAGGGATATTAAGGCCTCCTTTTAATAGAGAACCGGAACAAAGCACTAGCACTTAGTGAATACATGAACACCTCAAACTACGGTAATCACCAAAAGAACCCCAATTATTGTCACCTTGGGGTATGCGGATCATAACACGTAATAGGTGTCTACAACTTACAAGATCGGATCAAGAACTCACATATATTCATGAAAACATAATAGGTTTAGATCTGAAATCATGGCACTCGGGCCCTAGTGACAAGCATTAAGCATAGAAAAGTCATAGCAACATCAATCTCAGAACATAATGGATACTAGGCATCAAGCCCTAACAAAACTAACTCGATTACATGATAAATCTCATCCAACCCATCACCGTCGAGTAAGCCAACGAAGGAATTACTCACTCCCTGCGGTGAGCATCATGAAATTGGTGATGGAGAAAGGTTGATGATGACGACGGCGTCGATTTCCCCTCTCCAGAGTCCCAAACGGACTCCAGACCAGCCTTCCCGATGAAGAACAAGAGGTGGCGGCGGCTCCGTATCGTGAAATGCGATGAATCCTTCTCTCTGATTTTTTTTCTCTATGAATAGGTATATATGAAGTTGGACTTAGGGTTGCCAGAGCTCCAGGGGCGGCACAAGCCTGGGAGGCGCGCCCTGGGGGGTAGGCGCGCCCCCAGAGCTTGGGGCTCCTGGGTGTCCCCCCTCTGGTATCTTTTTTAGCCAGTATTTTTTATATATTCCACAAAAATTCTCCATAAATTTTCAAGTCAATCCGAGAACTTTGATTTCTGCACAAAAATAACACCATGGCAATTCTGCTGAAAACGGCGTCAGTCTGGGTTAGTTTCATTCAAATCATGCAAATTAGAGTCCAAAACAAGGGCAAAAGAGTTTGGAAAAGTAGATACAATGGAGATGTATCACACGTGCATGCTTACTAGTACTATTAGATAAAAAAATATTTGACCCTTATGTTGCCATGTAGGAACTTGAATATAATTCTTTTCAAGGAAGAACCAACTACATGAGGGCGTACTAAAATTGGGCTTGATCGGTTCTTCCTCTGGTTCAACCGTCGATGGAAAATTCACAAGAACAGAGCCAATATAAAAAAATGTTCACCAACTGTCTGCGCTTGGACGACTCATACCTCGGCCATATTCATCTTCTCCAGTATACATATTTCTGATACTTGTTGCATCGAGTTCCTATGGTCCAAGCTCCTGTACTTTTGTGTAGAACATGAAACAGCCTGAAATATTTTCGGACATGAAACAATAGCTTTGGAATTAGTGGACACATCGGTGTCTCCAGCGGATCTGTCTTTGGTGGATTTGCTCATATATGTGCTTGTTCGTCTACGTTCCTGTATTTTCAGGTTGGATAATTCCGCTCTATGCTACTCTTCATCGACGGCGGTTGCCGTTTTGGTGCGCTAGTCCTATGGAGTCTTAGTACGACGACTTCCCGACTGTCTACTACAAAAAGTTTTGCTCGGCTCCGGCGAGGGAGGGGCGAACGGTGGCTCGCCTTTGGCTCACATCAGTGCTTGTAGTCGTCGTAGGTGGTCTACGGATCTGAATATAATTTTTGTTATTTCTGATGTTTGTTGTACTGCCATTGAAGATGAATAGATTGAAATTTTTTCTGCAAAAAAATAATACTATAGGAATACAACCTGCAATACGCAGTCGGTCTCATTTGCACCAACCATGTGCAGTTCCTTCTAGTTTGGAGGCCCACGAGAACGGGACCACTCACATTTTCTTTACAGCAACACATGTGTGTAAAAGCCAATATGACAAGCTTCAAATTGAGTACTTTTAACTGTTAGCATGGGCAGTACAACATGCCCGTGCGTTGTAATGGAATAAAGGAAAAATATCCTTAGCGCGATAAATGGATTCAGACCCTCTCATAGGTTTTGAAGCAGGTAAGACGATTCAACTTTTTGTGCAATTTTGAATCTCAGAAGATACATTTTGGTTTGGGTGCGATATCAAATATTGTGCTTCAAATATCAAATCTTAGAGTCGATCCGCATGTCAGAAAGCCCATATGTGCAGAATACACTTGGCATGTTGTAAGCTCCGTGTAGAGAATGATTGTGTGCATCGATATATCATTGATCATGCACTAGGCACATATATATAGGTACAAGGGATGCGACCGGTGTCTTGTCTCCCAAGATACAAGTAAATACAGAGGGAGAGAGACACTACAGGTGCAGCATACAAAACCCGGACCTACGTACATGTACACATGTTCAACACCCCCCCCCCCCCCACACACACACACACACACAGTCGAAGCATCGCCGGTGACGCAAAGACTGGACCGAAAGACCTCGAAAGTCGAGGTAGGTAGTCCCTTCGTCATAACATCGGCGAACTGCTGATCGGTGGGCACATGCAGAACTCGAACACGACCAAGTGCGACGTGCTCCTGAACAAAGTGAATGTCGAGCTCAATATGCTTCGTCCGCGGTGATGAACAGGGTTGGCAGCGAGGTAGACCGCAGAGACGTTGTCATAGTAGACAAGCGTGGCCTTGGGAACCTCACATAGCAACTCTTGAAGGAGTTGTCGTAGCCAGGAGTACTCCGCGACGGCGTTGGCCACAACCCTGTACTCGGCCTCAGCGCTCGATCGTGAGACCGTGGGTTGTCGTTTAGACGACCATGAAATCAGAGAGGGCCCGAGGTACACGCAGTAGCCGG
This sequence comes from Thinopyrum elongatum, assembly GCA_011799875.1. Lineage (NCBI taxonomy): Eukaryota > Viridiplantae > Streptophyta > Magnoliopsida > Poales > Poaceae > Thinopyrum > Thinopyrum elongatum. Next base: position 492,337,147 of record CM022303.1, on the reverse strand, counting down.
AAGTGGAGCGTCGAGTGTCGGGACACCCAGCCCAGTCGGCGTCGGAGTAGGCGACGAGGCTGGTGTCAGGTGATGCTATCAGGGTGAGACCCATAGCCGTGGTGCCACGTATATACTGGAGAATACGTTTCACCAGAGCCCAATGAGTGTCACGAGGAGCATGCATGTGGAGGCACACCTGCTGGACAGCATACTGAATATCCGGACGCGTCAGGGTGAGGTACTGAAGAGCACCGACGATGGAGCGGTAGAAGGGAGCGTCGGACGCCGGAGAGCCCTCGACGGCGGACACCTTAGCCTTCGTATCGACAGGCGTGGTAGCAGGCTTGCAGTTAAGAATGTCGGCTCGCTCCAGAAGCTCGTAGGCATACTTCTGCTGATGCAGGAAGAATCCAGTGGCACGGCGGACAACCTCGATGCCGAGGAAGTAGTGGAGAGCCCCCAAGTGCTTGAGGGCAAACTCGGTGCCGAGGCGAGCTGTGATCTGCTGAAGGAGTGCTGGCAAGGACGCAGTCAGGATGATGTCGTCGACGTACAGGAGAAGGTACGCGGTGGCGGTGCCCTGGTGATAAACAAACAGGGAGGCATCGGACCGTGTGGACCCGAACCCCTTCTGCCGAAGGAAGGCCGCGATCCGCTGGTACCAGGCCCGAGGCGCCTGCTTCAACCCGTAAAGAGAACAGGAGAGCAAGCACACGTGGTCCGGATAGTCGGTGTCGACGAAATCAGTAGGCTGCTGACAAAACACCTGCTCGTCGAGATGGCCATGCAAGAAAGCATTGGACACGCCGAGCTAGTGAACTGGCCAGGCGCGACAAACAGCAAGCTGGAGGACAGCGCGAATCGTGCCCGGTTTGACAATCGGGGCGAAGGTGTCGGTGAAGTCCATGCCTGCGCGCTGTCGGAAACCGCGCACCACCCAACGCGATTTGTAGCGCTCAAGGGAACCGTCGGGGCGAGTCTTGTGGCGGAAAACCCACTTGCCAGTGATAACATTGGCACGGGGAGGCCGCGGAACAAGCTGCCACGTACGGTTGCGCTGCAGGGCATCGAACTCCTCACGCATCGCAGCAAGCCAGTTCAGATCCCGAAGGGCTGCGCGTGCGGAAGTGGGTAGCGGAGACGGGGCCGAGGTAGACGCGGCACACGCGTACTCGTCGGAGGTGTAACGCGTGCTAGGACGGAACGTCCCAGTTCGAGCCTGAGTAACCACACCGGTGAGAGGTGCGACTGCAGCCGACGGAGCCGAGAGGGGGACCGGCAAGGAGGAGGTCGAGCCGGTCTCCGAGGACTCCGAGGGGGCGCTCGCGGTGGTGCCAGGGGCCACGGTGACGGGGGCAGACGAGGGGGCGGCGGTGGCGGCGGTGCCCGTGGGGGCCGCGGCGGCGGGGATGCCCGAGGGGGTGGCCTCACCCGAGGAGGCGCCAGAGGCCGCGGTGGCGGGGGCGCCCGAGGGGGCGGCCACACCCGAAGCATCGCGGGAGGGGGTGGCTGTCGCGGGAAGCGCAGGCAAGGCCGGGCCCAGGGCTCGGCGCGGCGAAGGGGGCGGCTCGTCGTAGGTGGTGGCAGGGGCGAGCCGCGCCGTGGGAGACGCCGAGGAGGATGGTACCTGCTGAAACGGGAACACCAGCTCATCAAAGTACACGTGCCGCGAGATATAGACGCGGTGAGACACTGGATCATAGCACCGGTAACCTTTGGTGTTGGGAGGATAACCGAGAAAGATGCAAGGAACCGACCGGGGAGCGAGTTTGTGAGGGGTGGTGGACGCGGTGCTAGGATAACAGAGACACCCGAAAATGCGAAGAGCATCATAAGATGGAGCCGCACCGAAGAGGAGCTGGTGAGGAGCATAGTTCCAGCGAGGACGACATGGACGGATGTTAATGAGGAGGCAGGCGGTCGGAAGAGCGTCCGGCCAGAACCGAGGAGGCATGTTGGAGTGGAAGAGCAACGTGCGGACACAGTCATTAAGAGTGCGGATGATGCGCTCGGCGCGACCATTCTGCTGTGACGTGTAGGGGCAAGTGAGGCAAAATATGGTGCCGTGAGACGCAAGGAGATTGCGGACGGCAATGTTGTCAAACTCTTTTCCGTTGTCAGTTTGCAAGGCAAGAATAGGACGACCGAACTGTGTTGTGACATAGGAGTAAAAAGCGGTGAGTGTGGCAAGAGCGTCGGACTTGCGACGGAGAGGAAATGTCCACACATAATGGGAAAAATCATTCAATATCACCAAGTAGTATAGATAACCCGTGTTGCTTGCAACCGGGGACGTCCAAACATCACTATGCAATAACTGAAACGGAAAAGTGGAAATGTTTGTAGACTCGCTAAAGGGAAGACGAACGTGCTTGCCGAGCCGGCAGGCCTCACAAGTGTGGTTCTCAACCTTATTACATGAGAATGAAAAACTCTGAAGAATCTGACGCAAAACTGTGGAGTTGGGATGACTGAGGCGGGCGTGCCAAAGATCGACACTAGCGGCGAGGGTGGCAGGACGGGTGGTGGTGGCGGTGGAAGGATGCACCGGGTAGAGCTCGTCCGGGCTATCACATCGGTGGAGTACCATCCGTGTACGGGCGTCCTTCACAGAAAAGCCAACATCGTCAAATTCAACAGTAATAGGATTCTCACAAGCAAGGCGACGAACAGAGACAAGGTTGGTAACTAAGTCAGGAGAGACAAGAACATTAGACATGTTAATAGGAGTAGAAGTGGAAGGAAACGACATATGACCAACATGTGTAATGGGTAGAGAGGAACCGTTACCAACGGTGATACGAGTGGGAGTTTGAACGGGAGTGGAAGATGTGAGGTTACCGGGATGAGCAGTCATGTGAGCAGTGGCGCCCGAGTCCATGTACCAGTCACCGCCGCCACCATAGGTGCTAGGTGACGGAGCCGAATGCAGGGCGGCGAGGAGGGCTGGGTCCCACGGCGGTGGCACCTGGGACGGGTAGAACCCGTTGTAGGCGGGCGCGGGGGCGGCGCCATAGCCGCCCGTGGCCGGCGAAGCCGAGTAGGCGGCGGCGCTGGCGCGGCGAAGTACGCCTGGTGGCTCGCCGGACGGGGCCCAAGAATGCCCGGGGTGGGAGCCCGAGGAACCGGCATCGAATATGCGTGAACAACGCCCGTCCATGGATTGGTGACGTAAGTCCACGGTGGGTTGGCCTGCTGCTGCTGACGGGGGGCCCCTCCGTGCGCCTGTTGCTGCTGCTTGCGGCCGCCCCCGCAGCGGTTGCCGCGCCGCCCGCCACCCGGCGGCTGCTGCTGAGGGGTAGCGGGAGGGGCAGGGGGCGCGGGCGGGAGGGGGAAGAACCCCGAGGGCGTGGGGGGCATGGGCTGCTGCCGGGGCGCGGTCGGGGCGGGTGGCGGCGGGGCGCCGCGAGAGGTGTCGATGGCGAGGGCGTGGTGCTGCACGCGCTTCTTCACCCCCTTCATCCAGCGCTCCTCCAACCGCAAGTACGCCACAAACTTGGGGAAGGAGGGCTTCGGCATCAAGGTGAGGTTGGAGGCGGCATTGCCGAAGTCCTCGTTGAGGCCGGCGGTGAGCGTGATGAGGAGGAGGTCGTCATCAACCTTGGCGCCGATGTCACGGAGTTCATCCGCCAACGTCTTCAGGCGGCGGTAGTAGTCATCGATAGACTGGTCATCCTGATGACAGTCAAAAAATTCCTGCTGCAGAAAAACGCGGCGCTGAAGCTTGTTGTCGGTGAAGAGGCCGTTGAGCTTGACCCACACGGCGCGGGCGTCATCACCATCGCTCACGACCGTGTGAAACAGATCCTTGGAGATGGTGGTGAAGAACCACCGGATGAGCGTGGCTTCGATCGCGGTCCACTCGGAGTCGCCCACCATGGCACGGGAGTCGACGGTGCCGTCAACATGATCCACGAGATTGTTCTCGCAGAAGAGCAGCGAAAAGTACGTCTTCCACGCGAAGTATGTGGAGTCGGTGGCATCGAGGACGACGGGGACGCGTTCGTGGATGTTGATGTTGCGGATGTCAGCGGGGTCCGGCCCGGCGAAGGGGTTGGAGTAGGTGGAGGCGTTGGACGACATGGCGGCGGCTAGGGCTGGGTGAGGGTGCGGCGCGGCAGGGGGAGCGGCGCGGCAGGGGAGGCGGCGCGGCAGGGGAGGAGAGGCGAGGCTAGGAGGGGAGGCGCGGCGCGGGGAGAGGGAAGCGGCGGCGGCGTGGGGCGGCGGCGGCGGCTGCAGATGGCGGCGGCCCGAGGCGGCGGCGGCTAGGGTAGGCGGAAGCGTTTTTAGGAGAGGATCGTAATGCTATCTGATACCATGTAGAGAATGATTGTGTGCATTAATATATCATTGATCATGCACTAGGCACATATATATATAGATACAAGGGGTGCGACCGGTGTCTTGTCTCCCAAAATACAAGTAAATATAGAGAAAAAGAGACACTACACGTGCGGCATACAAAACCCTGCACATGTTCAACACTCCGTTATATCCTTGTTCCCTTCGATCTTGGGTTTTATTAAGCAACAATAAGCAAGGAGTCGATCCGCATGTCAGCGCATGGGGGTAGCTCACGCTGGCTGGATGCTTTTATTTGCACGTGCATGCGTTTTCTCATCTGAGATGGTATTTTCTTTTCTTTTTTTCTCTCTTCTCCACAATTTCTTTTTCCTCTCTCTCATGGCTCAGACTTCCATAGTGGTTGTAATCAAACTCCGATTCAAACACGAGGAGTACGCCATGCTAATGTGCCTTGGATGATCCATATCCTCAGGTCAGACGCTGATGAGCACATTAAACTATCCATGTGATTGAGAGCCCTCACAGCACAGGCACAACAATGCAATTATCAGGGGCACGCTCTACCTCCGAGCTAATAGCCCATATCACTTCTACTTTCTTTTCATCCTCTCCCTATAGGAGAATGAAGTTAATTTCTTCCCTCTTAATATTTGTGCTGAAACGGAACCCACTCTTTATCCTCTCACTATTAATTCTTTAAGAGGCTTTCTGATTTCAGATCGTAGATGTATATAAATTGATGCAAAAGGGTGCAAGACAGCGAAGTGGGATTAATGGGTAAATGAATGATTTATTCTAGACACAAACACGCGCTAGACAAGTTGGACGTTGCCTTCTACACTGGATGTTGTGAGTTCGATCCCACGCGCCGACCACGTGGCTGGATAGAAAAAAAAACATGTGTTGGACTGCGGGTTCATTCTTCAAAACATCAGGGATTTTCTGCAAAAAACGCATGACGGACTAAGAATACCACCTCCTTTTATTAGTAGGTATATGTAGGTATCTATACCTACTAATAAAGGGAGGAACGCTTCTGCCCGTCCGTCATGCCTTTTCACAGAAAAACCCCTGGACTTTATTGAAATTAACTCGTAGCCCAAGTTTTAGTGAGTCTAGAAAAATGTTTTGTTTTTACAGAAAACAACCTGCAGTTTTTGGAAATTAACTCGCGGTCCTATTTTAAGTGAGAAAAAATTGTTTGCTGTTTTTCAGTAAACCCCCCATTCTTTTGCTTAATCAACCCGCGGTTCTATTTTAGGTGAGTTTAAAGGCTTTTTTAAAATATCCATATCTTTTAAACGCTAACTCCAATTTTGGCATCTTATATATGAAAATTGATTAAAAAATGTGTAGAATCTGAATATTATGTTATTTTAGCTGTTAAACATTTTAAAAATGCTATTTATTTTGCAATCTTAATCAATAGTGCACGGTCCGTCTTTATTTCGTACCGGTGTAGATCCGGATTAGAAATCAACACTTTAGCAAATTTGTTTGAAGACGAAATGTTTTTTATCTATAACCATGCATGCACGCCTCGTCATAACCTCCAGGTGAAAAAAGAAATCACACTTCTCATCTTATGCGGCGAGAGATGCCTTAGGATTGACTATATTCAAACGCATTGTGATTGTGTAGCACTGAGGCCATCGTCGAAGAGGGTGTGAAGGAGGATAAGCGGCAACACAAATGGGATGCACGTGGACCTATTGGGTCTTCAGTCATGATTATTGTGTCAGAGACGTGTGGTATTTTTCTCTCCCGTTGCAACGCACATGCTCCTTAGTATAAATAATAAGGATTGACCCGGTTTACTAACAAATAATTCTTAAATATGCAGGCCCACATTAAGAACATTGACTAATTACATGAATTCTTCTTGTTTTGTACGTGGCCGTATGAATTACGTACGTCTTCACTTTAGCTTATTTAGCTACAAGGATGCTTCAAATGTCAAAAGTGCGAGTGTGTTGTAGGAAATTTCCTGACCATAAACATTCTAACGAATTTAATTAATCCAATAAAATCACAGCATGTTAGTTATTATAGACCGCAATTACTCTAGGATAGAGACATCAGAGCATCTCTACCAGACCCGTATAACGCCGACTTGCAAAACTCGTTTACAGTTCGCGGAAAAACGGTTTTGCGGGTCGGCGCGGGTGCCGGTCGAGCAGACCCCGCATAGAGGAACTGTAAAATGAAATATTCACGGATATTCCGTTTTACAGTTCCGCTATGCGCTGTCTGCTCTGCCGCCGCCCACGCCGGCTCGCATATCAGATGCGGTTTTATCTGAATTTGGCACATATGCACATATTCAAAAGTACTAATTTGCAATATAAGAAAAATGTCAATATTACAATACAATAATCATCCAAATTATAATAATTATTCAAATCACCGAAGCAAACTAAATAATTCAATACAAAACATGTCCCGAATACAAATCACACATGATTTAAATGAAAATGAATGGAAAAATGGAATGTGTTACTGCCCAGCCCTTTGCCAATGGTGCTCAATGAGATCCTCCTGAAGCTGAAAGTGGGTGTTTGCATTTTCAATCTCCTTGTAGGTGTGCAGAAAAGCTCTAATGCGGTTAGGGTCTCTAGCTGGTTTGACACGGCTACCCACATTGTCGTAGAAGAACTCCAAGTTCATGCCTCTCTCATCTTTGATAATCATATTTTGAAGAATAACACAGCATGTCATGATGTTTTTCAAGGATCGCTTGTCCCAAAAATGAGCAGGACCACGAACAATGGCAAACCTAGATTGCAAAACCCCGAATGCTCTTTCAATGTCTTTTCGGGCTGCCTCTTGTACCCTTGCGAATTCATATTGTTTCCTAGTTTGGGGGTCTTTGATGCTCTTGACAAATGTGCAACAAGGAGGGTATATACCATCTGCAAGATAGTACCCCTTTGTGTATTCATGCTCATTGATAGTGTAGTTGTAAGCAGGAGCATCACCACTAGCAAGCCTAGCAAACAAATGAGACCGTTGCAACACATTGATATCATTGAGAGTACCCGGCATACCAAAAAAGTAATGCCAAATCCATAAATCCTCGGATGCTACGGCCTCTAGCACAATTGTTGCATCACGAGACTTGCCACAATACATTCCCTGCCATGCCGTTGGGCAATTTTTCCAAGTCCAATGCATACAATCTATGCTTCCTAGCATGCCAGGCCAACCTCTTCTATCATTAGATGCCATCAATTTTTTTGTGTCTTCCTCATTGGATGCCCAAAGATATTCAGGACCAAAAACACGGATGATCACTTTGGCAAACCTACGCACTCACTCAATTGTAGTATCTTCACCAATGCGAAAGTATTCATCAGCATAGTCAGCCGGAATGCCGTATGCAACTACCCGCATAGCTGACGAGATTTTTTGATATGCACTAAATCCCTTCAAGCCCGCGGCATTTCTTCTTTGAGTAAAATACCGAGAATTGGCCTCGCAAGCTTGAACAATTTTCACAAAGAGGGATCGACGCATTCGGTACCTTCTCCGGAAGAGGTGCGGCGGATATGTTGGATTCTCCGCGAAGTAGTCTTGCATCAACATCTCGTTCCCGAGATGGCGATTTCGAGGAATGCAAAGACGGCTGACGGTCGATCCTCGCCGCCTCTTTCGGTTCTCATCTTCATGCTCCTTCACGGCAAGGGCCATCACCAACGTCTGCTGGCGATAGTTGACAAGCAGCGTCTCAACATCTGAGTCGTCCGAATCGGACGAATCGTCGAGCAAAAACTTCTCGCACGGGCTCAATTCCATCTAAATTCACAAATACGCGTGTGTTGTTAACCAACTATGCATACCACTCGGCACAAGCACAAGTACAAACTCACCGGCTGCTCGGGGGCGGTGGCTCTCCGGCGGTGGATCCCGAGGCGGCGACGACGACTAGAGGCGGCTCGGGGGCGGTGGATCCCGGGCGGCGACGGCGACAAGGGGCGGCTCGAATCGGCGGATCCGGGGAGCCGGTGCAGCGGCTCGGTGGAATAGGGTAGGGGCGCCCCCACGGCGCGATTCTACCCGCAGATTTGGCCGGAATCGCCGGCGGAGGACGGGCGGAACCAATGGCGGGCGGCGGCGGAAGGGGGTGGGGAAAGGGTGCGGGCTGAAATGTCCCTCCCGCCAACCGCTTTCCTGGGATACGGGGCACCGTATGGGCGAGGCGGAAACCTGCGTTTTCGCGGGTTGGGGATGGGATTTTGCCGCGCCACTCAAAAATATTTACAGGTCGGACGCGTTTGCGGGGTCTAGTCGGACAGTATTTTTCGTGCCGACCCGTATTTTGGCGGTTATTTTGTGGGTCGCGGCTTTATACGGGGTCTGCTAGAGATGCTCTCATAGCAGTGTGTAGGTGGCTGAGTAGTCATCACGTGGGATAGGTTGAAAAGTGTGTGGGCTTTGGTGAGAGAATTTGTAGCACCGAGGTCTGGGGCACACAACCCGCTTTTTTTGGCTTTTGATTTTCAATCTATCGTATCTTTTGAATTAAAAGTTTAAATTATGTTTTGTTTTCATATTTGTGTTTTTGGTGATGAAGTCTTTCAAATGACATTCCTTTTCAATACTGTTTGATGAGTTTTTAAAATTTTGTTAATTTTTAACTTTTGAAACTTGGTGCAAGTGATCGACAAAATCGTCAGTTTCAGAATCGGTGAGTGACAAAATAGCAAGTTTAAGTTTCAACTCTGAATCTTGATATGAGCGATCGATCAAATCACTAGCTTCAGAAATTAGAACTAAAACTTGTGCCCTTGTTTGAAATCCAAAAACTTTACGAATCGTAAGGCAATCGGGCGACTGACACGGCTAGACAGATCGTGCCCCTGCGAATTTCTGGCGAGCTATCGTCTATTCTACATTGTTCACCTAACACCCAGAAATACAACGTGGGTTAAGAATCTTGAAGCTTGCTCCGCCTTCGATAGTCTTGGTGCTGTCGCGTGTCCAGCCTCGCATTTCTCCTCCTACAAGCTGGTGTCACAAGGAGACACCACTACTGATGCCCTCGAGGAACGCCCTTAGATTACGATCCGACGAGCCATCTTTCCCCAGAGCCTCTACGACCGCCCCCTTCCACTCTGACGCCGCGCGCCGTGCGCCCCCCGCGGCCACGCCCTCCCGCATCACCTCCTCTACACACCGCCTCACCTCGGCCGCCCGAAGCACGCCGTCGCCACCCACCTCCGCGCGCGCTCCCACGCGCCACTCACACTCGACGAGCCACGCGTTCATCCGCTGGTCCGACATCTTTGGCACGCACACCATCGGCACGCCGCACGCCACGCTCTCCATCACGGAGTTCCACCCGCAGTGCGTCACGAAGCAACCCACCGCCGCGTGCGACAGCACACGCACCTGGTCGCACCACTCCACCACCATGCCGTTCTTGAGTGGCGCGTCCATCTCCGTCTCCGACGCTTCGCCATCCGCGAGCTCTGCCTTGATGTCCTTCCGGACGACGCACAGGTACGGCCTCCCGGTCTCCTCGAGTCCGAGGAGCAGCTCGTCGAGCTGCTCCCTCTCCATCCTCGCCAGGCTCCCGAACGCGACGTACACCACGGAATCGGCCGGTTTGGCGTCGAGCCACTCCATGTACTTGGCGGCGTCCTGCTTGAAGAGGCCGGCCTCGTCGCCGGACGGGAGCACCGGGCCGATCGGCAGCGCGTCGTACGCTCCCACCGCGGCGAGCGCGCCCTCCTCGAGTTCCTGGCACGTGTTGACGAGCACGGTGGCTCTGGGGTTCTCCCTGTCGAGCGTGTCGAACAGGTCGCGTACGGTAGTGTACACGCTGTGGAAGAAATCGGACGGGTCGGTGGACTCGGTGAGGAAGGACGGGAGGTCCCGCACGGCCTGCGGCGGGAGGCCCGGGAAGCGCACGAGGAACGACGGTTCGTGGCGGTGGTCGGCTACGACGGCGGCGTGGCCATGGAAGTAGTGGTAGTAGACGGCGAGCACGGCGGCCGGCTGGATCCAGTAGAGCGCGGACGGCAGGCCCTTCTCGCGCGCCACGTCCGCGGCCCACGGGAGGAGCATCGTATAGACGACGCGGGTCACGGCGCGGCCGCGCGCGGCGAGCGCGTCCACGAGCTCCCCGACGCTGCGCGCGCCCGCGGCCTGGAAGGACGCCATGTAGTCGGTGAACGCGGCGGGGTCGGTGCTGCTCCTAACGTACCCGGCCTCGGTGCCGTCCGAGAACGGGAGGAGCTCGAGGCGGCAGTCATCGCCCCCGGCGTCGGGCGCGTCAGCCTCTGCCGGGAACATGCGGCTGTGCGCTGCTTCGGTGGTGGAGAACGTGACGAGCGCGTCGGGCGCGGCGGCGAGCAGGCGCCGGGCGAGGCGGAGCGCCGGCGCGATGTGGCCCTGGAGCGGGAACGTCAGCACGAGGAAGTGCGGCTGCGGAGACATGCTTGCCCCCCTCTCTGACTCCGGCCACGGGTGGCTTTCGCCTAGCTCTAGATGGGGCGTAGTCGATCTGCGACGACGGCAAGCAAGCGGATTTGTGTGGTGGCGCGAGGGAGCGTGGGTTTTTATGCTTCCGCGCGTGCCCGTCAGATGTTTGACGAAACAGCCGTAGGGAACTAGGTTGTGTCACATGTGACGTGTCTAGGTTCTACGCCCCACCGTTCATATCGGTGCGTTGCGTCCATCCATTGGTTCATAAAGAGTCTAATTTTCTTATAGAAGACACAACAGTCCAATCGTGTCAGTTGGCGACGTGAACAATCAGGCATAGGGTTCGGGGGGACGGCCGGTTTGGTTGGACACCGGTGGCGCGGCTCCTGCCGTCCTCGGACTGCTGCTCATATTAATTTTTTTTTAACGGAGACAAAAGTTTTGCTTCGTCAATTAATTGAGGCGAAGAGAGCTGTCTATTAATTAACAGAAATCGGGCAAAAACTGTCTCAAACTTGCTTACCCATATGAAATGCTGCCAAATAGTGGAGCCACGGGATCATAAAGGCAGACCGACAAACACACTCGACAAAAAATCATTGTAACCTCTAAACACTTGGATCACAACATCATCAATGAAACCCCGTCGACCCAATACAATTTGAGAAGAATACAACGACAAAGACAACACACATCTCAACCCACTTTCACACAAAAAAAGACACATCTCAGCCCACATTTGCATCCTAGAGAGGTATTATGGAACAATCTGCGCCTCCACGTTATAGCCACCCTTCTTGCCTTTGCACCTACTAGATTTCTTCTTGCGAATGCCAGATTGAGGGTGAGCGTCATCATTCTTGCATTTGTTCCTCTTTGCATTCTGCTTCAAGAGACATCCAATCATTTTTTCGAATTTAGCATCCAAATTAGATAGGTATTTGACAAACTTAACGATGAATCTGTCCCCGAGGTTAGGCACCGGCACAACGGGCACATCATCACCCACAAGAACCACATGCCCGATGTGTCGAAATCGGGGCTCCGCGGACCCAAACAAGGTTCGAACTCTGGGGCGTGTGCGAAGGATCCTGCCTAGCTACAGCTCGCTGCTCACCGCCTCACGGCCTGGCTCCGTCGAGCTCGAGTGAGCGGGGAGAAGAAGTGGACACAGTGATTTACCCAGGTTCGGGCCACCTTGCGGTGTAAGACCCTCCTCCTGCTTTGTGGCGGATTGTCTCGCGAGGAGGATGAGTATGAACTAGTACAAGTGTGAGCTGCCCCGGGAGAGCTCAGTGGCGGAAGGATTCGACCGGATCCCTCTGTACGGTGAAGACTAGCCTATATTTATAGTGGCATTGGCCCTCTTCCCTCATAGCTTAGGCGGGAAGGGATACCACAGTGGCCAATTTGAAGGGGGACAGGAGTACACTCTATCCCGACTAAAGGTGGTCTTCGTCTGTAAAGCTTCTGGTCGTGACGTAGCGGTGGACTTGGTGATGACCTCCGTCTTGCCGAGCCCGTGGTCTTGGTCTTGTTGCATTGGAATGGAAACCTTTGGGGGATTCCTCGGGAACCCACGTACGTCCTTGCCTCCTTAGCACCAAAGAAGAAATTGTCCTGGACCGCGCCCGCTGGCGCCCTGCTGGCCTCGGTCGTCATGGCTCACGTCACCACGCGCCTCGCGAGGTGGGGTGCGTGCCTAGAGATATCCGCTCCTCGGGAGGCAGCCTCGGGAGGCTTTGATGTCGTTCGCCTCGCGAGGCGGGAGGCCCTCGCGAGGGTCTTGCTCGTGAAGCCTTGGAGTTGGGCCGTACTTGGCCTTTGACGGCGCCGCACACTGGGCCGCAGGCAGAAGGGTCTGGGTACTCCCAGTCTCAGAACACCGACAGTAGCCCCCAGGCCCACGGCGCGCTCGGCCTGGCTTCGAGGCGAAGGCAGAGAGGGGAGGGCGAAGCGACGCGGGCCCTAACCGCCTGCGGGCCAGACTTGACGCGTGGTGCATGACGGGACATGGACGCCCACACTTCCCCACGTCGCCTCGGTGATGTCTACTACACAACTTGTTCTTGTAGACTCGTGTTGGGCCTCCAAGCACAGAGTTTTGTAGGACAGTAGCAATTTTCCCTCAAGTGGATGACCTAAGGTTTATCAATCTGTGGGAGGCGTAGGATGAAGATGGTCTCTCTCAAACAACCCTGCAACCAAATAATAAAAAGTCTCTTATGTCCTCAACACACCAAATACAATGGTAATTTGTATATGTGCACTAGTTCGGCGAAGAGATGGTGATACAAGCGTAGTAATGATAGTAGATATTGATTTTTGTAATAGGAATAATAAAAAACAGCAATTTAGCAATTGATAAAATGGAGCACAAACGGTATTGCATTGCTTTAAAATGAGGCCTAGGGTCCGTACTTTCGCTAGTGCAATCTCTCAACAATTCTAATATAATTGGATCTTATAACCATCCCTCAACGCGAGATGAAGAATCACTCCAAAGTTCCTATCTAGCGGAGAACATAAGAAGACATTGTTTGTAGGGTACGAAACCACCTCAAAGCTATTCTTTCCGATCAATCTATCCTAGAGTTCGTACCAAAATAACACCAAACTATTCTTTCCGATCGATCTAACCAAGAGTTCGTACTAAAATAACACCATATGATACACATCAACCAACTCTAATGTCACCTAGATACTCCAATGTCACCGCGAGTATCCGTGAGTTGATTATACGATATGCATCAAACAATTTCAGATTCATAATACTCAATCCAACACAAAGAACCTCAAAGAGTGCCCCAAGATTTCTACCGGAGAAATAAGGACGAAAACGTGCATCAACCCCTATGCATAGATTACCCCAATGTCACATTGGGAATCCGCAAGTTGAGTGCCAAGACATAGATCAAGTGCTCTCAAATCAATAAAAGTATTCAATCCGATAAAAAACGAAATCTCAAAGGGAAAACTCAATTCATCACAACAAGATAGAGAGGGGAAAACACCATATGATCCAACTATATTAACAAAGCCCGCGATACATCAAGATCATGACATCTCAAGAACACGAGAGAGAGAGAGAGAGAGAGAGAGAGAGAATAAACACATAGCTACTAGTACAAACCCTCAACAACGAGGGTGGACTACTCCCTCCTCATCATGGTGGCCGTCGGGATGATGAAGATGGCCATCGGTGATGATTTCCCCCTCTGGAAGGGTGCCGGAACGGGGTCTAGATTGGTTTTTTATGGCTACAGAGACTTGCGGCGGCGGAACTTCTGATCTAGGGTTATTTCTGATGGTTTCTCTGTTTATAGGATTTTTCAGCGTTGGAATCACGCGAAGATGGGCCTCGAGGTGGGCACAACCCACCTGGGCGTGTCTGGGCCTCCTGGCCCGCCCAGGTGTCTTGTGCTCACCTCCTTCACCTTCTGGTCCTCCCACGAAGCTTTTAGTGCATGTTTTATTCCAAAAAAAAATTATCAAAAAGTTTTGTTGCATTTGGAGAACTTTAATTTCTGCACAAAAAACAACACCACGGTAGTTCTGCTGAAAACAGCGTCAGTCCGGGTTAGTTCCATGCAAATCATACCAAAACCATATAAAATTGTTGTAAACATGGCATGAATACATCATAAATTATAGATACGTTGGAGATGTATCACCATCCCCAAGCTTAATTCCTACTCGTCCTCGAGTAGGTAAATGATAAAAGAAATAATTTAAGAAGTGTGAATGCTAGCATAATGCATAAGTTTGATCAATGATAATTTCAATCACTTTTCTAGCGTCATAACAATAATTCTTTCTCATAAAACTTCTCATGTTAAAGTAGCAACCAATTCACATGTTAAGATTCAAACAATGAATTCTCTTGAAACTCAACAACCTATATTCTTAGTCACCAAACAATTGCAATTCAACTTATTCAACAGAGTCTACGTAAGAGCTCCACATACTCAATCATCATATAGTCTTCTATGATTGCTAGTACTCAAAGCATATTCTTAGAACAAATGGCATTCATCGAACACAGAGAAAGATAGGGGCTTAATGTTTCGCCTTCCAACTCATTTATCATAGAGATAATTGTCAACAATAATAAATCATGATGAAATATATTTGACTGGCCATATGTGCCTAGATCTTTCCCCACCACATGATGCTTGCCAACTAGATAATAATTGAGGTTGAAATGAGAATGTATACTATTGACTCTTGCATAAAAGTAAATACTGAAAAGTAAAAGATAGGCCCTTCGCAGAGGGAAGCAGAGGTTGTCATGCGCTTTTTATTTTTGGATGCCCAAACTCTTAATGCAAAGGAACGTCATGTTATATTGCCCCTTATAATAGAAACCTTTATTATGCAGTCCGTTGCTTTTATTACTTTGCCATCACAAGTTCGTACAACGCTCAATTTTCCCTTACAATAAAAGATCAAACATATTTAGGAGCATTTTTATTGCTTTATGCACCGATGACAACTTACTTGAAGGATCTTATTCAATCCATAGGTAGGTATGGTGGACACTCATGGCAAGAAACTTGGTTTGAGGGTTTTTGGATGCACAAGTAGTATCTCTACTTAGTACGAATTTTTGGCTAGCAAAAGATCCTAGACAAACACCACATGTTGGAGGATCCATAACAATATAAATTCTATGCAAATATACCCAAACATAACTCATTACGTTGTCTTACTTGTCCAACTTCAACTAATTTGCTCAAGTTTGAAAATAATTAATGGGTATTCACGATCATAGAAGATGTCCAAGATGATATATTTTTATGTGAAAGTTCTCTTTCTTATACTAATCATTCATGAATTGCTTGTATGACCAATATTGTGATTGTCAAGCTTCAAAAGATTTCACTTTCTAAACCCAATGTGAAGCTACTACTAGGCATGATATGAACATATAATTTCAACTTCATGACATTCAATTCATTCAACAATTTACTCATAGGATATAAGTGAAGCACGAGAGTAAATGACAAACTACTCCAAAAAGATATAACTGAAGATCAAACGAGTAGTCATGTAAATGGGTAGCTATTTGAGGACTCTCTTTTATTTAAAGACTTTCAGATCTAAGTATCTTATTAAAACAGCAATCAAAACAAAATAAAATGACATTCCAATAATAGCACACATCATGTGAAGACGCAAAAACTTAGGCTCAACCGAGGCTAACCGATAATTGTTGATGAAGAAAGGTGGGATGCCTACCAGGGCATCCCCAAGCTTAGATGCTTGAGACTTATTGAAATATTATCTTGGGATGCCTTGGGCATCCCCAAGCTTGAGCTTTTGTGTCTCCTTAATTCCTTTTATATCACGGTTTCCCTAAATCTTAAAAACTTCAACCACACAAAACTCAATAAGAACTCGTGAGATAAGTTAGTATAAATCAATGCAATAACCTTATCATTCTCTACTGTAGCAAATCACTAAAATTATTATTTAACATTGCATACTAAATGCCTCTACATATTTAATACTCCTATCCTCAAATAGAATCATTAAACAAGCAAACATATGCAAACAATGCAAACATAACAGCAATCTGTCCAAACAGGACAGTCTGTAAAGAGTGCAATTATCCTCATACTTCCCTAACTCCAAAAATTCTGAAAATTTACCACACTGTAGAAAATTTATTATAGCTTATTGTGCAAAAACAATTCAACATTTTATCACACTCTGACTTTTCTCAAGAATTCACGCACTAGCATGCAACATTCTATTTTCAAACAGCCACATGTAGACTTGCAAAATAAGCATGGTAAAGGCTATGCTTGACATTTTTATTGAAATAAAAGGTGCAAAACATTAATTTAAATAATATCAAGAAAATCCTAATAAAATAATATGACACTCCAAGCAAAACACATATCATGTGACGAATGAAAATGTAGCTCCAAGTGAGGTTACCGATAATGTTGGAGACGAAAGAGGAGATGCCTTCGGGGCATCCCCAAGCTTAGTTGCTTGGATATTCTTTGAATATTACCTTGGGGTGCCTTGGGAATCCCCAAGCTTAGGGTCTTGTCACTCCTTATTCTCCTCATATCGATATCTCACCCAAAACTTGAAAACTTCAATCACACAAAACTTAACGGAACTTCGTGAGATGAGTTAGTATGATAAAGACAAATCATTCACTTTGGTACTGTCAAGATAAGATTCATAATTGTTCTCACACAATGCATACTGTAATCTACAATTTCTATAATTTATATTAAGCAATATAGGCCATATAAACCATAAAACAAGCAAACTATGCATTGCAAACAGAATCTGTCAAAAATAGAACAATACGTAAAGATCTGAATTAATGTCATACTTCTGTAACTCCAAAAATTCTGAAAAATTGGGACAACGTAGGTAATTGGTATACCCATCAAATGTAAAACAATTCAGAATTTTTCCACGTTCCAATAAAAGATAGGAATTTCTGTAATGGACACAAAAGTTTCTGTTTTTGCACAGAATCAAGTCAACTATCATCCACACTATCCCAAAGGCTTTACTTGGCACTTTATTGAAACAAAACCTATAAAACATGATTACTACAGTAGCCTAATCATGTGAACACACAAAAACAGTAGGTATAAGTGTTGGGTTGTCTCCCAACAAGCGCTTTTCTTTAATGCCTTTTTAGCTAGGCATGGTGATTTCAATGATGCTCACATAAAAGATAAGAATTGGAACACAAAGAGAGCATCATGAAGCACATGACAAGCACATTTAAGCCTAACCCACTTCCTATGCATAGGGATTTTGTGAGCAAATAATTCATGGGAACAAGAATCAACTAGCATAGGAAGGCAAAACAAGCAAAACTTCAAGATTTTCAACACATAGAGAAGAAACTTGATATTGTTGAAATATGTAGAAGCATATGTTCCTATCTCATAGTAATTTTCAGTAGCATCATGAATGAATTCAACAATATAACTATAACATAAAGCATTCTTTTCATGATCCACATGCATAGAAAATTTATTACTCTCCACATAAGCAAATTTATTCTCATGAATAGTAGTGGGAGCAAACTCAACAAAATAACTATCATGTGATACTCATAGTAATATTCAGCTGAACCCAACGACTTTTCCTGGCCGAGTGTATAGGTACACGTATAGTGTGTGCATGAACCCAATAGAAAATAGGGGCTGAACCCATCAACGTGGAATGCAACGCTAGGTGAGAAGCCCAAAAGCCCACAAAGTTAATTCCTCTTCGTGCCGCTACTCTATTTCCGTACGTGTATAGGGCAGCCGCCAGTCGCACGACCTTTTGCGTTTCTGTTCGCTTCTTCCACTCCGCCATCTATTCTCTCGTTCACATCGATCCTCCGGCGATAGAGATGAGCAGACAAGGCCATATCTGAAGCGGCAAGCCCCCCTATACCAAATTTGAGGTGTTAGTTCATCACATCTCCTCTTTGTTATGTATACCGTAGCCGGTAGCCCGTACTTTTCTAATTACTTATTCGGTGATCCCATGTACTTTGATAAATCTAGGCAATCTAATTTTATTTCCCCAATAAATATCGATCATCAGATTCAGATGATGTTCCTAGCGCTGCAAGGTCCTACATTAGACGTAGTATAAACTTTGGTATGTCTCACATATGAACATCGCACTCTTTCAATTGGTATGTCTCACACTCTTTCAGTATGTGATAAGTGATGTCGTATTTCTATTACATATGTTGTGTTTTACTGCAAAACCCTTGTTGTAAGATGGTACAAATTACACTTTACATTTAATTTATTCATAAAAAAATCCTTATAACAAGTCAATGAGTGAACCCAATGGCAAAAATTTCTGGCTCCGCCCCTGAGTTTCATGGTTATTATTATTCTTTATATCATACATGTCATCACCATAATCATCATAGATAGGAACTTTGTTGTCATAGTCAATTGAAACCTCTTCAAAAATAGTGGATTCATCACTAAATAAAGTCACGACCTCTCCAAATCCACTTTCATAATTATAACAATAAGATTCAACACCCTCCAAAATAGTGGGATCATTAGTACCTAGTGTTGACATTCTTCCAAACCCACTTTCATCAATATAATCATCATAAATAGGAGGCAAGCTAACATCATAATAAATTTCCTTATCAAAACTTTGGGGACTAAAAATATCATCTTCATCAAATATAGCACCCCCAAGCTTATAGCTTTCCATATCGTTAGCATCATGGATATTCAAAGAGATCATACCAACAACATTGCAATCATGCTCATCATTCAAAAAAAATTGTCAAGCATTTTATAGAATTCTTCCTCTATCAATTGAGCACAATTTTACTTTCCATCATTTTCAAGAAAGACATTATAAAGACGAATAATATGATGCAACCTAAATTCCATTTTTTTGTAGTTTTCTTTTATAAACCAAACTAGTGATAAAACAAGAAACTAAAAGATTCGATTGCAAGATCTAAAGATATACCTTCATGCACTCACCTCCCCGGCAACGGCGCCAGAAAAGAGCTTGATGTCCACTACACAACTTGTTCTTGTAGACTCGTGTTGGGCCTCCAAGCACAAAGTTTTGTAGGATAGTAGCAATTTTCCCTCAAGTGGATGACCTAAGGTTTATCAATCCGTGGGAGGCGTAGGATGAAGATGGTCTCTCTCAAACAACCCTGCAATCAAATAATAAAAAGTCTCTTGTGTCCCCAACACACCAAATACAATGGTAATTTGTATAGGTGCACTAGTTCGGCGAAGAGATGGTGATACAAGCGTACTAATGATAGTAGATATTGATTTTTGTAATAGGAACAATAAAAAACAGCAAGGTAGCAATTGATAAAACGGAGCACAAACGGTATTGCAATGCTTTAAAATGAGGTCTAGGGTCCGTACTTTCACTAGTGCAATCTCTCAACAATGCTAATATAATTGGATCATATAACCATCCCTCAACGTGCGATGAAGAATCACTCCAAAGTTCCTATCTAGCGGACAACATAAGAAGAAATTGTTTGTAGGGTACAAAACCACCTCAAAGTTATTCTTTCCGATCAATCTATCCTAGAGTTCGTACTAAAATAACACCAAGCTATTCTTTCCGATTGATCTAACCAAGAGTTCGTACTAAAATAACACCATATGATACACATCAACCAACTCTAATGTTACCTAGATACTCCAATGTCACCGCGAGTATCCGTGAGTTGATTATACGATGTGCATCAAACAATTTCAGATTCATAATACTCAATCCAACACAAAGATCCTCAAAGAGTGCCCCAAGATTTCTACCAGAGAAACAAGGATGAAAACGTGCATCAATCCCTATGCATAGATTACCCCAATGTCACCTCGGGAATCCATGAGTTGAGTGCCAAGACATAGATCATGTGCTCTCAAATCCATAAAAGTATTCAATACGATAAAAATGAAATCTCAAAGGGAAAACTCAATTCATCACAACAAGATGGAGAGAGGAAAACACCATATGATCCAACTATATTAACAAAGCCCTCGATACATCAAGATCATGACATCTCAAGAACACGAGAGAGAGAGATTAAACACATAGCTACTGGTACAAACCCTCAGCCACGAGGGTGGACTACTCCCTCCTCATCATGGTGGCCGCCGGGATGAGGAAGATGGCCACTGGTGATGATTTCCCCTTCCGGCAGGGTGCCGGAACGGGGTCTAGATTGGTTTTTCGTGGCTACAGAGGCTTGCAGTGGCGGAACTTCTGATCTAGGGTTATTTCTGATGGTTTCTCTATTTATAGTATTTTTCAGCGTTGGAATCACGCGGAGATGGGCCTCGAGGTGGGCACAACCCACCTGGGCACGCCTGAGCCTCCTGGCGCGCCCAGGTGTCTTGTGCTCACCTCCTTCACCTTCTGGTCCTCCCACGAAGCTTCTAGTGCCTCTTTTATTCCAAAAATATCGTCAAAAAGTTTCATTGCATTTGGAGAACTTTTATTTCTGCACAAAAAACAACACCACGGTAGTTCTGCTGAAAACAGCGTCAGTCCAGATTAGTTCCATGCAAATCATACCAAAACCATATAAAATTGTTGTAAACATGGCATGAATACTTCATAAATTACAGAGACGTTGGAGACGTATCACTCGGCAACTGCCCAGACTGACAAAAGCCCGGCGCGCGCCGCAGGGCCATCATTACTCGAAGGTGGAAGGGTGTCGGTTGGCCTTCTGTGATCTCCTATAAGAGGGCAAAGGGGCAGACCTCCCAACCCATCTCTGTCTTCTCATCCATTCGCCTCCAACCCTCGTCGCAGCAGCCATGGCGGCCATAAGAAGGTTCACCGCCGCCGAGAAGCGCAAGGCTCCAAAGGAGGGACCGGAGCTGCCGCCGCCCAAGAGGGGGCGCGGCCGCCCTTGCAAGTCCGATGCCTCGCCCGCGGCACCTCCCCGAGGACGCGGGCATCCTCCATTGGTAGTCCGCGCCGGCTCCGGCAGCCGTGCGAAGAACTCCGTCCGTGGGCGGGGCCGGGGATGCGGCACGTCGGCGAACGTGGGGGGCGGAACGGCGTCGGCGTTCGGCCACCTCGGGCGTGGGCGCACTCCACTGATGCCCGCGAGTTCGTCGTGTGGACGGAGAGCCCGCCGCGCACCTGGATCTAGCTCCCGGGCTCCTTTGCGGGGGAGCTGGCGGCGGACGGCCCCGTCGGGATGTAGCTGTAGCCCGACGGCCGCTGCAGCAAATCCACCTGGGCGGAGGTCGAAGTCACCTCCTCCGGCTTCATGTACTTGACCCGGGGGTGGCAATCGTTCGCCCGCGCCCATGACTTGAAGGGGAGGCACACCCTCCACTTCAAGTTCGACGGGGCGGCGACACTCTTCGTGAAGATCTTCGGGGAGACAGGTTGCCGCCTCGGATGCTGTCCGGAGGGCGACAGCAGCGGCAGCGACGACGACCACAGCAGCGGCGGTGGCGTCCTCGGCGGTGAACTCGCCCTTGGCGATGGCCGTGGAGCCTCCAACGGCGACGGCACCTCCTCCGGAGAAAGCGGGAGCGACAACTATGACGAGCCGCGCCGCCACCGCGTCAAGGTGAAGGACGACTCCGACTAGGCATCGCGATGTCGGAGTCGGCGCCTCAGGAGCCGCGGCCACTGAGAGGCTGTTTCTTTTGTTTCTTTTTATTTCCTGCATTGAACCATTAGGGGCCCCAAGGGGGCGTGTAAGGAACCACGGCGCTTGCACCTTTAACTTAATGCTTTCTGGCTCATGTTTTAAGCCATGCTGGCGTCTCTCATTTGGGCTCGAGCCCCTTTTTCTCTGCGATAGCTTGGTGCTCTACGTCGCTGGGACCCAGTCCCCAGGCGAGCTTCTGTCGTCGCTGGTATGCCAGGTCCCGATGCCGTGTGCAAGGCTAGGAGGTGATCGACCCGAGGTCTGGTAAGAGCTCCTGAGGCGCGATGCTCAAGAGGTCCCCCTTGACGCGCAAGCAGCTTTCGGGAGAAAAAGGGGGGTTTTGCCCAGACGAGATCGCGAAAACAAAGGTGGAGCGTTAATAGTAAAGCTCACGCCAGGCGCGGATAAGACGACTTAGCTTGGGATGCTCGTGGCACATGAGGGATTCCTGCGTCATGAGGGTGCGCCTCCCTAGAGTTGTGATCCTCTGTACGCTTCCTGCTCTGTGATACGTCTCCGTCATATCTATAACTTTTGATTGTTTCATGCCAATATTATACAACTTTCACATACTTTTGGCAACATTTTATATGATTTATTGGACTAACCTATTGATCCAGTGCCCAGTGCCAGTTCCTGTTTCTTGCATGTTTTTTGTTTCGCATAATATCCATATCAAACGAAGTCCAAATGCAATAAAATTTTACGGAGAATTATTTTAGAATATATGTGATTTTGGGACTTGGAATCAACGCAAAAGGGGGCCCATAGCCCCCAACATACACCAGGGCGCGCCCCAGGGGCCAGGCGCGCGGTGGTGGGTTGTGCTCACCTCGTACGTTTGTTGGAGCTCTACTTCGGGCGCAAGGAAGCTTAAATCCGGAAAAAATCGTGTTAAAATCTCAGCGCAATCAGAGTTACGGATCTCCGGGAATATAAGAAACGGTTTTCGGCCAGAAAACAGGAACTCAAAGTAGAAGAAAACATAGGGATAGATTCAATCTAGGAGGGGCTCCTGCCCCTCCGCCGCCATGGAGGCCATGGACCAGAGGAGGAACTCTCCTCCCATCTAGGGGGAGGCCAAGGAAGAAGAAGAAGGGGGGACTCTCTCCCCCTCTCTCCCGGTGGCGCCGGAGTGCCGCCGGGGCAAGGATAGTGACGGCGATCTACATCAACAATCTTGCTACCATCTGATAACCCACAAGTATAGGGGACCGCAACAGTTTTCGAGGGTAGAGTATTCAACCCAAATTTATTGATTCGACACAAGGGGAGCCAAAGAATATTCCCAAGTATTAGCAGCTGAGTTGTTAATTCAACCACACCTGAAAGACTTAATATCTGCAGCAAAGTTTTTAGTAGCAAAGTAGTATGGAAGTAACGGTAACGGTGGCAAAAGTGACAGTAGCAGTTTTGTAGCAATTGTAACAGTGGCAACGGCAAAGTAACTTAGCAAAGATCAATATGTGAAAAGCTTGTAGGCATCGGATCAGTGATGGATAATTATGTTGGATGGCATTCATCATGCAATAGTTATAACCTAGGGTGACACATAACTAGCTCCAATTCATCAATATAATGTAGGCATGTATTCCGTATATAGTCATACGTGCTTATGGAAAAGAACTTGCATGACATCTTTTGTCCTACCCTCCCGTGGCAGCGGGGTCCGAATTGAAACTAAGGGATATTAAGGCCTCCTTTTAATAGAGAACCGGAACAAAGCATTAGCACTTAGTGAATACATGAACTCCTCAAACTACGGTAATCACCGAAAAAAATCCCAATTATTGTCACCTTGGGGTATGCGGATCATAACACGTAATAGGTGTCTACAACTTGCAAGATAGGGTCAAGAACACAAATATATTCATGAAAACATAATAGGTTCATATCTGAAATCATGGCACTCGGGCCCTAGTGACAAGCATTAAGCATAGCAAAGTCATAGCAACATCAATCTCAGAACATAGTGGATACTAGGGATCAAACCCTAACAAAACTAACTCGGTTACATGATAAATCTCATCCAACCCATCACCGTCCAGCAAGCCTACGATGGAATTACTCACGCACGGAGGTGAGCATCATGAAATTGGTGATGGAGGAAGGTTGGTGATGATGATGGCGATGGATTCCCCTCTCTGGAGCCCCGAACGGACTCCAGATCAGCCCTCCCGATGAAGAACAGGAGGAGGAGGCGGCTCCGTATCGTAAAACGAGATGAATCCTTCTCTCTGATTTTTTTTCTCTCCGGATGTGAATATATAGAGTTGGAGTTAGGGTCGGAGGAGGTCCAGGGGGCCCACAAGCCGCCAGGGCGCGCCCCAGGGGGGCGCCCCCCAGGCTTGTTGCCAAGGGAGGACCCCCTGTGGTTGATTCTTTCGCCAGTATTTTTTATTTATCCTAAAAATATTCTCCGTAAATTTCTAGGTCATTCCGAGAACTTTTATTTCTGCATAAAAATAACACCAAGGCAATTATGCTGAAAACAGCGTCAGTCCAGGTTAGTTCCATTCAAATCATGCAAATTAGAGTCCAAAACAAGGGCAAATGAGTTTGGAAAAGTAGATACGACGGAGATGTATCAACTCCCCCAAGCTTAACCCATTGCTTGTCCTCAAGCAATTCAGTTGACAAACTGAAAGTGACAAAGAAAAACTTTCACAAACTCTGTTTGATCTTGTTGTTGCAAATATGTATAACTAGCATTCAGGTTTTCAGCAAAGATTATGAACTAACCATATTCACAATAACATTTAGGTCTCACATTTACTCATATCAATGGCACAATCAACTAGCGAGCAATAATAATGAATCTCGGATGACAACACTCTCAAAACAATCATGATATGATATAACAAAATGGTATCTCGCTAGCCCTTTCTGAGACCGCAAAACATAAATGCAGAGCACCCCTGAAGATCAAGGATTGACTAGACATTGTAATTCATGGTAAAATAGATCCAGTCACAGTCATACTCAATATCAATTAATAACAATGCATACAAATGACAGTGGTGCTCTCTAGTTGGTGCTTTTTATAAGAGGATGATGACTCAACAATAAAAGTAAATAGATAGGCCCTTCGCAGAGGGAAGCATGGATTTGCAAAGGTGCGAGAGCTCGAGCTTTTAAAACAGAGATGAATATAATCTTGAGCGGTATGCTTTCATTGTCAACATAACAACCAAGAGATCTCGGTATCTTCCATGCTAGATACATTATAGGCGGTTCCCAAATAGAATGGTAAAGTTTTCACTCCCCCTTCACCAACAAGCACACTCCACGGCTGGTCCGAAACAACGGGTATCGTCCATACCAACAACAGTCCTGGGGGAGTTTTGTTTGAAGTTCTATTTTGATTTGATTTAGAGCATGGAACTGGCCATCCCAATTACCAGCCACTTTCTCGTGAATGACAAGTGAATAAACACTCATCGTGAGAATAACCCACCTAGCATGGAAGATACTGACAGCCCTCAGTCGCTACATGAGCAATTCGGGCATGCAAAACAGAATATTATTTGAAGGTTTAGAGTTTGGCACATGCAAATTTACTTGGAACGGTAGGTAAATACTGCATATAGGTAGGTATGGTGGACTCATATGGAACAACTTTGGGTTTATGGAAGTGGATGCACAAGCAGTATTCCCGCTTAGTATAAGTGAAGGCTAGCAAAAGATTGAGGAGCGACCAACTAGAGAGCGACAACGGTCATAAACATGCATTAAGATTAACCAACATTGAATGCAAGCATGAGTAGGATATAAATCACCATGAACATAAATATCGTAGAGGCTATGTTGATTTTGATTCAACTACATGCGTGAACATGTGCCAAGTCAAGCCACTTAAATCATTCAAAGGAGGATACCATCCTATCATACTACATCATAACCATTTTAATTTGCATGTTGGCACTCAAGACAAACCATTATAAACTCCTAGCTAATTAAGCATGGCATGAGTAACTATAATCTCTAATTGTCATTGCAAACATGTTTCATTCATAATGGGCTGAATCAGGAATGATGAACTAATCATATTTACAAAAACAAAATAGGTCGAGTTCGTACCAGCTTTTCTCCCTCTCAATCATTTCATCATATATCGTCATTATTGCTTTTCACTTGCATGACCGAACGGTGTGAATAATAATAAGAGTGCACGTGCATTGGACTAAGCTGGAATCTGCAATCATTTATTCAAAGGAGAAGACAAGGTAATATGGGCTCTTCGTTAGATCAGCAATAATGCATATGAGAACCACTCAACATTTTCATCGTGGTCTTCTCCTCTCGACCCAAAGAAAAGAAAAGAACTTCAAAGAAACACACTGAAATATTTTTGGAGTTTGTGTTTTTCTGAAGAAAGTAAAACAAGAACGAGAAAAACTATTTACACGGGAAAGCTCCCAACAAGCAAAAGAAGAACGAGAAATCTTTTTGGGTTTTCTTTTAATACTACAACTAAATAAACATGGAAAAGAAAACTAAAAAGAAGCTACAACTAATTTTTTTGGATTATCTCAAAGTTTTTCGAACACACAAGAAGAAAGCGAGAAAAAGAAATAAACTAATCATGGATAATACAATGAAAAAGTATGAACACCGACAACTGGAATGAGTGTGTGAATATAAATGTAATGTCGGTGAGAAATATGTACTCCCCCAAGCTTAGGCTTTTGGCCTAAGTTGGTCTAGGGCCACGGCTGGCCTGGCGGATATCCAAAATCGTAGTTGGGGTTGTACTGAGCTGCGGCTGCTAATGCCTGAAGGGCTAGAGCGTGGAGGCGAGCGGCCTCCACCTCTCTCTCATACTCGACTGCCTCCTCTCTGGTTATGAAGTATCTCCGTTTTACCTGAAAGTCAAAGAAGGCAGAAGCAGGAAGGGTAATATGGATAGCACGTTGTCTGTCAAAGATTAGTCGGTACAAGAGAGACTGTTCGTTCCTCTCAACAAACTGGTAGCATACCATAGCATTATAATCAAGAAAAGCAGGTGGTAACTCAATGTCATTCTCCCTTATGGGTACCCCAAGATAATTAGCTAAACGGGTGGCATAAGTCCCACCAAAGAAATCTCCATCTTTAGCATTAAGATGTAACCTCCTCGCAATAATAGCCCCCAAGTTATATCGTTTATCACCCATTACCGCACACTTGAGGACACTAAGATCTGATGCACAAAGGTGGCTATGATCATGTTTACCATTAATGCATCTTCCTATAAAGAGAGCAAAATAATGTATGGCAGGCAAGTGAATGCTCCCTATGGTGGCCTGTGTAATATTTCTAGTTTCTCCCACCATGATGCTAGCAAGGAAATCATTATATTTAGTTTTACGAGGTTCACTATGAATTCCCCACTGTGGAATTTTGCATGCTTGAATAAAATCTTCTAGGTCCATGGTAAACGATTTATCATAAAGATCAAACAGGACAGAAAGAGTATTGCGCTGGGATGTAAATTTAAATCTTCGCACAAATGAATCAGTGAGGTGATAGTACTGCCGACACTTATCTGACACGAAGTCCTCAAGGCCAGCATTTTGTATGTATGCATCGAATTCACTACAAAAAAAGACACATCCGTGACATTTTGGGCCGAATGAATTTTTTTCTGTCAAGCTTATGACACTTCTATGACGATAATTGTGACAAAACCCGGTTTCATCATAGATGTGGTGGGCTCCTACTTCTATGACAAAAAATCATGATAGAAAATGGGCTTTTCATCTTGGGCGTGCCGGAGACGCACCTGCATGACATTCCTTGGGCCGTCCATGACGGAAAAAATCATGGTAGAAGCGAGGGCGAGGAAAATTTCGGGGAGTTCCCGGTTATGGTGGGTGGTCGGGGCCGAGCGATGCACGGAGGGATTGTGCGTTTCTCTCGTACACATACGCGCGTGGGTGCGAGGCGTTGGGCTCTAACTGAACCCGAGCGAGGCGTTCGCCTGCTGAACCCAAGCGATTGCACTGGCTACGCGTTACTGAACCCGAGCGATCGATCGATCCCTGGCTGTTAACTGAACCCGATCGAGGGATTCCTTCACTACTGCTGCTAACGGAAGCCGATCGAACCTGCTGCCTCTTGATGAACAGTGAATTTGGGGGTTGGTTGAACGAGT
The DNA here is from genome assembly GCA_011799875.1 of Thinopyrum elongatum. Taxonomy (NCBI): domain Eukaryota; kingdom Viridiplantae; phylum Streptophyta; class Magnoliopsida; order Poales; family Poaceae; genus Thinopyrum; species Thinopyrum elongatum. The sequence continues at coordinate 492,309,128 of CM022303.1, read as the reverse complement.
CGAGACGTACGTGGTTGGGGTTGGATGAACAGTTCCCGGTGGGGGTTGGATGAACAGGACCCCATGGTAGTAGTAGTAGGCCATTGCCGCTGGATGAACAGGACCCCGAGAGGAGGGCCGCCACAGCCGAGCTAGTTGGGGGTGGATGAACAGGACCCCGTGGAGGGCTGGTTGAACAGTAGCCGGTGGAGGGCTGGATGAACAGTATCCCGTGGATGAACAGTAGCTGGTGGAGGCAGGAGGAAGACACGGTGGATGAACAGTGCATGTGGAGGCTGAAGGAAGTCGACGGTGGGTGAACAGTATCTCGTGGAGTCCCGTTTTGCGGTACGCCACACCCCTCCGATGAACAGGACCCCCGTTTCGACCGTAGCGCCGCAACACAAGTCCGTTTCCTCCGTTTTGCGGTACGCCACACCCCTCCCGATGAACAGGACCCCCGTTTCAACCGTAGCGCTTCAACACAAGTCCGTTTCCTCCGTTTTGCGGTACGCCACACCCCTCCTGATGAAAAGGACCCCCGTTTCGACCGTAGCCGGTCGAACAGAAGGCCGTTTCCTCCGTACTGCAGTACGCCAGACCCCATTTCAGCTATTCCGTCCAAGCCGGTTGGCTCCCGTTGAACAGGACGCATTCCGACCCAGTCTGTTACCTCCCGATGAACAGGACGCTGTTTCTCCATTCCGACCCAGCCGGTTAGCTGCCCGATGAACAAGATGCCGTTGCTGCCGTCCGTTGCCTCTCCATGTACACAAGCCCTGGCCGTACGTATGCGGGAGTAGGCGTTCGAGACCCCGCCCGTATGTACGTACGTGGCCGTATTTTTTGGCATGTGGCTGTACATACGTGTACACGGTTTAGAAGGGACTGCCTGAACTGCTACGTCAGGGGCTCTACTACTACACGTGTCGCTGCTTGCTTGGCCATGGTTCATCGTTGCAGAGAGACCGATCGACCAGTATGTACGTACACATTCGCGACAACGCTACGTACGCTTCGACCAGGTGGGTCTCGGCTGTCAGGAGGATAAGGAGGCACTTCCTTGGTGGCGAAGTTATTGATGGTGGGTCCGAGCTGTCAGGGGGAGGATTCATTTTTTTTCGCGCCTAATATGGAGGCACTTCCTTGCATGCGAAGATGTAGCTGGTGGGTCCATCTATCAGCCTCACCGCGTACACTACTCTTCCGATGGCTGTCGTTCGTTGACCATGTTGACCACACCGTGCGGACAGCACCCAGGCGATGGACGATGGCGAGGCCTAGGAAGGGAACGACGCTGAGCCAGGGAAGACGAGGCAGGTGGATGCCCACGCGGAGGGGAGTACGAGGGTTCACTGGTTCGGCTGCGGTGTAAGGCTGCCGTCGCCGGAGAATAAGAGGGGGTGTGGGTGAGTAGAGGGAAGGCCTGGCCAGTAGTAGTATGGTCGGGCAGTGAGGCCTGCGCGGCAGCACAGCCGGCCACGGGAGGCTGGAGCAGGCGGTACGGCGAGCGCAGGTTTGGGCGGCTGGAGCAAGAAGACCAGAGGTTGAAGACGCAGCTTGGCCGTTGGATTAACATCCAGCGGTCAGTGCAGCTAGAATCGTTTATTGACTAAGTTGACAAAGCCCTGCGTACACGTTAACTTAGTAGGCCCACAAGTCAGCCTCCAAATCTGGTGGGTCCCAACTAGCAGGGGGAATCATTTTTTTTCGCGTAGTAAGGTGGCACTTCCTTGCGTGCGAAGATGTTTTCTGGTTTTTTAATTTCTTCTTTTTCGAGTTAGAATAAAAAGAAAACAATTTAGCATCTTCGGTACAATATATATTTCCACGAAAAGGATCATAATAAAGCTGGTGGGTCCTAGCTGTCAAGGAGAGGAAACTTTTTATTTACGCGTAATAAAGGAAGCACTTCCTTGCATGCGAAGATGTAGCTGGTGGGTCAAACCTGTCAGGGAGAGAAATTATTTGTTTTCGCATAATACGGGGCACTTGCTGCGTGCGGCCATGGGCCATGTGGGTCCCTACTGTCAGCCACTCCACGTACATGCCTCATCCGATGGTTGTCGTTTGTTGACAAAGTTTACCACGCCGCGTCGAGAGAACCAACGCAGTGAACGATGGCAAGTCCTACGAAGGGAACGACCCGGAGCCGGCGAAGACACAGCAGTGGATGCCCACGCGGAGGGGAGTACGAGGGTTCACTGGTGCGGCTGCGGTGTGAGGCTGCCGTCGCCGGAGAAGAACATGAGGTGTTGGTGAGTAGAGGAATGGCCTGAACGGCGTTTGGGAGTAGGGTGGGCCGGTGAAGCCTGCGCGGCAGCACAGCCGGCCACGGGAGGCGGTAGCAGGCGGTACCGTCGGCGGTGGTTTGGGCGGCTGAAGCAAGAATATCCGAGATTGAAGAAGCACTACAGCCATTGGATGGACATCCAACGGCCACTGCTGCTAGAATCGTGTCTTGACTATAAGTTGACAAAGCCTTCCGTACGCCTTAGTAGGCCCACAAGCCTTCCGTACGCGTCACTGACTATAATTCTCAAAAAAATAGTAGGCCCACAAGTGAGCATCACATCTGTGGCAGAGAACATATAGCCCATTTGCGATTTGTAATAATGTACAGCCCATTTTTGAATTCTAATGGAATTTACTACAACCCATTTACAGTCTGTTAAAATTACAACCCATTTTCTAGCCAGGACAACGATTAATAATTTCAACCAACCTCTCAAAATAGAATTCAACCAAAAATCCCACATTTTGATGGGATCCGAAATATTTTTATCCCAAAATTTCGAGTCAGATTAAATATAATTTCAAAATGAATTTGTATTAGGTAAAAATCTAATGAAATATTACGCGCGCAATAAGTAATGAAATTAAAATTTCCAAATTCAAAAAATAATATTTTTGAAACTAATTACCTGTTTGGTGCGTTTTTGTATATTTACAGCCCAGTTTTTATAATTACATCCCATTTATTATTTCTTAAAGCCCATTTTCTTGTTAGGCCTAATGTATCCCTCCTAGGAAAGATTTACAGCCCAGCGGGGCGGAGAATAACAAGTTGACCTGGGTTGGGTATTCCGCAAAAAAAGTATAGCTGGGCTAGCCATTTTCACCTTGAAAAAATAATATCTGGGGTGGATATTTCGTCGACATAAAATAATAGCCTGGGCTAGACGGGCCACAGCCCGCCCAGTTGATACCCTGCTCCTCTGAACAACAACAAAAACATCGCTCAAGAAAAATTGCGCTTACACCTAAAAAAACAAATACTGCTCGAGCTGCTAGGTCCCAGCTGTCGGCCGCTCCTTGTGCAATTCTCTTGTTTATTGACTATATAGGTTGACGATGGTGTGGGACCGTGATGTCAGGAAACCAGGAGGAAGCAAAAAAAAATTATAGTAGTATATAATAAGGAGGAACTTGCGTACATACGTCTATGGCCCTGGTGGGTCCCTACTGTCATCCTCTCCAAGTAAAGTCATCTCCTGATTCCTCATGTTCGTTGACCATGTTGACAATGCTCGGCGCCACGGCGAGCGCAACAACTCGAAGGATGATGGAGAGGGCCTCGCGGGCCCTACGGATGGTCTGATACAGCGCCCGATGCTCATTCAGGAAGCCAGGATCATCGGACACCTATGAGCACCTTTGAGAGACTGAGCCGGCATGAAACGATAAGGCCGCGCTTGGGAGCTCTAGATTGTTTCACACCAGTATTAAGATACAAGTGTAATTTACTCGTCACCGGAAACAACGCGTAAAATACAGGCGTAATGAAACCGACGGCCCGAGGTCTGTAACGAAAACCGGCGAATTACGCCTGTAATTTGAGAGACCAGTGTATATTTTACTAGTCAAAATCGACCAACCAAGCACTTCGCCCAAGACCATCTGCTTTTATTTACAAGCGTCAGTTTTACAAGCAGTTTTGGTTGGAAAACGATGATCCAATCACGGCCTAAGATGATGAGTTGGTCGAAAGATCATATGGTTTCACCTCTAGCCTACCCGAGTTGTCGTATAGGCTATGAATGAAACATAAGACGATGAACTTCTGAAGCACAGAAACAACAGAAGAGGATGATCTTCTTAACATGCAAATCACTGGCATTAGATCAACATGCAAAACAATATGAAGCATTATTCTCAGGAGGCACGGTGAACAGCTCGTGATGCCGCATGCCACAGCATTCCAAGCTCAACTTTGCAATCAAACTCACAAGGCCTGGCATTACATAGACAACATTCAGAACAAACTCTTAAAATACCTTACATAAGTCAACATTCATGTGACTATGCATCTCAGCAGAGTAAATATTTACTTCTGAACTGAACACAGGAATAGGAAAAAACGATCGACGCTGCTCACAGCAAAGGGCGTCCCACTCAAAAATATCAAATGCATGTCTTCTGGCTAACATCAATGAGCAAAATTTGACAAGGTTTTCCAATTCCAATATATTAAACAAATGTCTTCTTGCTAACATCAATGATTAAACTTTGACAAGCTTTTCGCATTCAAAATATGTAATGCCTATGATTGTGGAACGGGCAGGGTTTGTCATCAGTTTGCACATTGAAATGGCACATGGAGCCGGATTAACCAGCGTATCTTTTTGTGCAGTTCAACTGAAATCAAACAATGTCTTGTGTAGCACGGTGGATTTCGTATTTATATGCTACAAGAAAACAAAGACACATCAGCACACACATGAATATTGGCCCCAGTGTCAACCCACCAATCGGTGGACTGACAAACTGAAAGTACGGTAAACAGATTACCATACCCAGATGCCCCATCATTGTTGCTTAGAGTGACATTGACAGACTTGGAGTCCTGTCCTGGCTTCTTGTACTTGTTTGGGCACTTGTTTGCCCAATGTTCTTCTGAACCACAAGTAAAGCAGCCATCTCTCTTTTTGTCTTTCTTCTTACCCTTCTTAAAGGTAGTATTTTGCTGGACAGAGTTCTTTCCCTTGAACTTGTGGGAATTTTTCTGCCTTGAAGACGTTGGTAGCTCCATTCAGACGGGCATGGTTTGTCATCAGTTTGCACATTGAAATGGCACATGGAGCCGGATTAACCAACGTATCTTTTTGTGCAGTTCCACTGAAATCAAACAATGTCTTGGGTAGCATAGTGGATTTCGTATTTATATGTTGCAAGGCATTGAACACGTTGGCAGCTCCATTCAAGTAGATAGTCTGGTGGCTCAAGGTGACGACGAATGATTAGAGAACCATTCGATGTATTGTGCATGATGAAGCATTATGGAGGACACGAACCATCTGAACATTTTGTGCAGTTCCACTAAAATCAAGCTGGGCATCCCTGTCTGCATAAATACAGAAAAAGCATGATGAATATAATAGTGGTACTAGTTGATTAAACATACGCTCACAACTATAATCATCTTCATTATCTTAACAGGAAAAGATAGCAGTACAATAGCTTCAATTAAACATTTATTCAAAACAATACAACAATATAAGTAGCACAACATAACAAAGCACAATCATGTGGATGAAGGCCGATACTGACCTTGTTTGTTACAGATGCGTCGGCCACTGACTTGGTCATACCTTTCCTTGTGGAGTGAATTTTGCACTCCACGTGCTGTTGAGTTTCCCATGCTCTTTGCAGACTAGTCATGTCATCAGCGTCTACTAATACTCTGTAAAGCTTCTCGATCATTCCTTGTGTAATGTAGCGCAAACACTGACTGCTTCTTTCTGCAAAGTGGAAAGACCAACTGGGCCCAATAATGCAACACTTTGCCTTAAACACATTGGCTCCTTTTATGCAGTTCAACTAAAATCAAAGTCGAAATAGAACCGAGTAGAAGTTTTGATATCCCTGTATGCAACAATAGGTATAAAGGAAACAATTACTAAGAAATAATGGTTGATGACTTATACTCCCAGAAGAAAAAATATCTACCTTATCTTAATGGGAAACGAAGCAGGACAGTAGCAATTCTCAAACAGTGTGATTCATTCATATGAACTGAGACATTATCTTAACAATACCTTGTTTCAACATGTATAAATAATGACAAAGCAGAAAAGTACCATTCCTAAAACAATGCAACTGATTCATATTAACAGAGACATTATCTGAACAATACCTTGGTTAAACATGTAGAAAGAACTACAAAGTAGGGTAGTACCATTTGTAAAACACTGTAACTGATATATAATAACAGAGACATTATCTCAACAATACATTTCTTAAGCATGTACTCCCGTCGATCCCTAACAGAAATGGTGCTCCCGCCGATCCCTAACAAGTGTTGCAGTTTTGAACTAAGATTCAGTAGTTAATTCTAAGAGTGGCATTGCTTAATTTTACAAGTGGCATTAGATTAACAAAAAGCATAAATAGTTCCACGGGAGAGTGGGTGCAACAGCACCATGTGCTTCCATCTACTTATAAAGGGGTTGATGCAGAGTTTGTTGTAACAAAGCAACAAGCATCAAGTCTGGGTTGGTCCCATTTTTGTTCACTACTTAATGGGAAAAGACAGCAATACAATAGCTTCAATTCAACATTTATTTAAAACAATACCAATACAAGTAGCACAACATCTCAAAGCACACTGCACAATCATGTGGATGAAGGCCTGTACTGACCTTTCATGAGGCGAACAAGATAAAATACGAATCTACCAACACGAATAGGAAATCCAATCTCGTTTTGTGCAGTTCCACTGAAATCAAGCAAAGTTGCCAGTGTGACATTTAAGTTCGCTATAGCAACAAGTTGAATAGATATCCCTGTTTTAACAGAGGCAAAAAAGGAAACAATTACTGGCCAATAAAGGAGGATGAAACATACGGCGACAAAAACAAGCATCTAACTTATCTTGATGGAAAACAAAGTAGGACAGTAGCATTTCTAAAACGGTTGCATTGATTCATATTAACAGAGACATTCTCTTAAAACAACATTCGTTAAAAATGTAATTTACTTTTAACAGTGGCATTGCTTCAATTTTCCAGCGGCATTCTTAGATTAACAATAGCAAAATAGTTGTATGGGACATGGGACATGGGACATGCCAGCACCATGTGCGTCCACACGTATAAATGGGTGATGCAGAGTATGTTGCCAAGCAGCATATCTGCGTTGGTCCCATATTTGTTCTCTTTGAACCTTTTTCCTATGTGAGGGCAGCAAATCTAGTCCTGCACAAACTACCCGACCCCCCAGTTTCTTTCCTTTTTCAACAAAGAGATCAGTTCCTTACAGATGTGTGTACTGGGTTACCCCCTTTTTCCCTTTTCGACAAACAAAGCGGCTGGATAGCCAGTCTATACTACTTTCCCTCACTCCTTTCCTCATTGAACCACGTCCTAGATTCATGCTCCACCCTACCCCACCCTTCTTTCCTCTTTGAACCAAGACCTAGATTCGACTACAGAATCGAAAAAGATCCGCATGCAGCTAGAGCAATGACGGTTTCAAAGAAAGTTATACCTTAGGGTCGTCGGGATGTGGCTAGGCGTGCGGCGGGAGGCCGGATCTGCCCACACTATGTACGACAGAGAGGAACAAGGCGTCGGTGGCCCTCCCGCACAGGCTCTGGGTGAAAAAGAACAGCGCAGCCGGCAGTGGATTGCCTCCCTCGCCGAAGGCGACAGAGTGAACGCTGGACCTCCTCCCCTTCCCGGTGCGACGGGATCCGGACGGCTCCTTCACCAGCTGTGAGGGGGGAGAGAGAGACAGAGGCCAACGCAGTCTTGTTTAGATCTGGTGAAGAGGATGAGAGACTATGAATATAGCAAACCCTAGCAAAGGAACGCTGAGCCTCCAGCGTGTATATATATGTAGTGCGGCGAGAGTGTGGAGAGTGCAAACCCTAGCGAACAAGCTCTGAGGCTCTAGCTTATATAGTACTTATATAGTACTCGTGTATACTACTAATATATAGTGGAGTGGTTTTCTTTTTCTCTCCATAACAATAATTTTAAATTGTGTAAGTACGAAATGAAACTCTTTATTTAACGTACCAGTGAAGAAAACTACTTACGATCAACAAACGATCCACGCGTCCTGGTCGCACTTCCTGTCCCTCACGTGCAGTACACTACCCTCCGTTAAGTGAACAACCACACACGCGCCAAATTATCGGAAAGGTGTGAGAGTGTGTACAAATAAAGAATTTTAATTTCAATTATCGGAAAGGTTTGAGAGTATGTACAGTTTGCCCTCTCTCAATAATTATGGTTTGTTGTGTTCGGCCTAAACTTGGTCAAACTTTACAAAGTTTGACTTCAGTCAAATCTAATATGCAGAGTAAATAAAAAAGGAGGGCTACTACGTCCATCCGGGTTTTTAGTCCACACCATATTTTTAATCAAAGTCTGACCACATATTTAGTTAATAGCTGGCAAATAAAATTACAGGGGAGCTGAAGACAAAGTTGTGAGAAGGCTTAGAAATCAATACTAAACTTATGCTCTTAGTACCAAGGTTGATGCTTCTTCGAGGAAACATTTGGTTCATAGCCAATTGTGTGATAAAATTGCACCAACGTGAAAGACGACTGCGTCTCCAACGCAACCAAGGTGAACTGATGAAGGATATCATCTTTGTGGGTAACAAGCAAAGAGCACTGATGGAAGACAACTTGTTTTTTGTCAAAAATCGATCAGCTTCACCAGCCGATGCAACCATGAGACGCAACCATGAGCATCGATAGGTCATCGTGGTGATGTATCATCCATTTGGCATCAAGTTTGGGTGAGGCACCAATGAAGTTCGACAAATCCTCACTGTGGTCTGTTTCTTCTCGGTAATCAAGCTCGAGGAAGGAAGAACCACATGGCAGAGGACAGTGAGGCGGAACAACAACGGCCATCCAATTTTGTGCAGTTACACTAAAATTGAGGAAGACATGCCCGGGTATGGAGATACGCATCGCTGTTTGCAAACATATAAAAAAGGGATATAGTGTTGTTACTTTGTTTTGGCAGTGGTACAAGATTAACAGCGACATCTCAATTGTCAATAAGAATTAATGAAAAGTACACCAACAAATAGAAGCATCATGATTATCTTGATGGGAACTAAACCAGGATACCCGAGAAAAAAAGCAGGACATAAGCATTTATCGACGCCTCTGGATTGACATCAGCATTACTTAAAAGGGACGTCACTTTAACATGGGCATTGCTTCATTTAACCAGTGATAGTATTAGATTAGCAGCAGCAATAGGAGCATATGGACAATGACCGCACAACCACCATGTACTATTTGTCGAAAAAACATGTATACCTCCACCGAGGCATAAACCAGGACAACTTTTCGAGTGGCCTTTCCTCTATAATAGTAAAAAATAGGTGATGTTGAACCAGCTGACGAACCCTAGCTACTGTACATGGGGAGCTGGGGAGTAGTGGCATAGAAGAAAACCCGCATGCAGCGACCTGGGGAGCTGGACCAGTACAATGAAGCATGAAATCTAAAAGAAGTTATACCTTAGGTGGGTGAGATGTCGCTTAGGCGGGCGGGCGGGATCTGCCCACACGACTGCAGCGAACAAGGGCGCGGAGGACCTTCGTCCGCGCCAGCGCTGGCTCAGAGAGGACGGTGCGCATCGGCTTCCTCCATCGTCGACGGCGACAACGTCAACGCTGCACCTCCTCACCTCCCGCAGCAGACTGGATTCGGCCGGCTCTGTGACCACCGGTGTGGAGAGAGATAGAGTGGACACTGTCATCTTGTTTAGATATGGAGAGGGTGAGAGAGCGAGATGCGAGAAACCCTATCAAACAAGAGGCTATATATACAATGGAGTAAAAAAATCTCTCCATAGCAGTGGTTTTAAATAGAATACGCATGTTCCCGGAAAAAAGAAACGAAAACTGGCGGACAAATCTTTTTTTAACGTACCAAGAAAGAAAACTCGATCAAAAACACGCCCCCGCTTCCAGGTCGCAGTTTGTATCGCTCGCGTGTGGTCCCCGACCCTTCATTATTAAGTGAACAAATTAAAGGGTCAAATTATTACGTATGTAAGCTGCCTCTTCATGTACAAATGCGCTCCATCGTGTACTCGTGGGTATCTCGGAGGCAGAGTGAGTGCGTGTACATTTCTTCTTGTACGTCGTACTCCATTTATCTCACTTCATATTGTTTTCCACTCCTATGATATTCCTATCCTAGGAACAAAATGAGGCGGTACTAAGTTTGTGTGTGTGTAGGGAGAACAAGACATCGATGGTGTGTACGAGTAGTCGCGAGAGTCGTAGCGCACACACACATAGACATAGACATGCATATCCGTGTTTACGTAAAATTCCATCTCCATCTCCATCTCCAATCATATTTGTCCAACTGGCACATTATTTACGTTATTAATTATATACGCAACAATATTTACGTACATCATCTCTTGTTTGCGGCCGTCCGAACCGCTGCCACGCCCGCTCCTGACCGCCCTAGCCAACCCGAACCCTCTTCATCACCCGTGCGTGCTTCCCGCCCGAAACGGTCAGTGCCGCATTCATGCCCGGCCAGAGTGGACGCGACCTCTCATTGACATCGGCATTGAAGTGGCGCGCCGGTCGAGAGAGCGCCGCTTCCCGGTGTATGCGACTGCTCCGCGTTCAAAGGTCGCCACGGCCGGCCACAACATGCATGTAAAAAGTTCTTGGGAGTCCGTGCTATAGCTAGCTGTCCTCCCCCTCCTTGTCAATCTCTTCTAGTAGTGCTAGTACTCCATGGCGCGATCCATCGACAAGCAGGCGGGAAAGTTATCGTATACTCGGTTTGCGGTGAGTGGCATGCCGAGCGACCGTGTGGGCTGGAGCCGTGGAGGAGGGTGAGACATGAATGCGACAGACGTGATTTAAACGTTGGTTTTGCTCGATGGCGCGATCCAACGAAACGAAATATTGGTTTCCAAAAGAATACTGTACTGCAGTTTGCTAACTATACCGGGTCTATGTGATTTGGCGGCTCATTGGTCACTATTACTGCGGCGGTAGAGCGTCGTAGAGCGCCTGCACTCTTATTTATTTATTTATTTATTCTGTAATAAAACTAACTTTCTCCACTCTTACACTGGAGGAGTACGAAACACGGCAGCCCAGTGACTACATGGCCCACCTTCCACTATCACCATATTCCTTGGACATCGTGCGACACCTCCGATCCTTTTTTCTTTGCATAGTAGTACATTTTACCACATGACCCACCATACACTCTCACATACTACCTCTGTCCCCTATATAATTTATGCATGATACTAGTATATGATACTCCCCACTATGAGTAGCCTTATACGCATACAAAAAAGGACCGGATGGAGTACGAAGCTTTATGATTTTGTTTCATGTATGTATCCTGACTCCAAGGTTGCCCCGTTACAACATTCCATCAAATACAAAGGAAAAGTAACACGCATGCTGATGCATCTCAATGATTCACAGATCATAGCCAATATTTACTTCACAACTAAAGACAAAAGTTGTGAGAGTGTGTACAAAAAAAAACTATTGATGGGGTCACTATGACGTAAACCCTAAACAGGATTTAATTTCCTGGCTAGGTAGAAACTGTCGAAGGAAAGACGGCTGGCACCCTCGGATCATACGATGCTTTTGTGCAGTTCCACTAAAATCGAGCTGAGCATCCGTGTTGGCAAAGATATTGAAGAAGTGTGATTAGAATAATAGTACTGGCTCTAGTTCATGAGACATAAACTCATCACAAATAGAAGCCGGTAGAAGTAGAGAAAGATCCACATGGAGATGGAGCTACGTGGGGAGCTGCGGCAGTGGAGCAAGCCGGCTCCAAAAGGAAGTTGTACCTGGGACATCGGGCTGTAGCTAGAAGGGTGGTTGGGAGGCGGCATCAGCCCATGCCGCAGGGACCCCCGATCGGGACGCACCGACAGTGGGTTTTCTCCCTCGCCGCTGTCGACCGTGTCTACGCCGAACATCGTCCCCTTCCCCCAGCGGCGGGATCAGGCCGGATCTGTGACCAGTGGTGTGGCCACCGTCGTTCTATGCTTGTGAAGAGAGCAACCCAAGCAAGCAGGCTTGTAGCTTAGGCTCCTGCTAGTGTATATATAGTGGAGCGGTTTTCTTTTTCTCTCCATATCAACCATTTTATATTGCGTACGTGTCATTGAAGAGTGAAATGATGGTTGCTTCTTCCGACTAACTTACTCTGTGATTTGACTGCTCCTGAGTGGCCCCTACACGTACTCCCCCTACGTGTATGACCGTTCCTGAGTCTCACTTGTACTTATCTATATTTTCTTGCATGACACGTAGACAGGATGCGCATAGAGGAATTTTGTTACTGCACGTTGTTACGTAGTACTACTAGTACCTACTCCCTCCTTCCGGTTCACTACTAGTACTCCCTCCGTCCTGGCTTATTGGTCCCCTTTGTACTCAATTCATGGGCTCATTTTCCTCAAGAAATTGTCTTTACCAACGTATTAATATCGGGAATGCATGCCTGAACAACGAATGATTAAACCTTGCATGCAACATTTTGACAAAGCATTGACTTATGAACATGTGAATGTGAGGGACTACAACCTCGTGCATGCATGCAACAGTCACACGTACACATGGACGCAAAAACGCGCGCGGCTCCCTAATGCATGCATGTCCGAGCACACGACGGAACACACACGGTCACGCTCAAGTGCTCAACCTACACGTGCATGCACACACATACTCAGCCAGGGTGAGCTAGTGACCGTATAAACACCGAAAAATGTATATATTGACCGCAATGAGCGTATTATGAAGTCCACTGACTGTATTTTTTCAAATATATAGTGACAGACAGTGTATTTATCTCATTTCAAATTAAGCCATATTAACCGGAAAGGAGGCAGTATGGACTAGCATTACTTTGTTGTGTCCCGTCAATTTGCCGAACGAGGAGAAGCTTGCAGGACGGGAGAAGCTTGCGTGCGGTGGCTCGCAGGACAAGGAGAAACTTTTGACTAATGCAAGCTCTCCCTCGCTCAGGCGGTGGACGTGCAACAGTTAGTTCGGTGTCAGATTGCCAGAAGCATATACTGTACTAGTACTACCATTATTGTTCGACTTCCCGAAGAGGCGAACAACCAAGCGCAAAGTTTACTACTCCGAATACTAGTATTACGTAGTACTACTAGTACTAGTACTATATAGGTATGTACTACTAGGAACCGGATGGTGGAGCGTCTGCACTCTTATTTTATTTTAATCTGTGATAAAGCAATCTTCAACACATTTGGTTCTCTTCGAGGGTTCTTGCATGTGATAATGGAAGTTGATTGCATGGAACATTCACCACAATTCTCGCTTAATTCTGGCTCCTATCCTGTTAGAAATAGGAGCGCTCAGTAATATTTTCTATTTTTTTGTTATTCAGCATGTAAACAGGTCAGCAAACCTTGCGGCGCATCTTTGTGCGAACCGTGCTTGCTGCACTTTGAATGTGACCGAGAGCTGGCTTGATGAAACACCTCGCTTCCTTCTTCTTTTTTTGCGGGGTACCTCGCTTCCTACTAACCAGTCTCTTGGCTGATCGTCCTAAGGATGCTTATATATGAATAAAGCTCTCTCATTTACCCGCAAAAAAGATTAAGCCATATTAACCGGAAAGGAGGGAGTATGGACTAGCACTACTTTTTGGTGTGTCCCCTCAACTCACAGAACGAGGAGAAGCTTGCAGGACAAGGTGAAGCTCGCTTACGCCCTCTCTGTCTACCTCAAGCCTGGTGGCTCGCAGGACGACGAGAAGCTTTTGACTAATGCAACCTACCCTCGCCCAGGCGGTGGACGTGCAGCAGTTCATTCGGTGTCAGATTGCCAGAGGCATACACTGTAGTACCATCATTGTTCGACTTCCCGAAGAGGCGAAGAGCCAAGCGCAAGGTTTAGTAGTACGAGTAGTACTACTACTAGTATACAGGTTTGCATGGTGGACCGTCTGTACTCTTATTTTATTTTAATCTTTGATAAAGTACGCATTTATTCGGGAGAAGTGCGGAAAATGGCAGCCCAATAGTACTATTAAAAAACATCGAACATGTAATGATGATATCGATCAACCATGCTCGAATATATCTTGGCCTCCGGGCGAGCCCGTCTATGTGTTCTCGCTCCTCGTCCCTCTCAAGGAACGGCGGGTTGGCCATTTTGCCGTCAATTGAGATCGGTTTGCTCACACTCCGGTCCCACATGTCAGTGATATGCCAAGAGGAAGTGCGTTGACCGACTGGCCATACACGTACTTGGTTTTGCACCTTCATACTACTCCCTCCGTCACAGTTTAGAGGGCGCGCTTCATTCTCATGCATTTCTCTCCATGCATTTCCACCACCAGAGAGATTTTAGACGCGTTTGGTTTAATGCTCAATTAATTAGGGCGTGATAACCGCAATCAAGTCCACAATTTTCTCTCGATGTAGGTGTGTACGCGGAGTGGAGTAAGTGCATGCATGTGTGTACCCGGGGTGGAAGAACTGCATGCATGTGTGTACGCATTATTTCCTCTAGTAATAGATGCCGTGCTATAACTACCAATGCTATTTTTCAGGCCGATCGCTAGTCGCCTTGGTCCCAGAGATTGTTGAAGCGCGCTCTATAAACAGTGACGGAGGGAGTAGTATGAGCGGATTCAAAGAAGAGCGTATTGATGGTTGCTTCTTCGGAGCAACTTACAATGGGAAAGGTGGGGCTTATGATTTGACTGCTCATTACTCACTATTAGTGCGGTGCAACGACCGGGCTGAGTCTCCCATGCGGTTGTGCACTACTCCCTCCATTCTTAAATATTTGTCTTTCTAGAGATTTCAATGAGTGACTACATACGAAGCAAAATGAGTGAATCTACACTCTAAAATATGTCCATTTGAAATTTCTAAAAAGACAAATATTTAGGAACGGAGGGAGTATAATTTTGTGCATGGCACATGGACCCGGATGCTGAAGAGGCTTCTGGCAATGCTATCAAGCTTCTAGCATTTGTTTACATAATTGACGTACTATACAAATAATTTTCCAGCGACATGAAATTGTACAATGCTGTGAGCTTTCAGCTTTTGTTTTGTTTGTCTTGCCATCCATGCTCTTTCGGAAAAAATAAAAAACTAACTTCCTTGTTAATGCATCTCAATGATTAGCAGATCAGAGCTAATATTTACATCACAACTGAAGACAAAGTTGTGAGAAGGTGTTAAATTAAAATTGATCCATGCTTTCATTGGCAGCAACTTCCCCCCAGCTCTGTCTAAATCAACAAGGTATGTTGGGAAAAAAATTAGCTGTCAGGAGCATGCAACATTCCGATCATTTTGTGCAGTTCCACTAAAATAGAGCTGAGCGTCCCTGTTCCAAAGATATTAAGTGTGATTACAATAATAGAGGACTGTTGATGAAACAATAAACACACAAATAGAAGCCGGTCACCTTTGTAGTCTCTCTTAAGACTAACTAGTTGGAGAAGATTAAGCAAATAGTTGGAGAAGATTAGGCTCGAAGTTGGATGAGGAGGATAGAGCAAAACCAATCTCCCTTTGTGCAGTCGCACTGAAATGTAGAGACGTTGCCCGTGTGACATTTTAGTACAACTGCACAAAACACTCTTAAGAAAAAAGTGATTTGTGCAGTTCACCAAAAGGTCGCAATAGCAACGAGGTGAAATGGATAGCCCTGTTTGCAAAAAAGAGGTAGAAAGGAAACAATTACTGGCTAATAACAGTTGATGACACATACGACAACAAAAAAGAAGCATATTCCTTGTCCTAAGGGAAGATAACAGCACGGTTGTGTTTATCTAAAACGGTGTGAGGACGAGATTGCAATATGGAAAGTACGCCGGACGAGCTACGTTTTGGGCAAAGAACTAGGGAAGATCCACATGCAAGATTTTCCACATGCAGCGACGTGGGAAGATGGGCAGTGGAGCAAGGCTGGAGGGGATACTTGGGGGTCGTCGGGATGTAACTAGGAGGGCGACGGAGGGCGGGATCTGCCCATACTGCGGCAGCGAGCAAGTGGCATAGGCCCTACCGCGCCGGAGCTTGGTCAGAGAGAACGGCGGGTACCGCAGATCGGGACGTGCTGCCTCGGCGCTGTCGAACGGAGAAACAATGCACATCCTCCCTTTTCGCTGGCGGACGGGATGCGGCCGGATCAGTGACCAACGGTGAGAGAGAGAGAGGACACCGCCGCCTTGTGTGAGATACTCTGAAGAGAGACAAACCCCGGCAGGCAGGCTCCATTGTATATAGTGGAGCGGACTACCTTTTTCTCCATAAAAATCATTTTATATTATGTGTACGTGCCATTGAGCGATATAACTTTATTTAAAAATAACGCGCCAACGCATCAAGTCGAACTTTGTTTCGTGCACGCGTGGTACACGACCTCCGTAGGTAAACAACCGCTACACGCGCTCAAATTAGCATGTGGGCTGCCATTTCGTACAGAAATGAGCTCCACCGTGTACCCGCGCGGGTGTGGCTGGGCACGAAGCGTGAGTACGTGCACCTATTCTCTTCGTGTACGTACACCACCTACGTGGGTTTGTGTGAGAGAGATACAAATGTAGAGAGATATAGTGTGTGGGTTCGTGAGTGTTTTTTTGGGGGGGGGGCATGAGAGATAGACAGAGAATATGTGTCGATGATATTTCAATCAAAAAATGTAACATATGCAATGTGTGTGAAACATAGGCCTGGATATATCATATATATAGAGGGGGCGATCCACGAGAAGAGAGTGGAGGTATCATCGGCGTGAGGTATCCATAGAATCGAAGAGAGGGATGATGTGTGTGTGTGTGCGCGATCGATAAAGAGTGCCATCGAATTTGTGTGTACCCACATCAAAGATATAGGGTGGCTAGCCTACTGGAACGTGAGAGGGGACAGGTGCAGTTTGTCTCTGTGGCATGGATACCTACCTACAGCGCTCGACTATCGGTGTGTGCAGGGGGGTGGGGGTGGGGGGCAGAGACCTAACTATAGAGGTACAATGGCTGGTATATGTGTGGAGGAGGAGAGAGACCTACCTTATGTATTGAGGGAGATCGATCGGCATCCATGCATATGTGTAGGAGAGGAATAAGGTTGGGAGAGAGACAGAGCTAGAGTGTCGGAGGGGTTGGTGGTGGAGTTGCTTCTCACAAATGGTGGGAGAGGCTTGCTAGACAAACGGAGGGCATGCCTGCAATATCAACAAGAGAGGGGATGCCTGCCTGTCTGTGCACGTGCGTGTGAGAGACGGGTCAGGAGGCATGCACGGATGATGAGGGGGGACGATATGGCTGTGGTAAGTAGACGTAACTGCGTAGGAAGATCAATCGTCCTTTGTCGGAGAAAGGAGAGACATAACTTGTGAGGTACGTCGATCGATGCGTGGGGAAAAATAGTTAAAGTCGACATAGGTATATGTAGGGAGATCGATCGGTATACATGCATGTATGTGTTAGAAGCAAATAAGGCCCGAAGAGAAGGATAGAGAGGTAGGGATGCAGCTAGGAGGTGGTGCAACAGGCATACTATATCGAGGGGGAAGGAGTGTGCGAGTACGAGATCGATGAAAAGAGGGGCGGGAGTGAGGCATGGACGGTGAGAAGAGAAGAGGGAAAGCTTGTGTTTGTGGTAGGCACACCTGGCTAGAGAGGCATATCGATCGGTGTGTGCCGAAAAGAAGGAGCTGGGGGGCCTACAAACACCGTGGGTGAACGACCTAAAGTGAAAAGACGAATTTGCGCGATGGAGCTAGAGAATGCTGAGGGAGGGTGAGAGGGAGGCGGGCGTGTGCATGCACGAGAGAAAGTTAGTGCTAGCTACAAAGATAAGAGGATTGTGTGGGTGTAAAAGACGAATAGAGATCATAATTCATTATAAAAGTGAATTCGGATATTTGAATAATTTATCATAGTGTTTTAAACCAACACATGCGTGAATATATATAACGGTGATACGCATGGTGTGGTTATGAACATGTTATACTACATATAATATATTATATATATATATAACAGAGTTGGTGATGATGGTGTGCCTGCCATCCTGCAATATAGGTCGTCCGATTTATATCTAACGGATAGGAAGGAAACTATGGCAATTTTGCAAAAAGATACCCACACCCCTCTCCACATTTGCAAATAAGGCCTTCCCTCGTTCATCCTTTTCTCCCACAAGATAAACTACTCATACAAATGCATCTTGATGTTCCGTGCAACGCATGGGCATCTTGCTAGTACTACATATAATATATAGAACATTGATTATAATTTGGGATAATGTGTGGCTTTTGCAGCTCAGGGCTAAATACTTGTCATAATGTAGGGGGCGGGGCACTGTACTTTGTGTGATAAACACGGTGTACGTATGGAACATGGTTTAGATTATGAATATCTAGTTAGTACATCAAATGTACTATTATTTGGAATCAACATCAAGTGTATTCAAAATTTTGAATTCGAGTTCATATAGTACACATAGTTCATATCTATCTCTATAGTAATCATGTGGTGTGTTGTTAAGATAATACACGAATGATGGTTTCAGTTGGCAACAATCATGATTGTAGATTCTTATTCAAATAGAGAAACAAATTCAAATTTAGTTTGAATTGCAGCGGTAGTATAGACATTTGGAATGCACTAAAATGTTGGTATGAGTAGGTTACATGCATTATACAGCCAGCGAAAATATTTTAATTGGACATAACATGGATTCATAGCTTTGAATAGCATTTGTACAGTAAAATGGGACAAGACTCTCTCTTTGTGTGGTGCGAATAGTTTTTTTTTTTTTTTCATTGAGGGAAGTGCGAATTGATTTGGTACGTACAATATTACACGTTAGGTTTGTCCCTAAAATTCAACCCGCGTCTTGTTATATCCCGAAAATTCAGATATCGTGCTCCCAAAACTCGCGCCTTCACAACCCGCGCCTTACTATCCCGAAATTACAACACGCGTGAAAACTCCCTCCAGCTGCCAAATCCCCCTTCTAACCCTGAGCCGAAAGGGCCGCTAGTTCAAATCGGTGGGGGTACTTTTGTAACACACTCTACATTTTGGACAAGCGCGTCCCTATGTCATGGTTCCCCCCCTCCCATCTCCTCCTTTTCGCCATTCGAAATCCCAGGCCGCCATAACCTCTCTGCTCCAGCCGCGAAACCCCACCCTCCTCCGTCCGCCACCTCACTGCTGCCCAGCCGGAGCCTCTTCCCCGATAACGTCGTCCACCACAACAACTCAACGTCCCTCATCCACCTCCCCGGATGAGGATCCGTCGTCGATCTCGTCGTCCCGCCGGTTCAGCCGCCCCGTCCTCCACCTCCAAGGAGCTGCTCCGACGATCGCCTCGTCTATCGCGGCTGCTCCATCCCCACAGCGCCGCCTTAACCTGCTCCACCGGAACTGCAGCATCCTCACCGACTCCTCGGATGAAGCCGAGGCCTACTCGGCGCCACCAAAGAGGTTGTACACTCATCGCATCGCACCTTCTCCTTAACTCGACCTCCCGGCGCTGACGGTGCTCCATCCCGCACCCCCATGGCGCGGCTACCTCTAAGCCGGCGCCGCAGGCGACATCTCCACGGTGGCTCTCCCCAGTGCGTGGCCCCTTCGGCGGCGGCGGCCATACCAGCCGAATCTGCTGTTGCTGCTTCGGCTCTCGCTCGCTCGCTCGCTCGCGCTGCTGCTCTGCTCTCCCCCTCGCTCGTGCTGCTGCTCTGCTCTTGCTCTTGCTCTCGCTCGTGCTACTGATGCTAGTACACAGGCTGCTGCAGCTACACGAGTTGCTGCTCTGGCTCTAATTCGCACTGCTCCTCCAGGCGCTGCTGCTCCGGCTACTATCTGCTACTATGTTCCCCATCGATCGCCTGCTGATTTAGATCACTGTTTCTCTACTACTAGTGCTCGAGCGGCCTAAACTACATGTGAAGTGCCTCTCTGCTACCAGTGCGTTCAGTTTCGATAGTAACATTCAGATTCCACAGTAAATTTCAGTTTCGACAGTTAAGTTCAGAGTCAACAGTTTTTACCTCATCTGTTGTAGTCAGGTGTTTTTTGGTGATGTAAATTTTACATCTATCACTTATTGGTAATGTATTTTACATCATCTATTGGAGATGCTATTAGAATCCCACTTGAGATTAACGATGTATGTCTTGTACTGCTTCAGCCTCGATGTCATACGGCTCACCGGAGCTGCTCCAACAATGGAACCATCCATCACAACAGAGCAGTGCCCTGGACGCCGTCTACAGATTCCTCAAATCTTCCTCCACACCTCCGACAGCCACCTCTGCCTCAACTTCTTCAGCGACCAACCCAATGATGCCGAGGTCGACACGGCTACGGCAAAGAGGTTGTACACTTGTCGCATCACTTATTACTCTACATTCATGTCGATCCATTAGGGCTATTTTGGTTCAAAGAAAAATTTGAAGGAAAAACATAGCAATAGGAAATTTTTCTATGGCACTCTACTATTCAATTATTCATGCATTTTGTTGAAAGGAATGGAGCAAAACATCCACCTGGACCTACTTTTCAAAATCCTATGCATGAAAACAAGACCAAGTGCATTAGTGGTAGAATAACATTCTAACTGTACACGCTTTCATATGGTTTCACTTTAATTTGGCCATGTTTCTTTGCATTCCTCTGCTCTTCCAATTCCTGTGAACCAAACACCCAAGTTGACAGAAATCTTGTGTTTACAAATGCTCTATTTCCCATGTGCATTCCTATCCTATTTCGGTGTTTTTCCTATCCCTGCATTTTTAGAATCCTGCAAGCCAAAGGAGCCCTTACAGAATTACTTCAGTTACAGGTAGGTGTCGAAGAAAACTTTGTGTGGTTTGTCCTGCTCCTGCCGCGACGTCGTCCACCTCACCTGAGCTGCTCCATCGACAGAAGCATCCACCAAACCAGACATCACGACTCCTGACCGTCTTTCGCCGCCTTAGATCTCCTTCCCTGCCGCCAACACCCACCGCAACGGCATCACCATCATCGACTCAACAGATGAACCTGAGGAGTACACGGGTCCACAAGAGAGGTCGCACTCTTTTGTTTCTGCTTATGTTATGCATTGCTTAATATTACCTGCTACTTTATCGTCCTGTTCACCTCTTAGACTCCAAGTCAGGTCCAAATTAATGTTCAAACTTGAGTTTTAAAATTACTTGTGGGGCACATATCGAGGCAGCAATGAATAGTATCTCTGTCTATTATCTGGTTCAGCTAGGGTATGCCTATGTTGTTCATCTTGGGTGGGAAACAAATAGTAAAACAATCATCATATGTCTCTTTATTAAATTAAAGCTATCATCAGCCTGCTATCATTATTTTTGGATCCATCCACTTGTTGTTACCATCACTCTAGATTTCTGCATGCTCTCCTTACATAATCTCACTATATTTTTTTCGTATGCATGCCAGATATTGTACACAGTCATGCTAAACATGTAGAGAAAAAGAGAAGAGTTTTGCTCGGCAATACAATGTCATGCAGACATCGCTCCATGGTGGGTTCAATGGCAAACCCTCCCCCCCTCTCTAGATTGTAATCCAGAGGAAGATATCTGTTCTGAGGCGGATTCAGACGCAGCTGACCACTCCTATTTACCCCCCAAGGTGTTTGCTCTAACTTGGCATGATGATGTTAGTCATATCATGCATATGTTGCCTTGCAGTGCCTACTTTCGACATCATATATGTCATCTGCTTAGTTTAGACATGTTCTGTAATGCCACCTGTTTAGTTTCTATATCATATATGGGAATTATGCAGTCTCATCTCTTTTAGCCAGCCATAATATATGTGAAATATGCAATGCCATCTTGTTTAACCATGCATCATATATTTGAATGATATCTTGCCCATCCTTTTCTTCATTACATTTCCATTTGTTGACAATGTTTGTACATTAAACTACTCTTCGTGTGAATCAGCCATTTGAGTGGGTGATGGAAAAATCTGGAGTGAAAACAAGGTCTTCAGAGCAGACAGTGCTACCTGTCAAAGCAGATCTCTTGCTGGGCCCCGATAGCTCCTCAGAGATGGATTCAGAGACAGATGACCAGTCCTATTCCCCCACCGAGGTGTATGCTCTAACTTGGCACAGTTATACTGCTCATATCATGCATATGGTGTCTTGCATTGCATAGTTTAGACATCATATACACAATATTCAACACCATGTTCTTAGTTCAGACATCATATATGCGAATGCCCTCTGTTTAGCACATAAATCACATATGTGAATTAAATCATGCGATCTTGATTACTTAGATAACATGTATGTGAATTATGTCATGCGAACCTGTTTACTAAAGACATCATATAATTATCTCATGCCATCCTGCTTAGTTAGTCATCATATCTTTGAATTATGTCATGCTATGCTATCCAGTTTAGATAGACATCATATATGTGAAATTATGTCATGCTATCCTTTTTAGTTAAACAATATACATGTCAACTATTTTATGCCCTCTTTTTTCCACACTATCTATTGCATCTGTCTCTCATACAATGTATGTACATTCAACTATGTTTCCTGTTTATCAGCCATTTAAATTGGAGCGGGTGATGGCAGTATCTAGCGGAGTAAAAACACGGTCTTCAAATAAAACGGTGCTACCTCTTGGTGGAGATAGCACCCCGGTTGTACATGCACGAGAACCATCCCTACCACACATAACCCAGACTCTCGTAGATTGTACCCCTACTGCGATGGACAGAGAACCAGCTTCACCCAATCTAACCCCAACCCCAGCAGATAGTAACCCAGTTCCTGTTGACACAGCACCATCTCCACCACAGAGCTCCCAAACAAGAGTAGTTAGTAAGGCAGCTCCAGTGCCCAAAGTGCCAGTACTACCACGGCGAACCCCAACTCCACCAGTTAGTACACCTATTCTTGTGGAGGAAGCACAACCAGCCATTCGTAGTTTAGCATCTATCGCATTTGATGTTGTTAAATCCTATGTGCGTATCTTCCCATCATGGAAATATTATACTGAAGATGAACGAAAATGCCAGTTGCAGGTGTTTGTCCAGGAGTTATGTGTAAGTAATGTTATTCATGGCAATTATTTTGCTTTGTCCCATACATTCTACCTCCATGATGGTTATAATACAACAAATTTTCCCATTTTTCTCTATAGAGAAGGACCGATTTGGAAACTCAGGATGAGGTAACCTGTGCTAATACCTCTGCTATCTTCAAGAATGCTTGGTGGCAGTATCAGAACTACCTGAAGAAAACATACTTCACTGGCAAAGAAACTCATCAAATTCCCTTACGTTCTCCTGAGACACATTTACTGGACGATGACTGGGAATGCCTTGTTCTGTACTAGTCCCGAACCAAGAATGTGGTAAGGTCTATGAGCTCATTTTTTATTTTTAAGTACTATATGCCTGCGTCTTACTGTACTCTGTTCATGTAGAACAAGTGCTTAAACCTGAAGAACAACTGTTCTCATTTAAGATTCAATTGCTATCATGAATACTGCTTTGCTCTTGTATCACTGTATTTACTCATACAAACTTATTTTTAAATTAAAGGATCCAATCGAAACTCCAATGGCACAACATGTATGTTTACGCATGTTTCTTTAACAGGTTTGCTCTTATAAATAGCTCTGTTGATTTCAATTTCAATTGTGTATACAGTTGACTTCTCATATCATGCACATTACTAGCATCACAATAGAGCCAATAGTGTTGTTGTACATGTAGACCCGTGGTACCCATCTGAAATCTTGTTGTGCCGTGTAGTTTCCCACGCTTTGTATTCTTTCAGTGCTGCTTTGTCTTGAACTGATATGATTTGAACCGTCTCTCTATTTTGATTTGGCAAGACAATGCAGTGACCATAGGACATAGGTATATGTTTGTTTGATGCTTTTATTATGTACTACTTGGCAATAGAAAACTTGGTAGTTTAATCCTGTCCACCTTACTAATGAACTGGTTCACCAAAATGTGTTTCATATACTAGTACATGCTAAACATGTTATGTGTCTGCTTGTTTCTTCTTTTAGAATGCTGACAGAATATTGGGGGAGAGTGCCTTATTAAGCAATGGTAAAGGAAGTAATGCAGATAAGGTTTAGGATAGTGAGACATCCTTGTTGGTCTCCAACAAAGCTAATAAAACAGCTAAGGAAAACTATCTTGAAGACAATGAGACAACCCCAAAGTCCTGTCTTGGTTTAGTGTTCGAGTTACTGGCCACTACCGCTGGCACAAGCTATTCAAACTCACTGTCTGAATCAGTTTGGTTTCTTGAGTCTCAACTACAAGCTGAAAGACATCAATCAGCTGTGCTGCGACAAGAAGCCGAAGGACTGCGGAAGTCCCTGGAGCATTCAGATGCATACTTTCTGGTGCAACAGCAAGCGTTGGAGGATTTGAGCGCCAAACAGGACAAAGCTAATAAGCTTGCTAAGCTTATTGCCAGCATGGTGGATACCCAGGATAATGTTTCTTGAGCTCTTCTGAAGTTGTTTCAGTTATGGACTTGTTTTGCTGCCGTGTTTATTTGCACTGGTGGCCAATTTAGACGGCCAGTGTATGTAATATGCTGCTTTGTTCCCTATATTTGCACTGGTGGCGAACTTTGATGCCCAGTGGATGTAATATGTGTAATAGCCGTAATAGCCTAGCTTTAGTTGCTTGCTTATTTATTTCCTTATTATCTTGTTTAGTTGTTTGCTTGTAGTCACTACAGTTCTTTTTCCGTGTTTTTCTAGTGGCCACAATAACCTATTTTTATAACTAGGCCACAATAACCATGGCAACACACGGACTGTTGTAACCATGATCCTGCTACCTGCTGTAGTGACCATGGCCCTCCTACGGGCCGTACGATCCATGGGCCTTCTACGGGCCGTAGGATCCATGGGCCTTCTACGGGCCGTAGGATCCATGGACCTTCTATGGGCCGTCTAATCTATGGGCCTTCTACGGGCCGTATAATCGTTTCGCCAAACATGGGCCATACTATTCGTGGACCAATAACGGTCCGCAAAATGGGCCATAAACGGGCTAGAGTGGAAATCGTCTGTTTTATGGCCCGACCATAACGGGCCGTTAATAGGCCGTATTTGATGATGCTATGAAAACATCCCAACGGGTTAACGGGCCACAAACAGGCCGACTGTAACCACGGGCTGAATTTGGCCCACAAGCGGAACAGGCCAGTAACGGACCGTAAATAACCGAAATCTGGAAATAAGCCCAAGAATAAATGGGCCCTTAGAAGGCCGAAAGTTAACACGGGCTGGAAACGGCCGATGAAATAATGGGCCGTTAATGGGTATAAAGCGATACACTGTTCATTATGGGTCAGTTTCATCTCTGGCCTTTAATGGGCCTAGAGTTATAAAGGGCCTCCTATGGGCCGAAAGACATCATGGGCTATACATGGGCCAGAAGTTACAACGGGCTGGAATCATATTGGACGGCCCAGATGACGCTACTGGGCCAAATTCGGGTAGGCCGTAACGGGTCGTGAGTTAGCGGGCTGTAAATGGGCTATATGCGAATAAGCCGTTAACAGGCTTTCCGTGGGCTGGCCCGCTACCTTTTGACCAAGTCAAACGGGCCGGCCTTTTCACTGGAATGGGCCTCTGTTGGGCCGTGCCACATGTTGACGTATCATAGGCGCCTTCAGTCCAATGAGTGGATGACATATGTCCCAATGGTGAGCCGACACGTGGTTCCTCTGGCCATTGAGAATTTTATACGTGGAAAATCCCCATTGGTCCGGGCTGTTAACGGGTTATCGGATCCAAACCGGAACCCGATAGCTTAACGGCGACCCGTTACGGTGGATGCCACGTGTTGGTTACCCTTGACGAAAGCAATTCTATGACGCGCGATTTATCGTCATGGAAGTGGACACTTCCGTGATAATAATTTTGGTAATGTCATGGAACACTTCTACGACAGCACATGTATGACTATCTTGATTCTGTCATAAAATCGTCATGGATGTACATGCATGATAGAAAACATGACCTACTGTGACAAACACGTATCATCACGGAAGTGTATTTTTTTTGTAGTGATTCATCCTTGAAACCTGCATGAACCATGAATTGATCCGACGGCCATTCGCAAGGCCGTACTTGAGCTTCCCTCGGTGGTTCAAGGTCCGGCTCACGTATCACGAGCCTTGGGGCTTGCTTCCTCGAGGAACCACCTTGGTACAATTTCCTAAACATTTTTCTTCCTCTGAAAAATTTCTGAAATTTTAGTGACTCAAAATAAAAGTGAACCAAACTCAACAAAATTGATAGCAACTACTCCTACAAGTGTCTAGAGGCTATATCATGCATCAAAACTACTTTGGACCATATAAATTTGACATGCAAGCTCAAGAACAAGGTCACCACAGCAGCAAAAATTTGCAATAAATAAAGCACTAGAACAAAAACTAATTGGACCATTGGAGGAGTCACATACCGAAGAACAATCCCCCAAAACAGTTTTGCAAATGGAGCTTTGCACAAGGAGATCGAAAATGGCAGCAAGATAAGCTAGAACACGGGTTTGAGCAACGGGATGATTTTTTCTGGAGGAAGACGAAGTGGATGGGTGCTGGAATAAGTGAGGGGGACCCACATGGGACCCACAAGCCACCAGGGCACGCCCAGGGGGGTCGGCGTGCCCGCAAAACTTGTGGCCCACTGGTTCATCCCCCTGGTGTGTTCTTAGTGCCAGAAATTCTCAAATATTCTATAAAAAATCATACTAAATTTTCAAGGCTTTTGGAGAACTTTTATTTTTGGGACATTTTTTATTGCACGGATAATTCAAAACATAGACGAGTAATTGTATTTTTGCTTTATTTATTCTAAATAACAGAAAGTAAAAGGTGGGTACAGAAAGTTGTGCTTTCTAAACTCATCCATCTCATGCTCATCAAAAGGAATCCATTAACAAGGTTGATCAAGTCTTATTAACAAACTTCTTTCGAATAACATGAAACCAGAGAATTTTCGAATAGCACTAGGTTACCTCAGCGGGGATATGCATGTCCCCAACAATAAGAATATCATATTTCTTTTTGACAGTAGGAAGAGGGAATTCAAAACCTTCAATAGCAATAGTCGAAACTTTTCCAATAGAATTGATGCTATGAACTTGAGGTTGTTTCTTCGGAAAGTGTACCGTATGCTCATTACCATTAACATGAAAAGTGACATTGCCTTTGTTGCAATCAATAACAGCTCCTGCAGTATTCAAAAAGGGTCTACCAAGGATGATCGACATACTGTCGTCCTCAGGAATATCAAGAATAACAAAGTCCGTTAAGATAGTAACGTTTGCAACCACAATAGGCACATCCTCACAAATACCGATGGGTATAGCAGTTGATTTATCAACCATTTGCAAAGAAATTTCAGTAGGTGTCAACTTATTCAAATCAAGTCTACGATATAAAGAGAAATGCATAACACTAACACCGGCTCCCAAATCACATAAAGCAGTTTTAACATAGTTTCTTTTAATGGAGCATGGTATACTTGGTATTCCCGGATCTCATAGTTTCTTTGGTATTCCACCCTTAAAAGTATAATTAGCAAGCATGGTGGAAATTTCAGCTTCCGGTATCTTTCTTTTATTTGTAACAATATCTTTCATATACTTAGCATAAGGAGACATTTTCAGAATATCAGTCAAACGCATACGCAGAAAGACAGGTCTAAGCATTTCAACAAAGCGCTCAAAATCCTCATCATCCTTTTTCTTGGATGGCTTAGGAGGAAAGGGCATGGGTTTCTGAACCCATGATTCTCTTTCTTTACCATGCTTCCTAGCAATGAAGTCTCTCTTATCATAACGTTTATTCTTAGGTTGTGGGTTATCAAGATCAACCGCAGGTTCAATCTCCACATCATTTTCATTGCTAGGTTGAGCATCAACATGAACATCATCATTAACATATCACTAGGTTCATGTTCATCACCAGATTGTGTTTCAGCATCAGAAATAGAAATATCATTTGGGTTCTCAGGTGTGTCTATAACAGGTTCACTAGAAGCATGCAAAGTCCTATCATCATTCTTTTTCTTTTTATTACTAGGAGGACTAGGTGCATCAGTGTTATTCTCTAAGAATCTTGCTCAACCCTCTTAGGATGGCCCTCAGGATACAAAGGTTCCTGAGTCATTTTACCACCTCTAGTCATAACTCTAACAGCATGATCATTGTTTTTATTGTTCATCTCATTAAGCAAATCATTTTGAGCTTTAAGTACTTGTTCCACTTGAGTTTTCACCATGGAAGCGTGTTTACTGATAAGCTTAAGATCATTAACAGTTCTACACATATAATCACCCAAGCGTTCAAGCATATAGGCATTACGTTGCAATTGTCTACTAACATAAGCATTGAAGTTTTCTTGTTTAACAATAAAGTTATCAAATTCATCCAAGCATTGACTAGCAGACTTATTATAAGGAATATCACCTTCATAAAATCTATAAAGAGAATTTACCTCTACTACCTATGTCGGAATATTAAGACCATGAATTTCTTCAATAGGTGGTAAATTCTTAACATCTTCAGCTTTAATACCTTTTTCTTTCATCGATTTCTTCGCCTCTTGCATATCTTCAGGACTGAGAAATAGAATACCTCTTTTCTTCGGAGTTGGCTTAGGAGGTGGTTCGGGAAGAGTCCAATCATTATCATTGCTCAATATATTATTCAATAGCACTTCAGCTTGTTCAACAGTTTGTTCCCTGAAAACACAACCAGCACAACTATCTAGGTGGTCCCTAAAAGCATCGGTTAGTCCATTATAAAAGATATCAAGTATTTCATTTTTCTTGAGAGGATGATCACGCAAAGCATTAAGTAATTGGAGGAGCCTCCCCCAAGCTTGTGGGAGACTCTCTTCTTCAGTTTGCATAAAGTTAAATATTTCCTGTAAAGCGGCTTGTTCCTTATGAGCAGGAAAATATTTTTCAGAGAAGTAATGTATCATATCCTGGGGACTACGCACACAACCAGGAGCAAGAGAATTAAACCATATCTTAGCATCACAATTTAATGAGAAAGGAAACAACTTAAGAATATAGTAATAGCGAATTTTTTTCCTCATGAGCAAATAGGGTGGCTATATCATTCAATTTAGTAAGATGTGCCACAACAGTTTCAGATTCATAACCATGGAAAGGATCCGACTCAACCAAAGTAATTAACTCAGGATCGATAGAGAATTCATAATCCTTATCAGTAACAAAGATAGGTGAAGTAGCAAACTTAGGGTCATGTTGCATTCTAGCATTCAAAGATTTTTCTTTCAGCTTAGCAAACAGTTTCTTAAGATTATCTCTATCATTGCAAGCAAAAAAGTCTCTACCAGTTTCTTCATCCATAATATAACCCTCAGGTACCTTAGGTAATTCATATCTAGGGGGAGAATCGTAATCTTCAGTTTCAATAATTTCATCAGTTTCAGTAATTTCATTCTCTCTAACCCTAGCAAGTTGTTCATCAAGAAATTCACCTAGTGGCACAGTATTATCAAGCAAAGCAGTAGTATCATCATAAGCATCAGGCATAGCAGAAGTGGCATCATCAATTACATGCGACATATCAGAATTACTAGCAGGTGGTGGTGTCGCGAGCTTACTCAAAACAGAAGGTGAATCAAGTGCAGAGCTAGATGGCAGTTCCTTACCTCCCCTCGTAGTAGAGGGATACATGTTGGTTTTGGTATCTTTCAAATTCTTCATAGTGATCAACAGATATAAATCCCAAGTGACTCAGAGAATAGAGCTATGCTCCCCGGCAAAGGCGCCAGAAAAAGGTCTTGATAACCCACAAGTATAGGGGATCACAACAGTTTTCGAGGGTAGAGTATTCAACCCAAATTTATTGATTCGACACAAGGGGAGCCAAAGAATATTCCCAAGTATTAGCAGCTGAGTTGTCAATTCAACCACACCTGAAAGACTTAATATATGCAGCAAAGTTTTTAGTAGCAAAGTAGTATGGAAGTAACGGTAACGGTGGCAAAAGTGACAGTAGCAGTTTTGTAGCAATTGTAACAGTGGCAACGGCAAAGTAACTTAGCAAAGATCAATATGTGAAAAGCTCGTAGGCATCGGATCAGTGATGGATAATTATGTTGGATGTCATTCATCATGCAATAGTTATAACCTAGGGTGACACAGAACTAGCTCCAATTCATCAATATAATGTAGGCATGTATTCCGTATATAGTCATACGTGCTTATGGAAAAGAACTTGCATGACATCTTTTGTCCTACCCTCCTGTGGCAGCGGGGTCCTAATGGAAACTAAGGGATATTAAGGCCTCCTTTTAATAGAGAACCGGAACAAAGAATTAGCACTTAGTGAATACATGAACTCCTCAAACTATGGTAATCACCGGAAAGAATCCCAATTATTGTCACCTTGGGGTATGCGGATCATAACACGTAATAGGTGTCTACAACTTGCAAGATAGGATCAAGAACACAAATATATTCATGAAAACATAATAGTTCAGATCTGAAATCATGGCACTCGGGCCCTAGTGACAAGCATTAAGCATAGCAAAGTCATAGCAACATCAATCTCAGAACATAGTGGATACTAGGGATCAAACCCTAACAAAACTAACTCGATTACATGATAAATCTCATCCAACCCATCACCGTCCAGCAAGCCTACGATGGAATTACTCACGCACGGCGGTGAGCATCATGAAATTGGTGATGGAGGAAGGTTGGTGATGATGATGGCAACGGATTCCCCTCTCCGGAGCCCCGAACGGACTCCAGATCAGCCCTCCCGATGAAAAACAGGAGGCGGCGGCGGCTCCATATTGTAAAACGCGATGAATCCTTCTCTCTGATTTTTTCTCTCCGGATATGAATATATAGAGTTAAAGTTAGGGTCGGAGGAGGTCAAGGGGGCCCACAAGCCGCCAGGGCGCGCCCCAGGGGGGCGCCCCCCAGGCTTGTGGCCAATGGGTGGACCCCCTCTGGTTGATTCTTTCGCCAGTATTTTTTATTTATCCCAAAAATATTCTCCGTAAATTTCCAGGTCATTCCGAGAACTTTTATTTCTGAACAAAAATAACACCAAGGCAATTCTGCTAAAAACAGTGTCAGTCCGGGTTAGTTCCATTCAAATCATGCAAATTAGAGTCCAAAACAAGGGCAAAAGAGTTTGGAAAAGTAGATACGACGGAGACGTATCACCATCAACACCAACTTTCTCCCCCTCTATGCAGCGGTGGAACACCTCTCTTCCCCGCTATACTCTCTACTTAAAGATGGTGCTCAACACTATATATTATTTCCCAATGATATGTGGTTATCCTATGATGTTTGAGTAGATCCGTTTTGTCCTATGGGTTGATAGATGATCATGATTGGTTTGAGTTGTATATTTTATTTTGGTGTTGTCCTATGGTGCCCTCCGTGTCGCGCAAACGGAGGGATTCCTGCTGTAGGGTGTTGCAATACGTTAATGGTTCGCTTATGGTGGGTGGCGTGAGTGATAGAATACACAGACCCGAGTTTGGGGGTCATTGCGTATGGGATAAAGAGGACTTGATACTTAATGCTATGGTTGGGTTTTATGACCTTAATGATCTTTAGTAGTTGCGGATGCTTGCTAGAGTTCCAATCATAAGTGCATATGATCCAAGTAGAGAAAGTATGTTAGCTCATGCCTCTCCCTCATATAAAATTGCAACAATGATCACCGGTTTAGTTATCGATCACCTAGGGACAAATAACTTTCTTGTTGACAAAAGCTATCTACTTTTATTGTCTTGCATTTTACTCGTAGTTTTATTCTCGCAAAGTACTCCTAGTTTCATACTTGTTTTAGGTAAGCAAATGTCAAGTGTGCATAGAGTTGTATCGGTGGTCGATAGAACTTGAGGGAATATTTGTTCTGCCTTTAGCTCCTCATTGGGTTCGACACTCTTATTTATCAAAAAAGGCTATAAACGATCCCCTGTACTTGTGGGTTATCACTCTGCAACGAGTCAACACAAGTCCCACTAGTGGTGCGTGAAAAGATTGGTGTCCTTTATATTTCAAGCGATGCCTGCGCTGCTGGACTGCGCCCCTTTTCCCGTATTACCTCGCGAGGTTTACCCCTCATTTTCTTGCTCACCAAGGTGCTCTACGTCCTCAGGACCCGGCCTTCGAGCAGAGCTCAGCCACCGCTGGTATGTCAGGTCGTGATGCCTGGGACAAGGCCAGGGCATGAGGGCCCGAGAGCCAGTAGGGGCTCCTGAGGCGCGATGCTCAAGAACCCCCTTTTAACGTGCAAGCGGCTTGCGCGAAAAGGAGTAGTTCGCCTCGCGGGGGTTGCAAGGAAAGGGGCTTTGGCCGGCAATACGCGACAGACAAAGTGATTTTACTTAGCCTTTTGTGGATCAAACTGCTGCCTGATCGAGGCGGTCCCTCTTGAGGTGCCAGGGTTTCGTCAAGGGGCCGCTCGAACGCCTGTCTCCTGAGGTTCCTGTGCATTTGACAGATCACGAAATACAGAGGGCGGCACGCGCTTGCTGATCTGCTCATGATTGTTCCGTGAGAAGATGAAGGCACTAAGGACCTAGTGAGGTGACGTGCACAGGGCCGGCCCACGAGCCAGAGCTCAGTCACTTAGATTTATCAGCGCTGCAGGGACGGACCCAAGCACAGGCGCCGTGCCGGTAGCCCCTTCTCATGGGACGTTCAGGAGGAGAGCTGGCAATGCATGAAGCCCACGGGGTGGCGACTCCAGAAGCGACATGACATCAAGCGCAGGGTTAACAGCCACAGTAAATCATGAAAGCATAACTGGTTCGAGGTACATGAACGGAACGATCTAACTGCAGGGGCGGACCCTTACAGCGTGAGGATAATGCAGCTCGTGGGGCGCCCTCAATTGAACAAACCAAAAAGTCACCTGGCAATGATGCTGCAGAGGCATCGGGGTAGTTGATGAAGCGCGTCACGGAGGTTTGCTCCTCACGAGCCGAAGGACTCCGGAGGCTTGACAGGCTCACGAGGCCTAGGGGGCTCGCGAGGGTCCAGGGCCTCCTGGGATGCCACCGTCGAGCGTCGGGCCTCGTGATACGCCATTGCGCGTTGCGCCAGGCGCTGGTACGAGGCGCTAACATTCAGTAGGCCGAACGGCATGCAGACGTAGTTGCAGGGGGAGCCCCCACTCCGGCCGACGCGAGACGGCCAAAAGATGTCCTGAGAAGTGGCCCTGTTGAGGCCCGGGATGTTGACGCAGACGTGCAGCTCGCCACCCGCGTCGGGGCGGCAGCCCCGCTAGTGGGACGCGCGAGGCGGCGCTCGCCGCGCATGGCTTGCGCTTCCTGAAGTTCCTCGATCGCCTTGGTAATGAATTCCCGTGCTCCTGGCGCCTCGCGCCTCGTTCCTTGCTTGTGGGTGCGCGCGTCAAGGCACGCCTCCAAGTGGTGCCCGAGCACCTCCCTCGTCGCACTGGTCAGGTCAGACGCTCTCCAGATGGAAGCCCCCAAGCCCGTCCTGAGGGAGGCACCGGGCGCGCCTTCCTATGCGGGAGGAAGAGGCGCTCCAACAGCACGTGCGAAGCCTGAGGCGTCGCCGGCGGATTTCTTGGCCTCTTGACGGCTCTTGGTGAGGAGCTGCTTCTTCTTCGCAGGGGCAGCCTCAGGGGGCGCGGCGTCACCTTCGCCATCCGAGTTCCCAGCCGCCGTGGCCCGGTAGGCATGCTCGAGGGAGCAGACTGCATCCTTCTCATCACAGGCGACGGTGATGACGCCGCTGCACCCCGGCATCTTGAGGACGTTTTAGCCATGGTGGGTAGCTGCCATGAACTTGGCGAGCGTCGGGTATCCCAGGATGGCATTGTACGGGAGGCCGATGTGGGCCACGTCAAAATCGATGAGCTCAATGTGGTAGTTATCGCGCTTGCCGAAGGTGATGGGAAGGCACACCTAGCCCAGGGGAGTGGTGGAGCCGCCGGTTACTCCAGAGAATGGCTTGGTGGGCATGAGCTGGTCATAGGGCACTTGAAGCGTCTCGAAGGTCTTGATGTAGAGCACGTTGAGGCCAGTGCCGCCGCCGATGAGGGTCTTGGTGACTGAAATGTTGCTGTTGGTGGGCGTGCACGGCATGGGGAGCGGGCCGGCAGTTGCCGAACACCTGAGGGGGTCCTTGGAGTCGAAGGTGATGGCGTACTGTGACCACTTGAGGGGACGTACAGCTTCAATCCTCGGGAGGGCTGCATTCACCTCACGAGAGAACTGCTTGAAGATGCGGTTCGAGGCGGGTGCCTGAGCTCCGCCAAGGATGCAGGCAATCGCGCGAGGCTCCTGGTAGCCCCCAACCCCTTCATCTTGCTGGTTGTCGTTGTTTCTCCTGGGCGGCGGCAGCAGAGGCGGAAGGCCAGCGTTGCCCTAAGGATGGGCCTCACGAGGTTGATCGCGCCAGGCGTCGTCGCGAGGCTGGTCACGCCAGGCCTGACGGGGGTTGCGGTTATCCCAGCGGCCTCTATCGCAGCCCCCTCCACAGCCGAAGCCACAGTCGCTGCGGTCGGGGCGGCGACCCAGGCGCTCGTCTCGGAGCGCCCTGAGCTCCTGACAGTCGTCGGTGTTGTGGGTGTGCATGTTGTGGAAGACGCGGAATGGGCAAGCATCCTTGGGAGGCTCGTTGCGATCACGACCATGCTTCATCTCAGGCTCTGCTGCCAGTACGGTGGGGCCCTTGCACTTTGCTTCCTTGGCCTTGGCCTTCTTGTCTTCAGGATCGATGTCTGGGTGCTTGAGGAGGGAGAGGCGGCCTTCTTCGGCCTTGGCGCACTTGTCGGCCGGGTTGAACAGCTCCAATGCTGAACACAGGTCATCGTTGATGGCGAGCTCCTCGCTCATCCTGACATCTGTGACGCCTTCTATGAATGTGAAGATGATGGCCTCGTCCAAAGCCTTCGGGATCTTGAGGCGAACTTGGGTGAAGCGCTGCATGTACTTGAGGAGGGTCTCGCCCGGCTGCTGCTTCACGCGTCGCAGGTCATTGACATTGAGGGCGCGGTCACGGGTCCCTTGGAAGTTGGCGATGAACCGCTTGCAAAGCTCATCCCACGAGGAGATCGACCCTTCCAGGAGGTGCATGAGCCAGAAGCGCGCGTGGTCCTTGAGGGCCATGGGAAACCAGTTCGCCATGACCTTGTCGTCGCCATTTGCCGCCTCGATGCTTAGCGAGTAGAGCTGGAGGAACTCCGTAGGGTCGGGGATGCCGTCATAGCACGGGGGTAGATCTGGCTTCAACTCGAGCAGCCAGACAATGCGGCGCAGCTCACGAGTGAAGGCACGGCAGCCAGCCACACTCACGGGCGTGGCCCGCGCGAGGGGGGCACGGTCCTGACGCCCATAAGCGGCAGCTTCCAGAGCGGCCCGGTCTTGGTGTTGCCGCGGCGGCGCCGGGAGCGCACACATGTCGTACCGCGACTGCTGCACGACCTGGCAGCTGGCCTCGTCTCGGGCCGGCACCGGCGCTCCACGCAGAGGGTCGTGCGGACGGGCGTCGCGCCTTGGCCCAAAGTCAATGCTACGCAGAGGAGGAGGCGGAGGTGCGCCATGAGCTACGTCACCCGCTTGAGATGGTGGGGGACTGATGGCTCGTGTCCGTGTCAGTTTTTCCCCGAAGAGAAAGGGATGATGCAGCACAGCTACGGTAGGTATTTCCCTCAGTGATGAAACCAAGGTTATCGAATTAGTAGGAGAACCAAGCAACACTATGTAAATGGTACCTGCACACAAAGAACAAATACTTGCAACCCGACGCGTAAGGGGGGTTGTCAATCCCTCTCGGGTAAAAGATAGATTGGTTTGTATGATTTTGGATAAATAGATCTCACGATAAAACAAAATAAATTAAATAAAGAAAAAGTGCAGCAAGGTATTTTTGGGTTTTTGGAATAATAGATCTGAAAACAAAAGCAAATAAAAATAGATCTCAAGGAAAATATGTTAAAGAATAGACCCGGGGGCCGTAGATTTCACTAGTGACTTCTCTCGAGAAAATAGCATACGACGGGTAAACAAATTACTGTTGGGCAATTGATAAAACTTCAAATAATTATGACGATATCCAGGCAATGATCATTATATAGGCATCACGTCCAAGATTAGTAGACCGACTCATGCCTGCATCTACTACTATTACTCCACACATCGACCGCTATCCAGCATGCATCTAGTGTATTAAGTTCATGGAAAAACAGAGTAATGCAATAACAACGATGACATGATGTAGACAAGATCTATTCTTGTAGGAATAGACCCCATCTTCTTATCCTTAATAGCAACGATTAATACGTGTCTTGCTGCCACTTCTGTCACTGGGAAAGAACACCGCACGACCGAACCCATCACAAAGCACCTCTTCCCATGGCAAGAAAAATTGTTCTAGTTGGCCTAACTGAACCAAATATTCGAAGAAGAAATACGAGGCTATAAGTAATCATGCATATAAGAGATCAAAGAAACTCAAATAACTTTCATGGATAAATAGATCTGATCATAAACTCAAAGTTCATCGGATCCCAACAAACACACCGCAAAAAGAGTTACATCAAATAGATCTCTAAGAGACCATTGTATTGAGAATCAAAAGAGAGAGCGAGAGAGGAAGCCATCTAGCTACTAACTACAGACCCGTAGGTCTACAATGAACTACTCATGCATCATCGGAGAGGCACCAATGAGGATGATGAACCCCTCCGTGATGGTGTCTAGATTGGATCTGGTGGTTCTGGAACTTGCGGCGGCTGGAATTGTGTTTCGTTGACTCCCCTAGGGTTTTTGGATTTTTGGGGTATTTATAGAGCAAAGAGGCGGTGCGGGAGGCGGCCGAGGTGGGCATAACCCACCAGGGCGTGCCTAGGCCCCCAGGCGCGCCCAGGTGGGTTGTGCTCCCCTCGGAGCCCCCCTCTGGTACTTCTTTGGCCCAACAGGTGTCTTCTGGTCCAGAAAAAATCTCCAAAAAGTTTCGCTGCGTTTGGACTCCGTTTGGTATTGATTTTCTATGAAGTAAAAAACAAGCAAAAAACAGCAACTGGCACTGGGCACTATGTCAATAGGTTAGTCCCAAAAAATGATATAAAGTTGCTATAAAATGATTGTAAAACATCCAAGAATGATAATATAACAGCATGGAACAAGCAAAAATTATAGATACGTTGGAGACATATCAGCATCCCCAAGCTTAATTCCTACTCGTCCTCGAGTAGGTAAATGATAAAAACAGATTTTTTGATGTGGAATGTTGCGTAACATGTTCATCGCATATTCTTTTCTTTTGTAGCATGGACATTTGGACTTTTATATGATTCAAATCAATAGTCTAGTTTTGATATGAAGATTTCAATACTCAAACATATCAACAAGCAACCATGTCTTTCAAAATATGAACACTAAAGCAAGTTATCCCTAGCCCATCATGCTCAATCATTGATCCATTCATGAAACACACTCGCATATTAGCTACATCCAATCCTCAAGTATGATCATAGTGCCCCTTAGTTGGTGCTTTATAAGAGAAGATGGAGACTCAAATAAAAATAAAAATTGCATAAAGTAAAAGAAAGGCCCTTCGCAGAGGGAAGTAGGGATTTGTAGAGGTGCCAGAGCTCAAAGCGAAAAAAATAGAGATAAAACATTTTGGGTGGCATGCTTTTCCTGTCAACGAAAATGATTGAGTAGTTCCTAATACTTTCCATGCTAGATATATCATAGGCGGTTCCCAAACAGAAAATAAAGTTTATTCCTTTTTCCACCATACTTTCACATTCCACGGCTAGCCGTATCCACGGGTGCCGTCCATACCAACACTTTCCAAGGAATTTATTATTTGACAACATAAAGTAAATTCATTTTTCATTTCAGGAATGGGCATCCCTAATACCTTTGCCGTACTCTCGTGCAATGACAAGTGAATAAACACTCATCTTGAGAATAACACATCTAGCATGGAAAAATATCAGCCACCCCCTACCGTTTCTTTAGCGGTACGAGTACACAAAAAGGAAATTATTTTGAAAATTAGAGATGGCACATACAAATTTTCTTAGAACGGCATGGGAATACCGCATATAGGTAGGTATAGTGGACTCATATGGCAAAACTGGGTTTAAGGATTTTGGATGCACTAGTAGTATTCCTACTTAGTACAAGTGAAGGCTAGCAAAAAGATTGAGAAGCATCCAACCAAGAAACGAAAAATTACAGAAACAAGCATTGAGCATAACTAACACCGAATAATGCACCACAAGTAGGAAATAATTTCATTGCATAACTATTGACTTTCGTGCTTGCATAGGGAATCACAAACCTTAACACCAATATTCTTACTAAAGCACAATTACTCATCAACATGACTCACATATCACTATCATCATATCTCAAAACTATTACAAAGAATCAAGTTTATTTTGTCCAATGATCTTCATGAAAGTTTTTATTATATCCCTCTTGAATATCTATCACTTTGGGACTAATTTCATATGTTGCTTTTGATAGCTCAAACAAATCTAAGTGAAGAACATGAGCATACAAATTTCCGTCTCTCAAAATAATATAAGTGAAGCATGAGAGAATTTCTTCAAAAATTTCTAACTCTCAAATAAATCTAAGTGAATCATGAGAGCATTTCTTCAAAAGTATTAAAGCACATCGTGCTCAAAAAGATATAAGTGAAGCACTAGAGCAATTCCATAGCCCAAAAAATTTAAGTGAAGCATAAAGGGCAATTCTAACAAATCATAGCATAATTTTGGCTCTCTCAAATAGGTGTGTCCAGCAAGGATACTTGTGACAAACTAAAAAGCAAAACAATCAAAGACTCATATAATACAAGATGCTCCAAGCAAAACTCATGATATGTGACGAATAAAAATATAACTCCAAGTAAAATACCGATAGTCGTTAGAAGAAAGAGGGGATGCCACTCGGGGCATCCCCAAGCTTAGTTGCTTGTTTCTCCTTGAATATTGCCTTGGGATGCCATGGGGCATCCCCAAGCTTAGGCTCTTCTTACTCCTTATTCCTTCATCCATCGTGATCTCACCCAAAACTTGAAAACTTCAATCACACAAAACTTAACAAAACCTTCGTGAGATCCGTTAGTATAAGAAAACCAATCTTTACTTTAAGTACTGTAGAAAACCCATTCAAATTTTGTTATTGCATTATATCTACTGTATTCTAACTTTTTCATGGCTTATACCCCCCGATACAATCCATAGAATCATCAAAATAAGCACACAATGCAAAGAAAACAGAATCTGTCAAAAACAGAATAGTCTGTAAAGATGCGAATTGTTCTCATACTTATGTGACTAAAAAAATTCTGAAACATTAGGGAAACAGAGGAAATTTGTATATCAATCTTGTGTAAAAAAATCAGAATTTGTCGTATCTTCTGTGAATCTAGACAATTATTTCACTGGACGCAAAAGTTTCTGTTTTTCAACAGGATCAAATCAACTATCACCAAAGCTACCCCAAAGGCTTTACTTGGCAAAAACACTAATTAAAATATAAAAAACACAATCATAATAGAGGCATAATTGTGCAAACACTCAATAATAGAAATAAAAAGGCAAAAAATAAATTTTATTCATTGGGTTGCCTCCCAACAAGCGCTATCGTTTTACGCCCCTAGCTAGGCATAATGCATAGATTCAAGTATTGTCATCTTTAGTTCTAGATCCATAGGACTCCCTCATGATTGATTCATATGGTGGTTTAATTCTTGTTCTAGGGAAGTGTTCCATACCCTTTCTTAGTGGAAACTGAAATTTAATATTGCCTTCTTTCATACCAATCACGACACCGATAGTACGTAAAAACGGTCTACCGAGTATAATTGGACAAGATGGATTGCAATCAATATCAAGAACAAAAAAATCTATGGGCACATAATTCCTATTTGCAAGAATAAGAACATCATTAATTCTTCCCAAAGGCTTTTTAATAGTAGAATCCGCCAAATGCAAATTTAAAGAACACTCTTCAATATTGATAAGACCAAGCATATCACATAAAGATTTCATAATTGTGAAAACACTACCCAAATCACATAAAGCAAAACACTCATAATTTTTTATCTTGACTTTGATGGTGGGTTCCCATTCATCATGTAATTTTCTAGGAATTGAGATCTCTAATTAATCATGGGGTGAATTAATCATGGATTGCAACAAAGAAATACAATCAATCAAAAAACAATTATCATAATTAAAGTCTTTGTAATCCAAAAGAGTGGGCACATCACTAGTTAAAGTTTTGACCACTCCAAACCCACTTTTATCAAATTTTTCATCAAGATTTTCACCCTCCAAATTATCGGGATGCCTTCTAGCTATAGTTGACTCTTCTTCAGTCCCTTTATCATCAATTTTAATTTTACTAAACAAGGAATCAATAGAAGAAACACCAATCACTTTAAGATCTTCATCATTTTTATCTTCTAAAGAGATTGGTTTAGCGGCCATTTGATTTACTAGGGTAGCTTGTGCATCGGATATTTTCCCTAGCAAAATTTCAGCAAAAGCATACTTAGATTGGAGATTACAAACTTCTCTACTAATATCATCAAGTTGTTTTGTTATAGCATCCAGCACAACAGAGTGTTCCTTAAGTTCTTCGGTAAAATATTTATTGTGCTCAAATTGTGTAGTCATATATTGCTTAGTACTTTTCTCAATTTCAAGCAAAATATTGGGGTAAGGAACATCATAATATTTTCTTTGAGGCATCATGACTACGCAAACAAGATTGCACACAAAAACAGATCTGAGGAGAAAACGGCGAACGAAAAAGAGGGTGAATAAAACGGCAATTTTTTGTGAAGTGGGGGAGATGAAAACGAGAGGCAAATGGCAAATAATGTAAATTGCAAGGAGATGAGATTTTTGATTAGGAACCCGATAGATGTTGATGATGTCTCCCCGGCAACGGCGCCAGAAATCCTTTCTTGATGGCTCATGTCCGCGTCAGATTTTCCCCGAAGAGGAAGGGATGATGCAGCACAGCTACGGTAGGTATTTCCCTCAGTGATGAAACCAAGGTTATCGAACCAGTAGGAGAACCAAGCAACACTATGTAAATGGTACCTGCACACAAAGAACAAATACTTGCAACCTGACGCGTAAGAGGGGTTGTCAATCCCTCTCGGGTAAAAGATAGATTGGTTTGTATGATTTTGGATAAATAGATCTCACGATAAAAAAAATAAAAAATAAAGAAAAAGTGCAGCAAGGTATTTTTGGGTTTTTGGAATAATAGATCTGAAAACAAAAGCAAATAAAAATAGATCTCAAGGCAAATATGATAAAGAATAGACCCGGGGGCCGTAGATTTCACTAGTGGCTTCTCTCGAGAAAATAGCATACGGTGGGTAAACAAATTACTGTTGGGCAATTGATAGAACTTCAAATAATTATGACGATATCCAGGCAATGATCATTATATAGGAATCACGTCCAAGATTAGTAGACCGACTCCTGCCTGCATCTACTACTATTACTCCACACATCGACCGCTATCCAGCATGCATCTAATGTATTAAGTTCATGGAAAAACAGAGTAATGCAATAAGAATGATGACATGATGTAGACAAGATCTATTCATGTAGGAATAGACCCCATCTTCTTATCCTTAATAGCAACGATCAATACGTGTCTTGCTGCCCCTTCTGTCACTGGGAAAGAACACCACACGACCGAACCCATCACAAAGCACCTCTTCCCATGGCAAGAAAAATCGATCTAGTTGGCCTAACTAAACTAAAATTTGAAGAAGAAATACGAGGCTATAAGTAATCATGCATATAAGAGATCAAAGAAACTCAAATAACTTTCATGGATAAATAGATCTGATCATAAACTCAAAGTTCATCGGATCCCAACAAACACACCGCAAAAAGAGTTACATCAAATAGATCTCCAAGAGACCATTGTATTGAGAATCAAAAGAGAGAGAGAGAGGAAGCCATCTAGCTACTAACTACGGACCCGTAGTTCTACAATGAACTACTCACGCATCATCGGAGAGGCACCAATGAGGATGATGAACCCCTCTGTGATGGTGTCTAGATTGGATCTGGTGGTTTTGGAACTTGCGCGGTTGGAATTGTGTTTCGTCGACTCCCCTAGGGTTTTTGAATTTTCGGGGTATTTATAGAGCAAAGAGGCAGTGCGGGAGGCGGCCGAGGTGGGCACAACCCACCAGGGCGCGCCTGGCCCCCCAGGCACGCCCAGGTGGGTTGTACTCCCTTCGGAGCCCCCCTCTGGTACTTCTTTGGCCCAACAGGTGTCTTCTAGTCCAGAAAAAATCTCCAAAAAGTTTCGCTGCGTTTGGACTCCGTTTGGTATTGATTTTGTGCGAAGTAAAAAACAAGCAAAAAAACAGCAACTGGCACTGGGCACTATGTCAATAGGTTAGTCCCAAAAAATGATATAAAGTTGCTATAAAATGATTGTAAAACATCCAAGAATGATAATATAACAGCATGGAACAAGCAAAAATTATAGATACGTTGGAGACGTATCAGGGACGGAGCGAGTGGGAATGCGCCGAGGCCTCGCCTGCGGCGTTGACAAGCTCGGTGATGCGGCCCAACCAGGCGTCGTAGCCTTTGTTGGCGGGGCGGTAGCACAGCAGCTCGCGCCATGAGCAGCGCAGCCTGGAGGTTCGCCGGCTCGCGACAAGTGTGGGAGGACGATGCCGTGGCCGGAGTGAGGGAAGGCATGGCGGTGCGGCCATCATGCTGCACGGAGGGCGGTAGCAAAGAGTCCGGCTGCTCATGGGCAGCAGGGTCGGTGGCAACGTTGGTTGCGGGAGAAGCGGAGCAGCGGGGGGCGCCGCGGCCCATCGGTGCCGTCTGGGTGACACGGGCAGCCCGGCGCTCGGCACGAACTCGACGAGCTTCGGCCATGGGAGCGGCGAAGCAAGGACGGAGCGAAGCGGAAGGAAGAATTTCGACACGCCCCTACCTGGCGCGCCAAATGTCAGAAATGGGGCTCCCCAAACAAGGTTCAAACTCTAGGGCATGTGCGAAGGATCCTGCCTAGCTACAGCTCACTGCTCACCGCCTCATGGCCTGGCTCCGTTAAGCTCTAGCGAGCGGGGAGAAGAAGTGGACACAGTGATTTACCCAGGTTCGGGCCACCTTGCGGTGTAAGACCATACTCCTGCTTTGTGGTGGACTGCCTCGCGAGGAGGATGAGTATGAACTAGTACAGGTGTGAGCTACCTCGGGAGAGCTCAGTGGCGGAAGGATTCGACCGGACCCCTCTCTACGGTGGAGACTAGCCTATATTTATAGTGGCCTTGGCCCTCTTCCCTCATAGCTTAGGCGGGAAGGGATACTACAGCGGCCAATTTGAAGGGGGACAGGAGTACACCCTA
The DNA here is from genome assembly GCA_011799875.1 of Thinopyrum elongatum. NCBI lineage: Eukaryota > Viridiplantae > Streptophyta > Magnoliopsida > Poales > Poaceae > Thinopyrum > Thinopyrum elongatum. The sequence goes on along the minus strand of CM022303.1, from coordinate 492,265,700 downwards.
TGCTGACTAAAGGTGGTCTTCGTCTGCAAAGCTTCTGGTCGTGACGCAGCGGTGGGCTCAGTGATGACCTCCGTCCTGTCGATCCCGTGGTCTTGGTCTTGTTGCACTGGAATGGAAACCTTTGGGGGATTCCTCGGGAACCCGCGTATGTCCTTGCCTTCTTAGCACCAAAGAGGAAACTATCCTGTACTGCGCCCGCTGGTGCCCTGCTGGCCTCGGTCGTCATGGCTCACGTCACCACGCGCCTCGCGAGGTGGGGTGCTTGCCTAGAGATATCCGCTCCTTGGGAGGCAGCTCCTCAGGAGGCCTTGATGTCGTTCACCTCGCGAGGCGGGAGGCCCTCGTGAGGGTCTTGCTCGTGAAGCCTTGGAGTTGGGTCGCACTAGGCCTTTGACGGTGCCGCGCACTGGGCTGCAGGCAGACGGGTCTGGGTACACCCGGTCCCAGAACGCCGACACGATGTACTCAGGCAAGTGTGCGGCAGCAACATCAACATCAACCACCTCCCCATCTACAACCACCTAACTAAACTCAAGAGGAGGTGTAGTAGGCGCCCAAACCATGTCTAATGGCACAAGCGAGTCTACCTTCAGATGCTCCATTGACGGTGGCAAAATCGGTCCCTCACACATCCTTTGTAGATCAGGCATGATTTGCATTGTAACACCCCATGTATTAAGCTACAGTAATCACCCTTTTGATTATGCCATGTCATCATGATCAACAGTGCTTAATCATCATTAGTATCATATCTCTTTTCAAATTCAAATTCAAATGGAAATTCAAACTAAAAGTGAAAATAAAAGTTGTCCAAACCCAGAAACTAAAATGTTCATTAAATGGCAAATATTCCAGAGACAATTCTAAAATCATAACCAAACATTCACTAAATTAATTAACTGACTCAAACAGCAGTAAAACAGCACTATTTAATACCTTTTTTATTAAATAAAATCCCAAATGAAAACCTTTGGACTCAAAACCATTATATTGCAGTGGCTTATAATGCACCATATTTATTTGGGCTAGTCTCATATTTTACAAAAGTGGTTTGAAATAAAAACAAAAGACAAAACAAAACAGAAAACAGAAGAAAAACAGAAAAGAAAATAAAAGAAGGAAAGAGGCCCACTGTGCCTGGGCCTAAGGTCATCAGTGGCCGGCCCAGCCCGCGCAGCGCCTCCTCTCCCTCCTCCCGCCGTGTCTGCACGCCCGCACCCGCCGCGCCGGCCCCCCTGCCCCGCGGTCGACAGCGCTGCCCTGGGGAGGATAAGACCACCCCCAGCCCCTCCTCTCTCTCCTGGATAGCCCTGGCCCCCCTGGCCTCCCCCGGTCACTTCTCTCCCTCCCCTTCCTCTGCTCCCTCCTCGACCGAGCGAGCTCGTCGCCGCACCAACGTCGCCGGCGTGTCCACCAGCCTCCCCGCGCCACCTAGCCGTGTCCAGGAGGACCGCGGCGCTCGTCCACGTCGACCACGACCGAAGGACCAAGCCAGGACGCCGCCAAGCCACCGCCATCTCCTTTTCTCTCCGCTGCATCCGCCGGTGATCGCCGTCATGATTCGCCGCCATCGCGCTACCCCGAGCCCACCCTTGCACGCCTACAGGACCACCGTGAGCACCCCGTCCTCCTTCCTCTCTCTCTGCGCTCTCCCTTAGTGCCATAGCTAGCCGTCAACGACGCCACACGCTGCCGTCCGCCATTGCCGGCGAGCCCCTCGGTACAGAGCCGCTCGAGCTCCTTCGCCTGGCCCTTTTTGTGTCTGGCACTCGCCGTAGTCCACCCGGCCGTTTAACTCGTTCGAAAACGACCCAGAAACCCCGCGCCCGAGCTCGACCGAAATGCCTCGCCGTTGGCCTCGACGCCGGCGATGTTCCGGCCACCCCCGCGTCCAACCGGTGGCACCGATCGACGCGCGGGCTCGCTAGCTCTCGAACGCGACCGGCCGCGGTCCAAATGGACCCCCACAGGCGAAACCCGAGCCTCTCCGGCGAAGTTGCCGCCGCGGAGGGCTCGCCGGAGAGATTCCGGCACCAGCGTCCTACGTGGACTGGCCGGTGGGCCACCCTGAGCCACTGGCAACTGGGTCCCACAGACCCAGCTGACCAGTTGACCTAGTCAACCTGCTGACGTGGCCACTACAGCCGCTGACCAGTGGGCCCCCCTCATCAGTTAGTTAGTTAGGGACTAATCACGTTTAGTTAGTTAATCTGTTAATTAGCAGAAACGCTGACAGGCCGGGCCCACCCATAGATTAGCTATTAAATTAAAAGTTAAACTACTGTTAGCCTCACTGCAGCTGACAGGTGGGCCCCACCTGTCAGGTTTGACTCTGGTCAGCCAGAGTTGACTGCTGACATCATCTTTTTGTCATGCTGACGTCACCGTTTACTGTTTTGGATAATTTGAATTTAAATAATTAAATAAAATTCAGAAAATCAATTAAACTTTAGAAAATCATATCTTTTAAACCGTAACTCCGATGAAAATAATTTATATATGAAAAATGATCAGAAAAATGAGACGAATCCGAATACGCTACCCACATACCTGTTAGATGCCTCTAACTATCTGAACATGCAACTTTTTGCCTATTTCAGATAAATGAATAATGCCTGGCTTTTATAAAATAAATCCAAACAAATTCCTAAAATAACTAAATGACTTAGACATGTCTTTAGGCAACCCTACACTGCACGTTAGCATAGCCTGCTTTGTGTTGCTCATGTTTGCTGTGTATTTATACTGTTTCCTCCCCCTCTTCTCTCTCGTTAGACTCCGACGCAGTTCCCGGTACCGACGCAGCTTCGGAGCCCGACGCCACCGTTGACGACCTTGCCCTTGCCGCTGAGCAACCAGACAAGCACCCCCCCCTTGAGCATACCGATATCGCCTATTCTTTCTCTCTCATGCTTGCATTAGAATTGCTGCTGCTACTGCTTTACCTATTCTGATGCATAGCCTGTTTATTGTAACCTGCTGTTGAAACCTTATCTTCTTATCCTAAACTGTCTAGTATAGGCTGGGTAGAGACCTATCAGTGACCCCACTTGTCCCGACTGCCCCACTGGATTATCAGAAGACCCGATCGACGGGATTGAAGACCAGGCCCCGGCACCGCACACCACCCCCTTAGTTGTAACGACACTGCAGCGTTACTATCGAGTGCCGAGGGTGATACCTCGTGTAGCACTTCTGATGTTAACTCTGTAGAGTAGCTATTTGGTCGTGGTCATCGAGGGTGATTCCTCCTTCTCCACTTCCGGTAACGACGCTGTCATGCAACACATCAAGTGTGAACCCATCGAGGGTGATTCCTCCGAGTTCACCTTGACGGATACATCGAGTAGGAATCCAACGAGGGTGATACCTCGGATTCCCCTGATGTTTTGGACACACGGATACTTGGACTTTACATGTTACTTGGAAAGGCGGGTCGACCCTGAGGGGTACCCGCGTGAGCCTAAGTGGCGAGTGTTGTGGAGACGGGTTGACCTGGATGGTGCCCGAGTGATGAATACGAGGCGCGGCCGGGCATTCTTAGCCCTTGCAGCAAGTCCTCGAGACGGAGCGACGGGGTCACATCTTTCGTGAGTCTCTGCTCGTTACCGCAAGCCCTAGTCGACTAACGATTTGGATATTTGATCCGAGCAGGCCTCTGGCCTGTTAGCACTAACCATCACGTGGGCATAGTATGGGCGTTCTGCATCGTAGCATCAGCCGACAGTTCTGTCAGACGTCCAGTTCAGCATTGTGGCCGGGTCGGATCATGCCGTTGGCGCTGGTATCCACCCTGCTCGCAATGACCCGGAGTGCACAGGGCGACGGCCCAAGACCCCTGAGCGCTTAGGATGTAGACCGGCGGGGACCTCTCTGCTGAGCTGTAGGTAGGGCTGCGGTGTATCGTTTGGCCGAGGCCGGGCATGACCCAGGAAAGTGTGTCCGACTGGAGTTAATCGAGCGTGTTGGGTAAGTTGGTGCACCCCTGCAGGGAAGAACACATCTATCGATAGCCGGTCCTACGGTAAAGGACACTCGGAGTTGTATCCTGATCGACACAACTAGACCGTGAGATGATACCTGGATATATGGCTCTGGGATTGCTTCTCGCAGGGAGTCGAGAAGGGATCTCAGGACGAGGTTGATGACTGTATGGCTCTGGGATTGCTTTCTCGCAGGGAGTCGAGAAAGGATCTCTGGGTGAGGTTGAGACTTAATGATACTACTACTTTATATTGTACTAATCTACACTCTTCTAATGCTGCAAGACCTCTGAAGATGCTAGTCTTCGATAGGACTAGGCCTTCCCTCTATTCTGGCATTTCTGCGGCCCAGTCCACATATACAGCCTTCCTTTGATAATGTTGCATATGTAGTGTAGATCCTTGCTTGCTGAGTACTTCAGATGAGTACTCACGGTTGCTTTGCTTTCTTTTTCCCCATATACCCCTTTTGATGCAACCAGATAACGGAGCCCCTGAAGACAGCTGCCCCCGCCGACGATCGCTACTACTACCCCGAGGATGGATACTACTACGAGTTGGCCGACGACCAGGAGTAGGTTCGGAGGGTCCCAGGCAGGAGGCCTGCGCCTTTCGATCGTAGTGTTTTATTTTGCCCCGCCTTTCTAAAGGCCTTTCTGTTTCTCTTTTAATATCTGTACTCAGATATCTGATGCTTCCGCTGACGCTTGTATGCCATCGAGCTATGTATTCGAGCCCTCGAGGCCCTGGCTTGTAATATAAAACTTGTATGACTTTATTTATGTTTTAGAGTTGTGTTGTGATATCTTCCAGTGAGTCCTTAGGCTTGATCTTGTGCATTTGCGTGTATGATTAGTGCACGATTGAGCCGGGGGCGTCACATGCATCATCAGAGTCACAACTACAGGATTGGGCTCGCCCACAGAGGCAGCCGACACAACAGTCAAGACAGGGAGCATCGATGAAGTGGCACTAGCACGAGGGGAGAAGGAGACGTACAATTCTGCAACTCTCTCCTTCGTGGAGTAACCGTCGGGCCCAGACCTAAGAGGCGACATCAGAGAGGTCAACACCACAACCAAATCAAGAGAGGGCTTGTCCAGTGCGTCCTCTTCCCGCTCCAAAAAGATCCCAACCCTCAAGAGCCGTCCATCCATGGAGTCGACAACGTCACGGAGGAAGCCAAACCTTACAGCCGGAGCACAGGAGCTTGGCCTGTGCAGCCAAAGCAGTCTGCATCGCCACATCCGCCGAGGTTGCCGAGCCAATAGCAACAGAGACGTCGAACACCCAAGTGATGGAGTCAAATCTAGCAGACCTCCAGTAGGGGTCCCGAGCTGGTAGCCTTGGTGCAATGGTAACAGAGACACATGTTTTACCCAGGTTTGGGCACTCTCTAAGAGATAACACTCTACGTCATGTTTTGATTGTATTGATTGAGGGGGTACAAAGTACAGGTTGATCTACCACGAGATTGTGTGTGAATGAGTTGGCGTCTACGGTCCACACCCCTCAGCTTATATAGTTGAACCATTCTATCATAGTTTTTTTTTTGAGGAATTGGACAGTAGGAGAGGCTCCTACTATGTTTTCATATATAAAAAAGGGGGGGTTACACAGTTACATCTTATGTACAGGGTTTCACACTTCTACAGCCACCCTAAGAGAGGTGGAGGAGAAGATGACACAGCAATCTATATGTTACAAGAGCTAATGCAAAGTAGTGATAAATGAGGCAATGAAGGCACTATGGGCCTCTTTAGTTCTATGCTGCAGCAGACTGAAGTCTTCTACGAATCTTCGAAGCCAGGTGTCAATGCTGGGGTTTATGCCTCTGAAATGTTTATTGTTTCTTTCTTTCCACAGACTCCATGCAGCAACTAGAAAGATGTCAAAGAAGAGCAGCCTCCCCCAAGTTTGTTGCATCACGTGGAGGAGTTGGAGCCTGCAAGTGTATGAGGGCCAAACGATGCCAATCTTATTCCAGCAGGCCTGGCTAAAGGAGCACGTACAAATCATGTGGTCAACCGTTTCCTCTATTGGGGTCCCACAGAGCAGGCAGTTATGATCATCCCCAATGTTAAAATGCCCGCGTTTCAACATGTTCCGAGTGTTGAGGCGGTCATGTAGGAGCAGCCAGCCGAAAACCTTGATCCTCATGATGTAATGTGATTTCCAGAGATGTGTGAAGGTGGGGTGGATAGCCGCTTCTCTGAAGCAAAATTTGTAGTAATCGGCTGCTCTGAATTCTGTTGTGGAGCATGGGGCTTGGGTTTCCTTTTTTTTAGGAAAGTGAAGCTTGGGTTTCTTAAGGACATGCTTCAGTGGTGGAGAACAACAATTCTTGTCCCTTGGCGCATTTGGAAATGGAAAGAGTGCAAATTGTTGGATCTTCAAGTAGACACATCAAACTTTGGATTATATCTATGAGCGTAATTGCTAGATCTTCAGGCGACACAATTTATTTTCAATGGAATATTTGACTGTAATTCTTGGTTTTTTTTCGAGAAAACTTCCGATCCATTTCCTAACGGTCAAGCTAGTATAAAGAACATGAGAAGTAAAAATTGCATCCAGGTCTATGTACCACCTAGCGACGACTACAAACACTACAACGAGCCAAAGGCGTGCCGCCATCATCGCTCCTCTCTTCGGAGGCGGGCAAATATTGTTGTAGTTGACAGTCAATAAGTCGTCGTGCTAAGACCTCATATAAGATCAGTGCAGATTGAAAGGATCCAACCTGCAGACACATAGACGCGGACGAACATAGACCAGATCTAAACAAATCCATCAAAGACAAATGCCAACCAGATCCCACGAGATCCGTTAGAAAGCAAATAAAAAGAAGAAAATATAAATAAAACATAAAACGAGAAAAATGGTAAAAATTCAAATGCAAAATAATATCAATGTCATGAGGACGTCGATTTTTTTTGTTAAATCACTTACAAAAAGATAAAAAAGATGCAAGAAAATGAAATAAAACAGGAAAAAGCCAGGCCATCAGACATCCCTGCCCACGCATAAAAATAAAGAAGAAGGAATAGAGCAGCCAGACGCACCCTAAAACATCCCGCTAGCAACAAAAAAACTGGAATCAAACTGATTGGACATGAGAGAAAAAAATAAAAAAAACTAGCAATTCTTGGTCGCTTTCAAGACATGGAGTTGCATTCTGGGTCAACACTTGAGTTGAGGTCTGACTGCTACCGAATAGACTAAGACTTGACTAATTTTTGGTCAACCGAGAATAGCAAATCCATATGAAATAGATACTTTTTGAATTAAATATTTTCATCTATACTTCTTTTAGACTGACATACTTAACACAAAGCCAAACCAAAAAAAAAACTAGAGAAAGAAAGATATGGATGCTTGTTCTATACAAAAACCCGTGCACCCACACACATCTTAAAAAGGAAAATTCTGGTTCTCAAAAACAAGACATGGATGCTGCACTAGAAAAACTACATCCAAAAACTATACAATAGGGATATAATCTATCAACAATAGCCACACATACGCACACGGATTCTGGAAAAAGGAAGAAATACTCACAAAAAGATGCTGCTACAATATACAATTCTTTTCCTTTTCCTTAGGGAAGTATACAGTTCTTTTTCTAGTCAGGGATTGCTCTTACACTTTGTAAAATTTACGGGCCAAAAAGAAAAAGGCACACCACCTAAAGCCTGCCACTCCCCAGCCCAGCCCACCGCCCACAGCCGACAGAAAAACAAGACACGAAAGCAGCCCAACCCAGTTCGTCCATCTACACCGCCCAATTTACAATTAAACGCAGGTTGCACGCACTAAAAGCAGTAGTAGATCTGACGGTCGACGAGATTTTAGCAGCACCGATGAAATAAACCCACTCTCCTGAAATGAACCATAACATTTCATGCCCCTTGTCGTGAAACCAAACACATCCTTATTTCATCATGAAGCTCAAACAAACTCATGTGATAACCTGAGCTATTTCACCAACCAACAGATAAACATACTGCTCTTACAAGCCAGTGTCATACGGACACACCACTATCGACGGCCTCGACGAATGCCCTTAGATTACGATCCGACGAGCCACCTTTCCCGAGAGCCTCCGCAACCACCCGCTTCCACTCCGACGCCGCGCGCCGCGCAGCCCCCGCTCCGGCCTCACCCTCCTGCATCACCTCCTCTACACGCCGCCTCACCTCGGCCGCGCGCAGCACGCCGTCGCTGCCCACCTCCGCGCGCGCTCCCACGCGCCATTCGCACTCGACGAGCCATGCGTTCATCCGCTGGTCCGACATGTGGGGCACGCACACCATCGGCACGCCGCTCGCCACGCTCTCCGTCACCGAGTTCCACCCGCAGTGCGTCACGAAGCAGCCCACCGCGGCGTGCGACAGCGCCCGCACCTGGTCGCACCACTCCACCACAATGCCGTTCCTGAGCCGCGCGTCCGTCTCCGGCTCCAACGTCGCCTCGCCATCCACGAGCTCCGCCTTGACATCCTTCCGGACGACGCAGAGGTACGGCCTCCCGCTCTCCTCGAGGACGAGGAGCAGCTCGTCGAGCTGCTCCCTCTCCATCCCCGCCCAGCTCCCGAACGCGACGTACACCACGGAATCGCCCGGCTTGGCGTCGAGCCACTCCATGTACTTGGCGTCGTCCTGCTTGAAGAGGCCGGCCTCGTCGCCGGACGGGGGCACTGGGCCGATCGGCAGCGCGTCGTACGCTCCCACGGCGGCGAGCGCGCCCTCCTCGAGTTCCTGGCACGTGTTGACGAGCACGTTTGCTCTGGGGGTTTCCCTGTCGAGCGTGTCGAACAGGTCGCGGACGGTAGTGTAGATGCTGTGATAGAACTCGGAGGGGTCGGTGGACTCCGTGATGATGGACGGGAGGTCCCGCACGGGCAGCGGAGGGAGGCCCGGGAGCCGCACGACGAACGACGGGTCGTGGCGGTTGTCGGTCACGACGCCGGCGTGTCCGTGGAAGAAATGGTAGTAGACGGCCAACACGGCAGCCGGCTGGATCCAGTAGAGCGCGGACGGAACGCCTTTCTCGCGCGCGACGTCCGCGGCCCACGGGAGGAGCATCGTGTAGACGACGCGGGTCACGGGGCGGCCGCGCGCGGCGAGCGCGTCCACCAGCTCCCCGGCGCTGCGCGCGCCCGCGGCGTGGAAGGACGCCATGTAGTCGGTGCACGCCGCGGGGTCGGTGGTCCTGTCGTACCCGTTGTCGAAGCCGTCCGAGAACGGGAGGAACTCGAGGCGGCCGTCGCCGCCGTCGGGCGCGTCCGCCTCCGCCGGGAACATGCGGCGGTGCGCGGTCGCGGTGGTGGAGAACGTGACGAGCGCGCCGGGCGCAGCGGCGAGCAGGCGCCGGGCGAGGCGGAGCGCCGGCGCGATGTGTCCCTGGAGCGGGTACGTCAGCAAGAGGAAGTGCGGCTGCGGAGACATGCTTGTCCTCCTTTCCTGAGGCTGACTCGCGTGGCTTTCGCGTGGCTTTCGCGTAGCTCGAGAGAGCGTCACTCGATCTGCAGCGACGGCTGTCAAGCTTTCCGATTTGAGTAGTATACTAGCGCGAGAGACCTTGGGTTTTATGGTTCTCACGCGGCCCGCGAGGAAGCTGGTGCATCCATGACGCTGTCGGGAACTAATTGCGTGCGGCCGGCGCACCCATGTGGTCTGGGAGAGGAGGGCTCCATGTGTCAAGCGAACGCCATGCACATTCCAGTAATGCGCGATCGCTCTGTGATTTGCCATTGACTTAGTAGATCTGTGATCTGTGATATTGATCGCTCTGTGATCTACTCTCCCTCTTCTGGTTCACAGAGCGATCAACGGTTCCCTCTCCCTGATCGTTGTGGATATAAGCAGAAATCAATGGTCTTCCGGACACAGCGATCAACGCACGTGCTCCCTCTTCTGGTTCTTTGTTTTTGTTTTGAGAATTCCCTATTCTTGTTACGAGGCCGATCAACTGGGACTCGGACGCTGTCGGCGGAGGGCTCGAGGACAGCGAGAGCAGCACCACAACCAAGACCCCGGCGCGTCCCCCGTGTCGACCGCCGCAGTCTCTCGGAGCGGCCCGGCCTGGCCTCTCCGACTGGTCTTCTGCTAGCGCTCAGCACCGGCGCCCGGTTTGGTTTGGCACTAACAGCGTCTCCGACGATTAACCTTCAAACTGCTCGCATACGTGCGGTACACTGCAATCATCCAACGCGACGCCTCGTCGGTCCACGGTTTGGAAGTCCGTTTTCACAACAGACCGATAGCAAACGAGGGGCTTTGCGAGCGTCCGAATCATTGACATGCACGCATCCGACAGCCGGTTCCACCCAAAATCCTCTCCCGTGCGAAATGATTGCCGCACATTGGTGCCGTTTGAGAGCGCCTATGTCGCATTCATGCCGGCCCTGAAGGGACGCGACCTCTCACTCGTGACGGCATCGAACAACCGCTCCAGCCGAGAGTGCCACACGTGCCGCGTCCCGGTCTCCGCGCCTGTTTATTGCCGGAGCGACGTGAGTGGACGGGATGAGATGGGATGGATAAAAGCTACATCGGGCCCACTGGAAGCTGCCACGTCAGCAACTCCTGGCCCCATTTGTCAGAACCTTTGACTGGTCAAACCCACGAAAAGATTACTACTGACAGATTATCGTCATAAAAAATGAACTTAGACGACAGATTAGCATATCATAGGTGATAGTCTGGGCCGTCATCGAAAATGGTCGGCAGTGCCAAATTTGAGTTCATCACCTAGGACAGGGTCTGGCGAGATAGAAAAAGTCGTACCATCGAGATTTTATTTGTTGTGACGGCACTTAAGTGACGGTGGGGGTGACGGCCGAAAAACGTCACCGGGCCACTTTTATGACGAAATACGTTTTTACGTGACACAACTGAAACGTCGTAGAGCAGCCCTCGTTTTGTAGTGAGTAGGCAGCTCGTGGTGCAAGGGCCAAACGCAATTGAGAAAATCCGTGAACTATACAAAGATTCTTATCAAAACTCATAAACTTCTTTTTGAAACTGAAAGCGATGAATATTTATCAAAGCGTTCAAGCCATTTTTCTAAGGCTTTGTGACTGATTCCTCAAACAATGTTTTTGCTTAATTAGAAATAGGCAAAAGGAAGAGCCTCAGACAAAACTCAACTCTCACCCATTTCCATCAAACTGCATGCTACGAATACTTACCTCATACATTACATGACTTGGAAGGTTTTGAGGATGAATGTAGCATATTCCTTATTTGACGGCTACGGTGAGTATGAAGCGATCAATCATAGAGTGAGATATCACCCTGCTGTCCCTAACTTTGGCTTCGAGGGGTTCCATTAGCTTCATATCCATGAGATAGAACCTGAAGCTAGACGGCAAAAGCGACGTACATCTCTTGCGCTACACATCGGTTACTTTTATTAGAGATTCGTTCAATGCATTAAATCCGTATATGTAACTAATACATCGATGGTTCCATCTCAGTGGCGCTTGCTTCGCCCATCGGATTGTTGAGTTCTAATACGTTGGCCTTATTATTTCGATCAAGGTCCACAAATAACCGAAGCAAGTAGGTTGGGTCGTCGGCCATGGCGAGCTGCTGCGGCGGGTAGAAATGGGGCGACGAAGCTTTCTTTTGTCCGTTCGGAGGATGTAGGAATATGGTGAGGTGTTTGCATTGCAAGAAAAGTCTCTCGTTCCGGGGAAGGAGACGTTGCTTATTATATTGCATTTGGAGGTGGTTGTGGATGCTCTTATATCTATTGAAACAATTATCTAGAGCCCTGTTCTTTTGCAAAAGAACTGGGCTTTAGTTGCCAACCAACTAGTGATTGGATGGTTAGGAGAATAGTGATGTTCTCAGCCTTCGAGGGTTCAAGTCTTAGACTAGACATTGCTGCTCGCGTTTTTATATACTTCATCCGTTTCTTTTTAGTCTGCATATAAGGTTTGGTTAAAGTCAAGCTTTGTAAAGTTTGACTAACTTTATATTAAAAAATATCATCATTCACAAATATGAAATCAATATTGTCAGATGCACCATGAAATGTATTTTCATACTATATAGTTTTAGTATAATAGATCTTAATATTTTTCGATATAAATTTGGTCAAACTTTGTGTAGTTTGACTTTGACCAAATTTTATACGCGGAGTAAAAAAGAAACGGATGGAGTATTTATTTCAAACTTTTCAGCGAGGTTTGTTCAGTGAAGAAAGACGTTCCTATATACTAAGAGACGCGTGTGGTGACTCCGTATGCTTCGTGAATGCAAGGGACTTCGATTGTACTGGATTCTAACAAAGAAAATGTGCCAGTTCACCTCTTCATCTCCATCGCCGTCACGGCATTTTGAGCAAACCACTTTTTTCGTGTCCACCTGTCGCCCAGCACTTCACCTTCAGTCACGTCGCTATGCGAGCTCTGCTCTCTCGCATCCCGATCTCCACCGCTGCCTTCTTCTCCTCCTCCCAAACCCTAGCCCCGAGCCCTAGCCTCGTCCCCCTCCGCCTCGGCCGCCGCTTCGTCGCCATGGCCGCCGCCGCCGCGGAGGAGTTCGTGAAGGGCCGCGTCTTCCCCAACGGCGTCGCCGTCATCACCCTCGATCGCCCCAAGGCCCTCAACGCCATGAACCTCGGTGCGGATCGCCCTCCTCCTCTTTCCCCTGACCGGTTGCGCCGGCGTGCCTTGCGGCGTGATTTGGGCAGGAATACCTTGATTCACTTGCGCGATCCTCCCTGGTTTGCTAGGTTGCGGATGATTAGGTGAAATTCGCGTTGCGCTGCGTTTAGTGTAGTTGTTTAAGCTCTAGTGTTTAGCTAGTGTACTGTGCGGGATTTCAGTTCGGCTTGTACATCCGAAGTAGTGAGTGACTAGACACAACTGAAATAAATTCGCTGCTAAATACTCCACGTACACTGACAACGCCAGATGCTGCCATTAATTTCACATGACAGTATGGCAGCACCAGCATGTGTATCTTTTGGGCAATCATGTGAGTCCATTGATCTGGCTGGCCACTCGAAGCTGGCATGCTCACATCGCAGGCCCACACAAAGATGTCACACATGTGCCTCATTTCTTGCTGCACAGCGATCGTGTGGCAGTTGATGGCGGGAGTACGTGCTTGGTTCAGGCGGGAGATGTCTTCTGTTTGCCAAGTGATGGAACCAGGAAACATGAACACCGGGGGGCATATGATTGATAGTATTGATGAGAGGGATTCTAATCCTAAAAAATCTCTTGAAGTCCTACGAAAAATATGGTTCCTGCCGTGTGAACCCGATGTCCAAATTGAGATGGTTTGGTGCAACACGTGTCTATTGAGCTGCTGCGAAGGGCAATTTACTACTCCCCTGTTAGGAAACACTCCCTCTGTCCCAAAATAAGTGTCTCAACTTGTACTAACTTTAGTACTCCCTCCGTTCCTAAATATTTGTCTTTTTAGAGATTTCAAATGGACTACCACATACGGATGTATATAGACATATTTTAGAGTATAGATTCACTCATTTTGCTCCGTATGTAGTCACTTGTTGAAATCTCTAGAAAGACAGATATTTAGGAACGGAGGGAGTACAAAGTTGAGACACTTATTTTGGGACGGAAATGGCGTCCTAGAGGTGTTTTGTCATTAAGTAAAATGTTATCTTTTACACGAACTAACTGCCTTGTGCGACATCTAATGGGCCTACCCCATTTACATCTCCCCCCTCCCCCATAGAATGTTTGTTTGATACCTTATTGAGCTCCACTCACATAGTTGTTACCTCAAATGGTGCAGAAATGGACCTTAGGTACAAGGCATTTCTTGATGACTGGGAAACAAATCCAAATGTGAAGTGCATTCTTGTGGAAAGCAGTTCTCCCCGTGCCTTCTCAGCTGGTATTTTTTTCTCCATTTTGCCCCCCCCCCCTCTACGTGGTGAATAAGATATGCCTTGGACATTGAACATGCTGTATTGCCTTTTTGTGTCCGGAGCATTGGATATGTTTTCAAATATGATTCATGGCCAATGCAGGGATGGATATTAAGGGTGTTGCAGCGGAAATTCAAAAGGACAAGAGCACATCACTTGTGCAAAAGGTTTTTCACTTTTAGAACTGATGGTTCTTTTATTATTATTTTTTTGTTCAAATGTATGCGGCATCAGTATGTTGTTGTCTATAGCATTGCTCAAATTTGCACAGATAGTGACTGCTGCTTAGTGTAAACTGCAGGTGGGGATGTGAAGAGACTTTCTATTGATTGCACTATACCAGAGATAATAGAGGTCTAGCAATAAGACCTTGTTTGTATCCGAGAAATGAGTTGCACTGTTATAAAATACATAGTTGAAATTGTACTCCAATCTGAAGGAACAATTGAAAAACTTGAATTTCGCAGCCAACTTCAAACTAATGTAATAATTCAAATGATTCTGCAACACTATGAATTATAATTCAATATTTCACTCATTGATGCATCTAAACATTGTAACATTTACTTAATTGTTGACTGTGAACCACTAATGCTGCCATATAACTGAACATATGAATTCAGTGCCCTGTTGAGTTGGAAGGATTGATATATAATGTCCATGAGGACAATTCCAAACAAAATATCAACTCCAACGGTTACCCCATTTCTGGGATATAAAAGACTAGGAAGAGATGTTGTATATCACGTCAACAGTAAAAAACGAGATATTGTCATTCCATTGGTTGATTTTCATAGCATGAAAAGGAAAAAGACAAATCCGAGTTACAAGCATTATATTGATTGATTCTTACATGGAAAATGAAAGTTTATAACGAGCTATAGTTTTCCTGTACTGATATTTATGATTTTTGTTATCTCTGAAGTTATGGAATGTGCATATTTTAAAGAGGGTTTATATATCACCCACAAGTCACTACTCACTATCTATTCTTGTAACACTATATGCTTCTTTCACCCACTCTCCATCTAACATTACGATACCAATATAATCAGGACCAGCTCTCTAGAATCGTACAATACACCTATTTATTCATATTACTAAGACTTTGTAATTCTTAGCTGATTTTGTAACTGGTACGCTGCTGAGAAGCACCCTCCATATGTTATTGTTGAATAACTAATGTTTAATAGACACAAATCTGCTTGTCTTACTAGCACCTTGTGCTCCTTGCTGTGTTTCCTTTTTGTAGCATTGGTATTTGCTAAATGAAAATATTGCGCAGTGCTAAGGTTTTGTATGCCTAGCTGCTCCTTGCTGTGTTTCCCAGTATAAAGTAATGTTTAATACCGTAGTTAAAAAAGGCGCGCCTAGGCTTAGGTGATAGCAAAATGCCTAGGGCATAACTGCGCATAATGGCGCATAAGCGTGCGCTTTGGTCAGAAAAGCGTAAGTCGGTGGCAAAATGCACAATTAACTCCTAGCGCTTTTTTGAACTATGTTCAATACACATAATTCTGCATGTACTAACCTTAGCTTCTGCTCCTTGGTGTGTCTCTTCTGTGTTGCATTGTTAAATGAAAATAGCCGAATGTATATTTTTATCATTTGCATCACTAAGAGATACATTGTTCCTTTTCAGGTCTTCACAGCTGAGTACTCTTTGATTTGCAAGATACATGAGTATGCAAAACCTTATATATGCTTGATGGATGGTGTGACCATGGGGTTTGGAATTGGATTGTCTGGACATGGGCGCTACCGCATTATTACAGAGGCAATTGTTTGCAACTCAATTTTCCCTTTATTAATGAGGTCTACTTTCAACTTCTGCATTATAAAGGCTGATCATGCTTTTCAATGTGCTACTATTACAGAGAACACTCCTGGCCATGCCGGAAAATGGTATTGGCTTGTTCCCAGATGTTGGCTTTGCTTACATTGGTGCAAAAGCGCCAGGAGGGGGTGCAGTCGGTATGCTTCTGTATCCCCCCTTCCTCCCTCTAGTTTATCAATTTGTAGGTGGTATCTTCTGCTACTAATTTCTCTATGATCATATAACCATCATGTTTCCAACTTGATGGCATGTATTGCATCGCTAGCTCCTTCCTCCCTCTAGTTTATCAATTTGTAGGTGGTATCTTCTGCTACTAATATCTCTATGATCATATAACCATCGTGTTTCCAACTTGATGGCATGTATTGCATCGCTAGCTAGTTTTACAGTAGTCAGAACCATACCCTCCCTCCCTACATCATGCACTCCTATGTGTCTTGATATCCACACCTCGTTGTATTTCTCTGTTATCTTACTTATGCTATCCCTTTTATCTCCATTTCTGTTGTGTGGGTGTCTGGATGATCATTTTTAGTGGAGCATAATCATTTGAATATATTTAATACAAGTTCTCTGTTTTCTGTATTCTGGAACATGCTGGACAGTTCTAAACTCCGAATCTTTCATGCTACTTATGCAATTGTTGTTCAGTTATGGTGAATGGGCTGTATGCCAGATCTTTACCTATGCTATCCTGAGTTGTTCTTTGCACTAATACCGTGACAATGTTGTGGCTTTCTCTGTTCCCAAATGGATAAAGTGTGTTTAAATCGTATAGCATCCTTATTTACTTTCTCCTTCTCACTAACATCTGCTTCTTTCTCTTCGCAAAAATAAATAAAAAATCTTCTTTCAGGAGCTTACCTTGGGATGACAGGAAAAAGAATATCTTCACCTGCTGATGCTCTGTTCATAGGTCTCGGAACCCATTATGTACCTTCCGGGGACTTAGGTTCACTCAAGGAATCCCTCCTGAGTGCTAACTTGTATGCGTCTAACTTACTTTGCCAAAACATACTGAACACATTAATATGCAACTTTAGTAACTATCTATATTTTATAGTTCTCTGCTATGTATTACTCCCTCTGTTCACAAATATAAGATGAGTGAACAAACACACTAAAACGTGTCTATATACATCCGATTCACAAAAAAAGTTAGAACATCTTATATTTGTGAACGGAGGGAGTAGTATCTTAGATTCAGGACATAGCAAGTGCTTGCAGTATTTCTATACTATTTTAGTAGTATCTTGACATATGTGGTTCTCTTTGTCTTATTGCAGCACTGCTGATCCTCACAAAGATGTTGAGTCACTCTTGACTGGGTACAAGAAGGAACCTGAGTCGGTGCCCCAATTAGAAAAGCTTTTACCGGATATTGTTTCTTCTTTTAGTCCTGATAAATCAGCTACTGAATCTGTGGAAGAGCTAAAGAAGCGTGGTCGAAGTGGTGATGCCACAGGTAATCTTCTTTAAGTGTTCTCTTTCAAGGCAACAACACTGATATAGTGAAAACATTGCCAACTACTTTTATTTGAAAATGGCCTGTTCTATATAAGAATTAAATCTACTGCAGTACTGACTAGAGAAGAATGAATGCATATATGTAAATTGTTCTTTATTTTGTTGGCTGCAGTGTCAGAATGGGCCAATGATGCTTTAGCAGGACTTAAGAAAGGTGCTCCGTTTTCTCTTTGTTTAACACAGACACATTTCTCTCGAGTTGCATCATCATATGGGAACAATGAAAATTATCTATCTAAGGTAGTCTCCTGTATCCTGTGCCATTTAACATCTCTATTTCCTTCAGTTTTTCTTATTCTGTTGCTTGGCACATTCAGTTGGCTGGTGTTATGAAATTGGAGTACCGCATTGCCTTGAGATCGTCGGTTCGAAATGATTTTGCTGAAGGCGTACGCGCTGTCTTAGTTGACAAGGACCAGGCAAGTCATATGGTTTTATTTTTCAATCTCAAAATTTTAAATTGTTTTGTCCAAAAGGGTTTTTATTTTCGCTAGAGGCAGACACATATTGTTAGATGTGTGTGGTACATGTGTTTCATGGGCTTCCACCTATGATCAATGCTGTAAGCCTATAGGGGTCCAACCAGTTAGAACGTTTTCCTTTCCACTGTCAACTTTTGGACCATAAGTTCTACAAATCCTAAGTTCAAAGTTGACATAAGCTTAAACCTACCTGATGGGCTGTACTGGCATTATTAGCACTCAAGTATGCTTTACTCCGCATTCCAGTTTCAACAAACAAGACAGCTTGTAAGGCCAGGAGCTACCTCCCCTGATTTTGGCTCAGCTGTTGCTTGTGCATAAGCCTGTTTCTGGCTAACCGCACAAAACCATAGGGCCGTGCTGGCCCATGCCCATACATGGTTTTTATACCATTAGCAAAGCTGGGTGCATACCATGAACACCAGTGGTTTTATATGCCTTTATCAGCCTCCCCTTCTGCAAAAGCCCACCGAAGCAAAGATTGAGCCAAGGTGGCCTTGTGTCATAACCTACGTGAGTAAGTCTGTTCTGACTACTTATGGCTTTTGGCAGGGAGAAAAAGGCTTGCCAAAGTGTGGCCTAAGCCTCCCTGGGAAATATGGCCTATGCTTATTAGAGCCTAAAAATGCGTTCTTCCCATGCCCTTACAGAGGCTAAAAAGCATGTTCCCCATAGCTTGTTCCTCTCCAAATATGACCCAGTTCACTGAATTTGACTTAATTAACTATATAAATCACCTGAATTGTGACTACATTTTTATAATCATTGGGCATCCCCATATAGATAGAGAAGGACAGGCCTGGGCAGTGGTGAAGTACTGTCCACTTGTGCCAAGAGGTCTTGGTTTCGACGCAGCCTCTCTGCATTGCACTGTGCAGGGGTAAGGCTTGCCTCGTGTAATCCTTGCCCAGACCCCACCTGGTGGGAGTTTCTAGCACTGGGTCTGTCCTCTTCCCTTTTTTTGGCATACAGATAGCCGTAGACCCCTGGTCTGTTATGCAATGGCAATATTTTAAAGTAGGAACTGCAATGACTGCTCTCTCCACATATAGATTGAAATTTGTCTTAAATCGCATAATGTAGGATAACTTGTACCTAATCTTGTTCTACTATTTAAGCTTTGAGATAGTCTATGAACTTTTTGGAACATTAAATCAGAAATAATAAAATAATTAGATCCTGGTGTCATCTATGTATTGCAAAATTGGGCAAAAAAGTCTATTTTACATTAAACTATAATGCACCTTGGACCGCTGTCTGTTTATCTTGCAAGATTAGGTAGAGAGCTCATGTTCAAGTTAGCAACCAAAATTACTTGTCGCTCAAATGGATGTATCTAGACGTATTTTAATACTAGATACACCCATTTGAGCGACAAGTAATTGTGGAGGGGGAGGGAGTATAAGGCACAGTGGCACACATTACATGCATACATTTTGTGCATTTTACTCGTGGTGTGACGTCAGTTACATATTCATGCTGGGGAGGGTTATCTAAAATCTAATGTGATAGTGGTTCATTTAACCTAAAGGGATCAGTAGCATACCCCTAATCATTTCATTTAATCATCTTGTCACTTGCAGAATCCAAAATGGAGTCCAGCAACTCTGGAAGACGTAAACATGGATGAGGTGGAATCAGTTTTCGAACCATTAGCCGCCGATGCTGAGTTGAATGTGTGATTCTCTGTAGCAGCCCAGAATGCTATGGCCACCTGAACACCCTTTTATCCTTCCGATGATGTAATAGGAAATTACTCCCTCTGTAAAGAAATATAAGAGCGTTTAGATCACTACTTTAGTAATCTAAATGCTCTTATATTTCTTTACGGAGGGAGTACAAACATACATACGGCTATCCATTGAGCCAATAAGTGCCTAGAGTGCATTGTCTGGAAACAGAGTTTGATTATCAGCATTTGATGCAGTGGTTTATTTGATGGAGCTGAAGCACATAGATTCAGGTTCAGGATTTTTACTTTTCTGGAGTGCCACTGGGTAGTGCGTCATACCAATACCATATGACGTGCTTGAGAGAACACTGAATCCCGCCGGAAGAACACTGGGACTGGAAAAACATATGCGTGTATATCGAGCACAACTGGCGTATCCATCCACACTTCAAAACTCTTGTTTGAGAGCTCGGTAATGGGAGACTGACGAAGCTGCCTGGCGACGGGAAGATAACTTTCGTTTTCAGCCTGTGTGTGCCCACCATCCTTTCGACGGGGCGCCTTTCCATATTTATGTTGGTATAACCCAGATGGTCGTCGACTTCATGGATTTTCTTGGTGGGTGGCTACTTTCCGTGGGCCAGGGCAGATATTCCCTACGTACAAGCAAGCAGCGGCGCCGTGTGCCCTGCGAGCGATGAGCCCGGTGATGGATGCGGTGTTTTGCTAGAGACAAAATAATAGTACTCCCTCAATTCTAAAATATAGTGCATCCGTGCTTCCCGAGGTCTAATTTTGATCATAAATTTAACCAACGAGACCGACTACGGCAGGAGAAGAAATATATAATTAAAAACTTCTTTTGAATACGAATTCATTGATATAACTTTTGCTCCCGCCGCAGCCGCATTCATGATATGCGCGTAAAGCATGACCAACTTGCCGCTGCCAACGGGCACCGGGATTGACAGCGACGCCGTCGCGTCGGCGCTCTCGACGGAATTATACCTTTCCTTCCGCCTCCTCGCGTCACTGGGCGGACGACTTCTAGGCCTATCAGTTCAGAGTCAAGCGTAAAGGAGACACGGGGCGGTTCTCCGGGGATAACCGGATAAGTTCTGGTGGCGCCGCGGCGCCGCGGCGGGACGGGGGAACCGGGGCGCGATGATAGCCCGGCTGATCGCGACGGGGAGGAGACGCGCAGCATGTGGCATGGGGCCCCCGGGGAAGCGATAGGATTACGGATCGCTACGGCCGGAGCGGGGGAGCGATCCCGTCCACTGCGTTATACCGAGGCCGACAGGCCGGGCCGTTCCGTCCCCCTGTGCGCTACCCGTTGTTTTCTCCATAATTGGCTCCGGATTTACGATGTGATGCGTCCACTCCCCTTGGCGCTCGTTTTTACGGACCCTTCTTATTCGGTGGTAATAAAAGGTGAAAGCTATTCCCAACCAAAGCAAGCGCAAATGTACGAGACATGGTTTTTTAGCTACACTACGGAGTTTCCAACGATCTTCGTTCTACTAGCTTCTGTCAGTGTTCCGAATGGGGAAGAGGCCTTTTACGATACATCAAGTCTATTTGGGCCGTCCATTTATGTGGTTGAAGGGCCCAGATGAGCCAATACTACAACAGATTTTCGATAGTATATTCATTAGTTAGGGGCATTATAGGCAGTTCACTGTTTATCTATCTGTTTATATCAATCTTCGGGAGGAACTAAACACCGCTGCTTGCCGCGTTCTTGTGTGATGTGGCCTGAGGTGAGCCGTAGTCCAAGTCGATTTCAAGCATATCGCCGTGACACCGCGGGCTCCTGGTTCAAGGCCGCACACTAGCTTGGTGTCAATCTCCAGCTGGACTCGCCCTGTCGTGTACTCGTCCATCAGCTCGATGAGGCCCAACGCCTTCATACAAAACAGTTCCTCCTCGATACCGTCGTCCATATCCGGCCGGCCAAGAAGCGTCTCCATGTCAGCAGAGAATACCATGAGCCGTGCGGGCTGAAGCTTAGTACGTTGCCGGGGAAGAACTGAATGTTAGCGCAGGCCCCAGCTCATACCACAGGTCTTGTCGAGGAACGCACGAACGAAGAGCGACACAAATACACAAGGACAAGCCGGTTGATTGAGATCCTCAAGAAACTAGCACGCATGCACATAGAGAGCTAACCTCTCCAGGCTCCAGCGAGCTGGCTGCTGGATGGATTCTTCCGAAGGACAAGCACGTACTACGAATCGATTCCGCCGGCCGGAGATGCAAGAGAGACGTACGCGAACCCGCTGATCTGATGTGAACACACGCACACGGAGTCGGGTGGGATGGGATTAATTTAGTTAATTAGATTATCATCATTAAAGAACAAATCTACCTCTAATAGGGAATTACCAATACATCCTAAAGAAAAAAATTACCGGTCCATACTGACCGTTGGATCAACTAAATACTACTCACTATTTTAGGTAGTACGTATGGACCGTTGGATCAACTAAATACTACTCACTATTTTAGGTAGTACGATGTATCGTAAAAAATCTCATGGGGGGATTCTCTTCAGGAAGCGGCGAAGCTGAGGAATATAAAAGACCTAATTCGCCTGTGAAGTTTGCGAGCTCGACACAAGATTGTTACGTATTTTTGGCGAACAACACGGAGCTTCGTCACCATGTGACACATATGGTAAGCAGTCGCGTGGTGCGGGCCTGCAGCTCTCGTGACGACGACGGACGTACGGGATCGAGGCCGGCAGCGCGACGCTCCGACTTGTGAACTGTGCAGCTTCCGACACATAACGGCGAGAGCCAGATCGTTGTACTATTTCTCTAGCACAAAGGCCACGCGTCACCTCAGATGTAAGTGTTATAATAAAAATCATAAACTCCATGGCTATCTCATCCGGACCGCACACGTGGGCCGATGCCGTGGACGACTCGTGCAGTCCCACTGTCAGTGTTTTATTAGTACTCAAAATTAAAATATAAAAATCAGCTGCGGGCCGCGGCGCGATGGAGTGCGGCGGAAACCGCCGCTGCCGGTAACAGGAACCGTGAGCTGCGGCTGACTCGGACGGAGAATCTATCCGTTCGGAACATGACAAGCAGACAAGGTAATCATGCACCGGTGCACGGATTTTTTCAGGCCAACGTGGGCCTTGCGCATTGGTTGCCCGGCGCCACGCCTTGGAGATCCATCCGTAGACGAGCTCGGTTCGGCAGCTGCTTTGTTCGAAGGAGACGCCAATTGGAATTCGCTTGTTAAACGTTTTGCAGGGATTTTTTTTTTGAAACGGAGGTTTTGCAGGGATATCGTTTGCTTCACACTATACTCCTAAAACACCGGACACCTCGTATCATCTCCACTTCTCCACCCGTATCGAGATTTCATTGAGACGTTTGATTGACACAAATCTGTCTCAGATACTGGATTGCAACCTTACCAAAAAAAGGAGCTTCTGCTAGGCGTATGGTGCAAATAAGATCCAGGAGGATGGCAAGTGATGAAAACCTCGAGAAAATCCATCTTATCCCTTCCCTTGCACCGCCGCCATACCACATACGGATCGCTTACTGCACCACGACACTGTCGTCCCTTTCGCAGACCGCGATGCCGCTAAAAGATCTGGAAGAATCCGCCCCCGCGCAAGTACGCGACGATAAGCTCCAAACCGTCCCGGGCCCACACGCACACCCCCGGTAGAGAAAATGAGCAATTCTATCGACTCCTCTGTTTCCTCTGCTCGGCCCCCCCAACACCCCCGTATAAATATGGCGCGCCACTCCCGCCACTCGCCGCACACAAGAACATCATCAGCACGCAGCTCTCGCACGGAGCGGATCAAGCAAGCTCTCACTCGTTTCTTGTTGAAATCATTCCGAGTTCATTAATGAGCAGTTGCTTTGAGGCGTCAGCAATGAGCGACCTGATTCCAGGGTTGCCGGAGGAGGTGGCGAGGGAGTGCCTCATCCGGGTGGGCTTCGATCAGCTGCCGGCGGTGCGCCGCATCTCGCGGCAGTGGAAGGAGGAGGTCGAGTCGCCGGACTACGGCCGCCTGCGCCGCGCCGAGGGGCTGGCGCCCCCCGTGCTCGCCATGGTCCAGGCGCAGCCCGAGCGCGTCGAGCCTGGCCCGGCGCAGAAGCACGCGTCGGTGTCGGCGGCCAACGGCAGCCCCGCGAACAACTACAGGATGGTGCTGCTGGACCCCGTGGAGGGGCGGTGGGCTCCGCTCCCGGTGCTGCCCGGCCCGACCGGGAGCCTGCCCCTGTTCTGCCAGGTGGCCGCGGTGGACGGCGCGCAGGGGAGGAAGCGGCTGGTGGTCGTCGGCGGGTGGGACCCGGAGTCGTGGGCGCCGACCGACTCGGTGTACGTGTACGACTTCTTGACCGGCGCGTGGCGGCGTGGGGCGCCCATGCCGGGCCCGAGCCGGTCGTTCTTCGCCACCGCGGCCGTCGGGAGGGCCGTGTACGTCGCCGGCGGGCACGACGAGGAGAAGAACGCGCTCCGGTCGGCGCTCGCGTACGACCCGGACGCCGACGCGTGGGCCGCGCTCCCGGACATGGCGGAGGAGCGCGACGAGCCGCGCGGGCTCTGCGTCGGCGGCAGGTTCCTGGTCGTCGGCGGATACCCGACGCAGGCGCAGGGGCGGTTCGCCGGCTCCGCCGAGGCCTTCGACCCGGCGACGGCGGCCTGGGCCACCGTCCAGGAGGGCCTGCTCGAGGACGGCGCGTGCCCGAGAACCTGCTGCGTGGCGCCGGGAGCCGAGCGCATGTACATGCTCCGCGACGGGAACCTCGTGGCGCGCGACGGCGGCGCCTCGGCGGGGTGGCGTACGGTGGCGTCCGTGCCGGAGGACGCGCGCACCGCGTCGACCGTCTCCGCCATCCCCGGCGGACGCGTCGTGGTGATCGGCTCAGGCTGCCACGGAGGCGACCAGACCGTGTACATGCTGCGCGACGAGGCCGGCAAGGCCGCGTCCTGGGCGCGCGCCCCGGCGCCGCCGGAGTTCTCCGGGCACGTGCAGGCCGCATGCTTCCTAGAGATCTGATCCACATATGATCTGGTCACCTGAGCGTATGTACAGAACTATGAATAGTGCATATATCATGCGTATACGACGCATCAATACGCGGCGACGAGGGCTGCGTTTTTCTGCGCCATGTCTCGAGCTTGCATAGCAACCTTGTACGAAAATGATGGTTAAGCGATTCCAGAAAGACGATGAACAAAGCTCGATGATACTAGCTAGTATGATGCCGGTTCTGTTTTCGATTTTGTCTGCCACGAGACGAGATGTCGATCGCCAGTGAGAGGATTCTGGAGCTGTTTTGCACCGACCAATGGGTGCCGTTTTTCTGTTTGTTTTGTTCAGCTGGGACATTGAGATAGGCCTTCTAGAACATGTCGTTGCAAACGGAGGCGGTCTGCTTTGCTCTGTGCTGGACAAGACAAGAGTCCTTTTGGAGAGTGAAGTGTTGGGAAGCTTCTGCAACGGCTTATCCTAAATTTGGAAGGACGACGATGCCCAATTTAATCATAGTACCTCGAAGACTCAAACCACCTTTTGTCGTCTTCTCACTCCATATGTGGCCTTTGCTCGGTTTTGGGTTCGTGCTCGCGCTGAACCGTGCCTTCTGCGAGAAAAATCATATACGACCCGGTCGGCTGGCGTTCAATGCTGGTTACTCTTTTTCTTTGGAAAAACTTCTGATCTAGTAGTATTTAGCAAACATCATTGTGAGTGTAAAAAAAACCAGAAGTAAAAGGAACTACATCTATATCTAAGTTGGTAGACCGCCCACGACTACAAGCACTGGAACGAGCAAAAGACGTGTCTTCCTCATCGCCCTCTCTCGTCGGAGCCGAGCAGACCTTATTGTAGTAGATGGTCGAAAAGTTGTCGTGCTAATGCTCCAAACGACCAGCGCATCAGAATAACAACCATAGTCGATGAAAAGAAGCGTAGAACGGAAGGATTCAACATGTAGACACATGAATAGAGACAAACGAAAAACGGATCCAAGTAGATCCACCGAAGACAAACATCGACTGAATTCCGTGAGATCTGCCAGAGACACAGCTCCATACACCTTCCGACGACAGTAGATGTACCCCCGAGACAAGGGCTAGGCAGGGGGGGGGGGACTTTATTTCATCTTCAAGGAGTCGTCGCCGCCTCGCCTTTCTGAGCAGGACACAAACCCTAAACAAACTAAAATACGCTTAAAAGGGAGCAGGAGCCCTTTCATGGGCGATGGCCGAGATCCACCGCGTCTCCATGGCCCTGAGGCCACAGAAGACGAGGTAGATCGGCGCCGGTGCCGGCGGGAGGCGGGGAAACCCTAGTTGCAGGAGCCGCTCTTGAGAAGGAGAAAAACGTTTCAGACCCACCCAATTGGATACTCTTCTTTATTATAAAAAGAAAAATGTTAAAATACAAAAACCATGAAGCAGGGGTAGCAGCGGCATAGAGCGTTTGTTTTTACGGTATGCTATGTGAGGGAATCTCCAACGCCGACTCGCAAACCTCCTGCAATCGTCCGGACCGCGCTGTCCGGACCACAGAAGACATCCAACGTCGACCTGTATCGGTCCGCGGAGCGGTCTGGACGTAATTTCTCCCGCAAACCGGAAACAAACGTGGGGGAGGTTTGCGGGAGTCCGGACACGCGAAACGTCGCTCTCCGCCCCCTGGCCCACCCAAAAGGAAGGTCGAGCCCGCGCTTTTGTAGCGTTCCGCACTGTTTTCGTGCTAAAATCCCCCACTCCCCGCCGCTCTCCGCGCAATTCCCGCTCTTTTCTCCCACCCTCTCCTTCCCTCCGCCGTTGACGCATGGAACCGTCAGAGAACCTGTCGGAGATGGAGCCGGCGGAGGTGCCGGAGGATCCGAGCATCACGCTCGCCTCGAAGATCAGCTCGGAGACGCGACAAAGTCGCCGCATCAAAGCGAAGGCCGCAAAGGAGGAGAAGATGAAGAAGTGTCTGGCCGCCGGTGGGCCTGGTGGTGGCGATCGGCGTGGTGGGCGTGGCGGAAGGGGCGGTCAGCGAGGCCGTGGTGGACGCCATCAGACAGGTGCGCCCACAGTACAGACGGTGATGTGGCCGGAGCCTTACAAGCCTTCGTACTACTACGCCGCCAAGCAGCTCGCAACCCCCACCGGTACGGTTCCTTACATCATCGATGTTAATGCGGCGCCACTCTTCTCCAAGTATTCTTCGCCGCCGCTCGTCCAGGCGAGGACGACGGACGGTGAGCAGATGGGTGCCCGCATGCTGTTTGCTGCAATTGAAGGAAATATGCCCTTGAGGCAATAATAAAGTTGTTATTTTATATTTCCTTATTCATGATAAAGGTTTATTATTCATGCTAGAATTGTATAGATCAGAAACTTAAATACATGTGTGAATACATAAACAAATACTGTGTCCCTAGTAAGCCTCTACTAGACTAGCTCGTTGATCAAAAATGGTTAAGGTTTCCTAACCATAGACATGTGTTGTCATTTGATAACGGGATCACATCATTAGGAGAATGATGTGATGGACAAAACCCATCCGTTAGCTTAGCATATTGATCGTTCAGTTTATTGCTATTGCTTTCTTCATGTCAAATACATATTCGTTCGACTATGAGATTATGCAACTCCCGGATACCGGAGGAATGCCTTGTGTGCTATCAAATGTCACAACGTAACTGGGTGATCATAAAGATGCTCTACAGGTATCTCCGAAGGTGTTTGTTGAGTTGGCATAGATCAAGATTAGGATTTGTCACTCCGAGTTTCGAAGAGGTATCTCTGGGCCCTCTCGGTAATACACATCATAAGCTTGCAAGCAAATGACTAAGGAGTTAGTTACGAGGTGATGTATTACGGAATGAGTAAAGAGACTTGCCGGTAACGAGATTGAACTAGGTATAGAGATACCGACGATCGAATCTCGGGCAAGTAACATACCGATGGACAAAGGGAATTATATATGTTGTCATAAAGGTTCGACCGATAAAGATCTTCATAGAATATGTAGAAACCAATATGGGCATCCAGGTCCCGCTATTGATTATTGACCGGAGAAACGTCTCGGTCATGTCTACATCATTCTCGAACCCGTAGGGTTCGCACGCTTAACGTTCGTTGACGATATAGTATTATATGAGTTATGTATGTTGGTGACCGAATGTTGTTCGGAGTCCCGGATGAGATCACGGACATGACGAGGGGCTCCGGAATGGTCCGGAGGTAAAGATTGATATATAGGATGATATGGTTCGGCCAAGAGGTAAGGCCCACGGGGCTTTAGGTCGGTGCAAAAGGAGTTTTGCGGAAGCCAGGGGGCCAAGCGCCGGAGACCCTGGCGTCTGGCCCTGGGCCAGACGCCGAGGCCCATGGCGTCTGGGCCAGACGCCAAGGACTGTGGCGTCTGGTCCTGGAAGTCCGAGAAGGACTCTTCATTGCAGGCAAAACCGACTTTGAGGAGGCTCTTTCTCCAAGTTACGACCCTGATAACCCACAAGTATAGGGGATCGCAACAGTTTTCGAGGGTAGAGTATTCAACCCAAATTTATTGATTCGACACAAGGGGAGCCAAAGAATATTTGCAAGTATTAGCAGCTGAGTTTTTAATTCAACCACACCCGGAGATTAATTATCTGCAACAAAGTGATCAGTAGCACAGTAGTATGATAGTTTTGATAGTAGTAGCAACAGCAATAGTAACGGTAACAGTGATAGCAGTAATTTTGTAGCAAGTGCAATAGTAACAACAGCAGCAGTAACTTAGCAAGATCAATATGTAGGAAAATCGTAGGCATTGGATCGGTAATTTGTTGGATGATATTCATCATGAGACAGTTATAACCTAGGGCGATACGACACTAGCTCCAGTTCATAAATATAATGTAGGCATGTATTTTGTAAATAGTCATACGTGCTTATGGAAAGAACTTGCATGACATCTTTTGTCCTACCCTCCCATGGCAGCGGTGTCCATATTGGAAACTAAGGAATATTAAGGCCTCCTTTTAATAGAGAACCAGAACAAAGCATTAACACACGGTGAATACATGAACTCCTCAAACTACGGTCATCACCGGGAGTGGTCCCGACTATTGTCACTCCGGGGTTGCCGGATCATAACACGTAGTAGGTGACTATAACTTGCAAGATCGGATCTAGAACATGGATATAATGATGATAACATAAACAGTTCAGATCTGAAATCATGGCACCCGGGCCCAAAGTGACAAGCATTAAGCATGGCAAAGTCATAGCAACATCAATCTCAGAACATAATGGATACTAGGGATCAAGCCCTAACAAAACTAACTCAATTACATGATGAATCTCATCCAACTCCTCACCGACCAGCGAGCCTACGAAGGAATTACTCACTCCCGGTGGGGAGCATCATGGAATTGGCGATGGAGAAGGGTTGGTGATGACGAATACCGAAGATCCCCCTCTCCGAAGCCCCAAACGGACTCCAGATCTGGCCTCCCGATGAAGAACAGGAGGTGGCGGCGGCTCCGTCTAGCGGAACGCGATAATTCTTTCTCCCTAATTTTTTCCTGGAAAAATGTGATTTTATAGCGTCGGTTTCAGGGTCTGTGGGGCCACCAGGTGGGGACAACCCACCTGGGCGCGCCTGGAGGGGGTGGCGCGCCCTGGTGGGTTGTGCCCACCCAGGTGCCCCCCTCCTGTGGTTCTTGGCTTCAGAAATTATCTTTTATTGTATAAAAAATCCTCGCAAAGTTTCGTTCCATTCCGAGAACTTTTATTTCTGCACAAAAACAACACCATGGTAGTTCTGCTGAAAACAGCGTCAGTCCGGGTTAGTTTCATTCAAATCATGCAAATTAGAGTCCAAAACAAGAGTAAAAGCATTAGGAAAAGTAGATACGATGGAGACGTATCAACTCCCCCAAGCTTAAACCTTTGCTTGTCCTCAAGCAATTCAGTTGATAAAATGAAAGTGAAAAAGAAAAACTTTTACGAACTCTTTTGCTCTTGTTTGCATAAATAAGCTTAAACAGCACCCAGGTTTTCAGCAAAGATTATAACCAACCATGTTGACAATAACTCTTAAAAATTATATTAACTCATAACAATGACATAATCAGCTAGCAAGCAATAATAAGATATCTCAAACAACAACACGTTATTAAAACAACCATGATATAATATGACAATAGTGGTATCTCGCTAGCCCTTTCTGAGACCGCAAAACATAAATGCAGAGCACCTCCAAAGTCCGAGCAGCGATTAAACATTGTAATTCATGGTAGAAAAGATCCAGTCATGATGCACCTAAGGATGGCAATGGGCAGGGTATGGGCAGGGTAGAGCAATACCATACCCATACCCATATATTTAGTGGGTACAAAATTCTACCCATACCCGTACCCATGGGTATGAAACTTTACCCATACCCATACCCGACGGGTACCCGTACCCATTGGATACCCAATGGGTAGAACAAATAGTGCTGTTCACAATTTTACACTCACTGATAGCACATTTGACAAAAAAAATCAATTATCTAAGCTCAATAACAAGGCGGATGAGTACATGACCACTCTCAAAATATAGAAATCACAACATACTCATAAGTCAATAGGAGTATATGAGTCACATGACAAATTGGCGACAAGTTAACATTAGTTCACAAATGGGAAGGGTATGGGTATACCCGTGGGTACAAGCCTATACCCGTACCCTATACCCGTACCCTACCCATGACTTAACGGGTAGGGTATGGGTACTATCCATGGGTATAAAAGTCTGCCCATACCCTGCCCATGCGGGTACGGGACCCACGGGTACCCATACCCGTGGGTATTATTGCCATCCTTAGATGCACCCAACATTAGCTACACACAATGCATAAGCATGACAGCAGTGCTCTCAGGTTCTGGCGCTTATTTGAGAAGGTGATGACAGAACATAAAAGTAAATAGATAGTCCCTTCGTAGAGGGAAGCAGTGATTTGCAGAGGTGCCAGAGCTCAAGTTTTAAAAACAGAGGTAAATGAAATTTTGAGAGATGCACCCTTCTTGTTTACTTCGCGACCATCAGTTATCAATATCTTCCATGCTAAACACATTAGTGGCGGTTCCCAAGCGATAAAAGTAAAGGTTTACTCCCCCTCCACCAACATTCACACTCCACGGCTTGTCCGAAACAACGGGTGCCGTCCATACCAACAACAGTCCCGGGGGAGTTTTGTTTAATTATTTGCATTTTGAGTTCGGGACTGGGAATCCCTATTACCGCCCCTCTCGTGCAAGGACGAGCGAATAAACACTCATCATGAGAATAACCCGCTTAGCATGGAAGATACCAACTACCTCTTGTCGCTCTATGAACAAACCAGGCACACAAAAAGGATATTTATTTGAAGTTTTTTAGAGGTGGCACATGCAAATTTACTTAGGACGGCAGGGTAATACCGCATATAGGTAGGTATGATGGACTCATCTGGAATAACTTGGGTTCAAGGTTTTTGATGTACAAGCAGAATTCCCACTTAGTACAGGTGAAGGCTAGCAAATAGGTTGAGAAGCGGCCAGCTAGAGAGCAACAACGGTCATGAACATGCATTATGTATAAGTAACATTGGACACTAGCATGAGTAGGATATGAACACCATGAACATAAATATCATAGAGGCTACGTTGGTTTTGATTCAACTACATGCATGAACATGTGCCAAGTCAAGCCACTCGAACATTCAGAGGAGGATACCATATCATCATACTACATCACAATCATTTTAATGCAATGTTGACATCCAAGATAAATCATTATCCACTCCTAGCTACTTATGCACGGCATGAGAAACTATAATCTCTAATTGTCATTGCAAACATGTTTAATCATAATGGGCTGAATCATGGATACTAGGTTAAACATATTTACAAAAACAGAACAAGTCGAGTTCATACCCGTTTCTCTCTGCCACGGTCAGTTCATCGAATATCGTCATTATTTCCTTTCACTTGCATGACCGAACGATGTGAAAATAATAATAGTGCAAGAGTGCCGTGGACTAAGCTGGAATCTGCAAACATTTTATTCAAAAGGAGAAGACAAAGTAAATTGGGCTCTTTGTTAGATTAACAATAATGCATATGAGAGCCACTCAACATTTTCATCGTGGTCTTCTCCTTGGTATGACTCAATAAAAGAAAAGAAGTTCAGAGAAACACACTGAAATATTTTTGGAGTTTTTGGTTTTCTGAAGGAAAGCAAATAAAAGGGGAAAAACAAAAACGAGAAAACTATTTACACGGGAAAGCTCCCAACAAGCAAAAGGAAATCTTTTTGGGTTTTTCTTTTTAGTGCTACAAGAATTTAAACTAGGAAGAAAAATAAAAAAGAAGCAAGAAATATTTTTGGATTTTCTCAAAGTTTTTCAAACACACAAGAAGAAAGCAAGAAAATAAATCTAACATGGATAATACAATGAAAAAGTGTGGACACCGACAACTGGAATGAAATGTGTGATCATAAATGTAATGTCGGTGGGGATACATACTCCCCCAAGCTTAGGCTTTTGGCCTAGCTTGGTAATCACCAGTCGTAAAAGCCATGAGGTCCTATGTTGAAGTGCTGAGGTGCGGGCACCTGTGGATCCCACTGCTGAGGCTCCTCCTGTGCTGCAGCCTGGTTGTTCCGGTAAGCGATGATGTCCTCAGGCATAATACTGTATTCGTGCCTGGCAAAAGGATCAAACAAAGCAGGTGCAGGCAGCAGAATAATATCACGAGTTTTCTCACTAAAAATTAAGTTATAAGGAATAGGAATATCGGGGTAGTCAGCAGCAATAAACTAGTGGTGTTCCATGGCCGCGCGGTCTAAGTAGACTTTGGGCAAAGGATAATCATGTTGGCGTATCTGAATATTAAAGCGAGCTACCAGGCGAGTAGCATAGATACCACCATGTATTTTACCCTTGGATTTATTAATGTGGAGGTGGCGTGCCACAATAGCTCCCAAGCTATAAGTGTTGTCGCCTTCCAGTGCACGACGTAAAATGGCAAGGTCTGGGGCACTGAGTGCACCCACCTTCTCTCTAGCAAGCAAGCACTTTGTAATGAAAAGAGCAAAATAATGAACAACAGGAAATTGCAAGCTAGTGGCGGTGACACTCGACACTCCTCTCTCATCCCCCACAGATAGAGTACGATAAAAACCTTCAAACTCTGCAGGCCTAGGCTCTACTAACCCACCATCAGAAGGAAGCAAGCATATTTCACAGAATTCGGTAAGCGGTATCTGATGGGGTTTAGCGTATAAATTAAACTGCACTTCAGGGGGATTATTCCTAGGAAGGAAATTAAAACTTTGCACAAAGGAATTTGTGAGGAGATGATACTGTTCACATTCAGCTGTGATGAAGTCGGTGAGGCCGACATTAGCAGCATATTGTGCAAACTCTTGGAGGATTCCGGCCCCTTCCATGAACGGGGTATGCGGCCATTCGCACGGCCGTAGCTCTGCCAACCTCTGGGTGCGGAGATCACTGTCAGATGACTCTCCAATCACCCTCTTGGAGTTCTTCTTGGAAGCAAACTTCCTAAAAATACTCATGTTTTTCCAAGCAACAATTCCCCCAAAACAGTTTCGGAAACGAAGCTTCGAGCAAAGAGATCGAAATCCGCAGGTTTGAGAGCAAGAACACGCGAGCAAGAGCAATGGTGAATTTTTTCTAGAGGTAGGTGATGATGTGGGATGAAAAGATAAGTGAGGGGGCCCACGTGGGGCCCACAACCCACCAAGGCACGCTTGGGGGTCCTGGCGCGCCCAAGTGGGTTGTGCCCACCTGGTGCACCTCCCTCTGATATTATTTGCACCAAAAATTCTTAAATATTCAGAAAAAAATCGTATTAAATTTTCAGAGGATTCTGAGAACTTTTATTTTTGTGTCATTTTTTTATTGCATGGAAAACTCAAAAAACAGACAAAACATGGCATTTTATTTTATTTAACTAATAAAAATAGAAAACTAAACGTAGGGACAAAAGGTAGTGCTCACTAAATTCATCAACTTCATATCTCTCAAAAATGATCCATTAATAAGGTTGATCAAGTCTTATTAACAACCACTTTCGATTAGCATGAAACCGAAGAACTTTCGTAAATCACTAAGTTACCTCAACGGGGATATGAATTTCCCCAACAATAAGAATTTCATATTTCTTTTTAACAGTAGATAGAGGTAGTTGAAAACTTCCAATAGTGATTGTCAGAGATTTGTCAATAACATTAATACCATTCACTTGGAATTGTTTCTTCGGAAAGTGCACCGTATGCTTATTACCATTGATATGAAAAGTGACCTTGCTTTTATTGCAATCAATAACAGCTCCTGCAGTATTCAAGAATGGTCTACCAAGGATAATCGACATGTTGTCGTCCTCGGGCATCTCAAGTATAACAAAGTCAGTCAAAATAGTAACATTAGCAACAACAACGGGCACATCCTCACAAATACCGATAGGTATGGCGGTTGATTTGTCAGCCATTTGCAAAGATATTTCAGTAGGTGTGAGTTTATTCAAGTCAAGTCTTTTATATAAAGATAAAGGCATAACACTAACACTAGCTCCTAAATCACACAAAGCAGTTTTCACATAATTTCTTTTGATGGAGCAAGGTATAGTTGGTATTCCCGGATCTCCAAGTTTTTTAGGTACTCCATCTTTAAAGGTATAATTAGCAAGCATAGTGGAGATTTCAGCTTCTGGTATTTTTCTCTTATTGGTGATGATGTCTTTCATGTACTTTGCATAAGGAGGCATTTTAAGGATATCAGTCAAGCGAGTACGCAGAAAGACTGGCCTCAGCATTTCAGCAAAGCGTTCAAATTCTTCATCATCTTTCTTTTTAGTTGACTTAGGTGGAAAGGGCATAGGTTTTTGAACCCATGGCTCTCTTTCCTTTCCATGTTTTCTAGCAACAAAGTCTCTTTTATTCTTAGGTTGTGGGTTATCAAGATCAACTGCTGGTTCTATCTCAACATCATTGTCTGGTTCTTTATTATTTGTTTGAGTTTCTTCATTAACCTCATCATTATATTTTTCATTATCAGAAGGTGAGTGTTCACTACCAGATTGAGTTTCAGCATCAGAGATAGAAACTTCATTATCATTATCATGAGGTTTTTCTACTTCAGGTTCACTAGAGGCATGCAAAGTCCTATCATTTTTCTTCTTCCTTTTCTTTTTAAAAGGACTACGTGCATCGGTGTCAACTCTTTGAGAGTCTTGTTCAATTATTTTTGGGTGTCCCTCAGGATAAAGTGGTTCCTGAGGCATTCTACCTCCTCTAGTCATTACTCTAACAGCATGATCATTGATATTATTGTTCATTTCATCTAACAATTCTCTTTGAGATTTAGCAACTTGTTCTAACTGAGTTTGAACCATAGAAGCATGCTTCCCTACACCTCTAACATCATTAGAGATTCTAAATAACAAGTCACTCAAGCGAGCAATCATATCAGAATTATATTTCAATTGTTTCATAACATTTGCATTGAAGTGATCTTGCTTTCTAATGTAGTTTTCAAACTCATAAAGGCATTGGATAGGGTGCATATTGTGAGGATTATCATTATCATTGAATTTCATTAGAGAATTTACCTCTACCACCTTAGGTGGTGGTGGTGTATCAAGCCCATGTATTTCTTCAATAGGAGGTAAAATTTTGACATCCTCGGCTTTAATACCTTTTTCCTTCATAGATTTCTTTGCCTCTTGCATATCTTCAGGACTGAGATATAAAATACCCCTCTTCTTCGGAGTGGGTTTAGATGGTGTTTCAGGAAGAGTCCAATCATCATAATTTTTCAATAATTCTTCAGCTTGCCCAATAGTTCGTTCCCTGAAAACACAACCGGCACAACTATCTAGGAAATCCCTAGAAGCATCGGTTAGTCCATTATAGAAGATATCAAGTATTTCATTTTTCTTAAGAGGATGATCAGGTAAAGCATTAAGCAAACGGAGAAGCCTCCCCCAAGCTTGTGGGAGACTCTCTTCTTCAATTTGCACAAAGTTAAATATTTCCTGCAAGGCAGCTTGTTTCTTATGAGAAGGGAAATATTTTTCAGAGAAGTAATAAATCATGTCCCCGGGACTACGCACACAACCAGGAGCAAGAGTATTGTACCAAGCTTTAGCATCACCCTTTAATGAGAACAGAAATAATTTGAGAATGTAATAATAGCGAATTTTCTCATCATGAGCAAAAAGGGTGGCTATGTCATTCAACTTAGTAAGATGTGCCACAACAGTTTCAGTTTCATAACCATGGAAAGGATCAGATTCAACCAGAGTAATCAACTCTGGGTCGACAGAGAATTCATAATCCTTATCATCAACAAAGATAGGTGAAGTAGCAAACTTAGGATCACATTTCATTCTAGCATTCAAAGATCTTTCTTTATACTTGCTTAATAATTTTTCTAGATCATCTCTATCTT
Organism: Thinopyrum elongatum; assembly: GCA_011799875.1. Lineage (NCBI taxonomy): Eukaryota > Viridiplantae > Streptophyta > Magnoliopsida > Poales > Poaceae > Thinopyrum > Thinopyrum elongatum. The sequence goes on along the minus strand of CM022303.1, from coordinate 492,229,801 downwards.
TGCAAGCAAGAATATCTCTAGTTGCCTCCTCACCCATAACATAACCTTCCGGTACCTTAGGCAGTTCATATCTAGGAGGGCTAGTTCTAGTAGGTGTTTCAAGATTTTCAGTTTCAAGCTCATCATCAGTTTCAACAATATCATGCTGTCTTAGTCTAGCAATTTGTTCATCAAGAAACTCACCTAGTGGCACATCATCATCAAGCAAGGTACTAGCATCATCATGAGTAGCATTCATAACAGAAGTAGCATCATCAATAACTTGCGACATATCAGGATTAATAGCATGTGGTGGTGTTGCAAGTTTACTTATAACAGAAGGTGAATCTAAAGCGTAGCTGGATGGCAGTTCCTTACCTCCCCTCGTCTTAGAGGGAAAAATCTTAGTCTTAGCATCCTTCAGATTCTTCATAGTGATAATTTGATAATAATCCCAAGTGACTCAACAAATATAGCTATGCTCCCCGGCAACGGCGCCAGAAAAAGGTCTTGATAACCCACAAGTATTGGGGATCGCAACAGTTTTTGAGGGTAGAGTATTCAACCCAAATTTATTGATTCGACACAAGGGGAGCCAAAGAATATTTGCAAGTATTAGCAGCTGAGTTGTCAATTCAACAACACTTGGAGATTAATTATCTGCAGCAAAGTGATCAGTAGCACAGTAGTATGATAGTTTTGATAGTAGTAGCAACAGCAATAGTAACGGTAACAGTGATAGCAGAAATTTTGTAGCAAGTGCAATAGTAACAGCAGCAGTAGTAACTTAGCAAGATCAATATGTAGGAAAATTGTAGGCATTGGATCGGTAATTTGTTGGATGATATTCATCATGAGACAGTTATAACCTAGGGCGATACGGCACTACCTCTAGTTCATAAATATAATGTAGGCATGTATTCCGTAAATAGTCATACATGCTTATGGAAAGAACTTGCATGACATCTTTTGTCCTACCCTCCCGTGGCAGCGGGGTCCATATTGGAAACTAAGGGATATTAAGGCCTCCTTTTAATAGAGAACCGGAACAAAGCATTAACACACGGTGAATACATGAACTCCTCAAACTACGGTCATCACCGGGAGTGGTCCCGACTATTGTCACTCCGGGGTTGCCGGATCATAACACTTAGTAGGTGACTATAACTTGCAAGATCTGATCTAGAGCATGGATATAATGATGATAACATAAATGGTTCAGATCTGAAATCATGGCACCCAGGCTCAAAGTGACAAGCATTAAGCATGGCAAAGTCATAGCAACATCAATCTCAGAACATAATGGATACTAGGGATCAAGCCCTAACAAAACTAACTCGATTACATGATGAATCTTGTGGCACCCCGGCTCAGAGAACCGGTTTACCAGTGTTTCCAACCCAGAGATCATGTCTTCTGGAAACACTCAACAACTTGGAACAGAACATAGCTGAACTTTTATTGATAACAGTCGAGTACAAGCTCATATATTACATGATCATCGAGGCCAAAAGCACATCTAGTGCTACGACAATATCTACATTATTTATCCAACACACCAGGGCCTCGGCATTACTACGGAATACTACAGCGGAAGACTACAGCGTAGCGGAACATGATAGAAACTCCATCCACAGGGACACTGCTGTGGACACATCCTAGGCATCGCAACATGGACCTCGTGCACTCCGTCTTAGTCTTCTCCTGCATCTGGCATGATACGCCAGGTGAGTACTTTGAATGTACTCGCAAGCACACGACAACCAAATATGCAGCAAGTAATAGCATGGCAATAAACAGGTTAAACTCCAAGTGATTCACCTACTGTTACCAACTTACTCATCTTCGGGTTGCCTCACAACCCTCTGAATACTCGATACCAATGAGTACTTCCATTCAAAAGACAAATTCTTCCATCAGTACTACAGTTATTACGGTTGATCACCTAGAGAGGTCTGGTCGGGCTGTCCAATACCATGGACACGGCTATTCGAATAGATTTTACACTCTGCAGAGGTTGCGCACTTTACCCACACTATGGAGCACTGACCTCGTGATCCCATTTGGGTGGACCAGCGTTGCTCCAACGAAACCTGTCTGACTCGTAACTCTTCCATCGTACCACCGACAATCACACTCCCTCTTGGAGTCAAGCCCTGGGTGGCCCTGTGTCCTCTCGACACCTGCCACCATCATGGCCAAACTACTGTCCCAAACGGGGACGCTGGCAAAACAACTCAACTAGGCTCACAGGGTTATCGCCGTCTACCTGATCAGGGCAGCACGCACGCATAACCCTCCATCTTTGGAGGTACCGGTGAAAGAGCATGCAGCCAGACCAAGTCAAGGCCGTCCCATACCGGCGAATGTGGCTGCACGGGTAAGCCCGGACAGGTGACTCATGATCAACCAACTAAGTTTAGCTTTAGTCATCAAGGTTATTTCAGCAAGTTAACTTAGTTGGTCACATTAGCCATTTTAATAATTTACTTGGAATTATTCATATTAAATAAATGCAAGAGTTGCATATGAACAATGCAATGCTATGAAATGCCACAAAACATGGATGCCCTGGCTTGCCTTGATCAGTTGGGTGGTTCAGAAACTCTTGATCTTCAAATCCACAATTTTCTCCTTCTGAAAATATTTAAAAACAGCAAAAGAAAATGTCACATAACACTGTTTAATTCACCAGCAGTTCTGTGAGTGAGAGAAAAATGTGAAACTTGGTGGAAAAATAAAGGATTATATTAGAAACACAATGCAAAAAGAATCAGGTCATTTGGACCTTTCTGTTAAAAGTTATTAACATTCAAAGTTCCTGTTTAACTCTGTTAATAAATCAATTTTGAAAAAAAAGAAAAACGGCCACATCGAAGGCGTAATTTAGCCCGGGCGCCACCACTTACCGCTTCGCCATAGTGGCTGACGGTGGCCTCGGCTCGGTTTAAAACAGAGAGAGGGAAGGGAGCAGGGGAGGGGGCGGCTCACCGGCGATGGTGGCCGGCGATCCCGTCGGCGGAGGGGCTCGGAGAGGGCGGTGATGGATAGAGCTTGGAGTAGCGGTTCGCCCTGTACCCGTAGCTTGGTCGGAGGTGGACGGACGGTGTCGTCCCCTTCATCTCCGGCGGGCGGCAGCTGCGGTGATCGGCGTATCCGAACACTTCGGCAACGGTTGGCCTGGCTGAGGGCTCGGGAAGCACCGCTGAGCTCCACTGATCGCTCTGAAAGGCTTGGTTGCGTCGGAGGAGAGGTGGAGAGGGCGGGTGACAGAAAGGGAATGGCGGCGGAACTCCGGTGGAGCTCGAGGCCAGAGGCCTCTCTGCCTCGGTTCTACACTGCTAGCAGACGATTTGAAGAAGGAGGAGTGGAGTGAGTAGCTAGGCAGCGCGGGGCATGGCTATTTAAAGCCGAGAGGAGGCGGGCGGCAAGCTCTCCCGAAGCTCGTGGATGCGGCCCTGGCGCCGACGCTCGTACGTCGCGCTAGCTGGCTCGACGCGGGCGAGGTGATGGATGAGGGCAGAGGCATTGAATGCTGGAGGAGACGGCTCGGGGAAGAAGACGACGGCGCCGCAACACTGTGGCTGCACGGGCAGAACAGTCCGGCGATGATGCGGCGGCCGGCGAGGGCGTCTCCGGCGCAGGCGAAGGGTCTGGAGGGGCTACGCGTCACCAGGGAACGTAGTCGGCACGAGCGGACGAGCGACAGAGGCAAGGGGCAGTGGGACGCGATGACACAGGCACGGGCGCGGCGCAGAGCGCGGCGACAGCCATGCCAGTACCGTGCTCACCACGGTGCCTCATGTCCTCGAGCCACGTTGGCCTGGAAAATTTTGTCTGGTGTGTCGTCCGCCGATGGTTCACCTCACCTGAGCACTTGTTTTGGCAAGATACGAGCAGAACTGAGAGATGCAATCATCTACAGGTTCTGACAGAAATGTTGGGGAGGTTCTGGAGTTTGGATGATGTGGAGATGGAGTCAAGAGAGATGTCTGGTGTGATCTACGATAAAAGAACTGCAAACTGGTCAAGTTTGAGCTGGTTTGGAGGAGAAATGAGGGTAGTTCATGTACAAACCACATTTCTGGACCAGAATCAAAATGTTGAAGTGCTGCTCACTAGAATGATCTCCTGAGGTTGAAACTTGGTGTAGGAAGGTTGTTTGGGGGTGTTCTCATGCTATAAAAATTTGAAAGCAATTGGACACTCCTAGCATACACTTCCTTCACAAAGGTCCACACTGACCAGGAGCTAAAAGGAATTATTTTGCAAAGTATATGAAATATTTTATGGAATATTTTTGGATATTGGGGTAAGATATGATCCAAAGGATTTTTAAGAATTATTTGAGAATTTTCTGAGCATCCAAACTATCGGTTGCTTCATAACCCATAGTAATGCCCTAAATTCCCAAATAAAAGAAAAGAGTTATTGGAAATGATTTAAATTGGGATTTGGGTTCTTGAAGTACTTGGCAGAGTTTTGGCAAGGTGATGAGACTTTGGATCACTTGGGAAGAATTCAAACATGTCCAAGTCCAAATGAAAAGGGGTTCAAAATCATTCAAATTCGAATAAAACCAAGAAGAGTTTGAAAAGAAAAGGTTGCCAAAATCAGGGTGTTACAAATCTCATCCAACTCCTCACCGACCAGCGAGCCTACGAAGGAATTACTCACTCCCGGTGGGGAGCATCATGGAATTGGCGATGGAGAAGGGTTGGTGATGACGAATACCGAAGATCCCCCTCTCCGGAGCCCCAAACAGACTCCAGATCTGGCCTCCCGATGAAGAACAGGAGGTGGCGGCGGCTCCGTCTCGCGGAACGTGATAATTCTTTCTCCCTGATTTTTTTCTAGAAAAATGTGATTTTATAGCGTCGGTTTCAGGGTCTGCGGGGCCACCAGGTGGGGACAACCCACCTGGGCGCGCCTGGAGGGGGTGGCACGCCCTGGTGGGTTGTGCCCACCCAGGTGCCCCCCTTCGGTGGTTCTTGGCTCCAGAAATTATATTTTATTGTATAAAAAATCCTCGCAAAGTTTCATTCCATTCCGAGAACTTTTATTTCTGCACAAAAACAACACCATGGTAGTTCTGCTGAAAACAGCGTCAGTCCGGGTTAGTTTCATTCAAATGATGCAAATTAGAGTCCAAAACAAGAGGAAAAGCGTTAGGAAAAGTAGATACGACGGAGACGTATCAGACCCCAGGGCTCAACATATAAATAGAGGGGTAGGGCTAGCACCTGGAACACATCAAGATTGACCAAGCCGTGTGCCGGCAACCCCGTCCCCTCTAGTTTATCCTCCGTCTAGTTTCTGTAGTGCTTGGCGAAGCCCTGCAGAGATTGTTCTTCATCACCAACCGTCACCACGCCGTCGTGCTGCCGGAACTCATCTACTACTTCGCCCGTATTGCTGGATCAAGAAGGTGAGGACGTCATCGAGCTAAACGTGTGCTGAACGCGGAGGTGCCGTACGTTCGGTACTTGATCGGGACGGATCGTGAAGGTGTACGACTACATCAACCGCGTTGATAAATGCTTCCGCTTAGCGATCTTCAAGGGTATGAAGATGCTCTCCCCCTCTCGTAGCTATGCATCTCCATGGATAGATCTTGCGTGTGCGTAGAATTTTTTTCGTTTTCCATGCAACGTTTCCAACAGTGGCATCCGAGCCAGGTCTATGCGTAGATGATATGCACGAGTAGAACACAAAGAGTTGTGGGCGGTGATAGTCATACTGCTTACCACCAACGTCTTATTTTGATTCGGCGGTATTGTGGGATGAAGCGGCCCGGACCAACCTTACATGTCCAAGCACATGAGACCGGTTCCACCGACTGACATGCAACTTGTTTTGCATAAAGGTGGCTGGCGGGTGTCTGTTTCTCCTACTTTAGTTGAATCGAATTTGACTGCGGCCGGTCCTTGAAGAAGGTTAAAACAGCAAACTTGATAAATCACCGTTGTGGTTTTTGTCGTAGGTAAGAACGGTTCTTGCTAGAAACCCGTAGCAGCCACGTAAAACTTGCAACAACAAAGTAGAGGACGTCTAACTTGTTTTTGCAGGGTATGTTGTGATGTGATATGGTCAAGACATGATGTGATATACGTTATTGTATGAGATGATCATGTTTTGTAAGATATCAGGCAACCGGCAGGAGCCTTATGGTTGTTTCTTTATTGTATGAAATGCAAACGCCATGTAATTGCTTTACTTTATCGCTATGAGTTAGCAATAGTTGTAGAAGCAATAGTTGGCGAGACGACCACGACGCAATGATGGAGATCAAGGTGTCGAGCCGATGACGATGGAGATCATGACGATGCTTTGAAGATGGAGATCAAAAGCACAAGATGATGATGGCCATATCATGTCACATATTTTGATTGCATGTGATGTTTATCCTTTATGCATCTTATTTTTCTTAGAACAGAGGTAGCGTTATAAGATGATCCCTTCACTAAATTTCAAGGTAAAAGTGTTCTTATGCACCGTTGATACAGTTCATGGTTTCGAGACACCACATGATGATCGGGTGTGATAGACTCTACGTTCACATACAACGGGTGTAAGACAGTTTTGCACATGCAGAATACTTGGGTTAAACTTGACGAGCCTAGCATGTATAGACATGGTCTCGGAACTCTAGAGACCGAAAGGTCGAACATGAGTCATATAGTAGATATGATCAACATGAAGATGTTCACCATTGAAGACTACTCCATCTCACGTGATGATCGGACTTGGTTTAGTTGATATGTATCATGTATCACTTAGACAACTTGAGGGATGTTGATTTAAGTGGGAGTTCATTAGTAATTTGATTAATTAAACTTAATTTATCATGAACTTAGTCTTGATAGTTTTTGCATATCTATGTTGTAGATCAATAGCTCGCGTATAGCTCCCCTATTTTATTTTGATATGTTCCTAGAGAAAACTTAGTTGAAAGATGATAGTAGCAATGATGCGGACTGGGTCCGTGATCTGAGAATTATCCTCATTGCTGCACAGAAGAATTATGTCCTTGATGCACCGCTAGGTGACAGACCTATTGCAAGAGCAGATGCAGACGTTATGAATGTTTGGCAAGCTCGATATGATGACTACTTAATAGTTTAGTGCGCCATGCTTTACGGCTTAGAACCGGGACTTCAAAAATGTTTTGAACGCCATGAAGCATATGAGATGTTCCAAGAACTGAAATTGGTATTTCAGACTCATGCCCGTGTCGAGAGGTATGAGACCTCTAACAAGTACTTTGCCTACAAGATGGAGGAGAATAGCTCAGCCAGTGAGCATGTGCTCAGAATGTCTGGGTACTACAATCGCTTGAATCAAGTGGGAGTTAATCTTCCAAATAAGATAGTGATTGACAGAGTTCTCTAGTCACTATCACCAAGCTACTAGAACTTCGTGATGAACTATAATATGCAAGGGATAACGAAAAGGATTCCCGAGCTCTCCGCGATGCTGAAATTGGCGAAGGTAGAAATCAAGAAAGAGCATCAAGTGTTGATGGTTAACAAGACCACTAGTTTCAAGAAAAAGGGCAAGGAAAAGAAAGGGAACTTCAAGAAGAATGGCAAGCAAGTTGCCACTCCCGTGAAGAAGCCCAAAGCTAGACCTAAGCCTGAAACTGAGTGCTTCTACTGCAAAGGGAATGGCCACTAGAAGCGGAACTGCCCCAAAATGCTTGGCGGATAAGAAGGATGGCAAAGTGAACAAAAGTATATTTGATATACATGTTATTGATGTGTACCTTACTAGTGTTCGTAGTAGCCCCTGGGTATTTGATACCGGTTCAGTTGCTGAGATTAGTAACTTGAAATAGGAGTTGCAGAATAAACAGAGACTAGTTAAGGGCGAGGTGACGATGTGTGTTGGAAGTAATTCCAAGGTTGATACGATCATCATCGCACACTCCCTCTAACTTCGGGATTAGTGTTGAACCTAAATAAATGTTATTTGGTGTTTGCGTTGAAGCATGAATATGATTGGATCATGTTTATTGCAATACGGTTATTCATTTAAGTCAGAGAATAATTGTTGTTCTGTTTACATGAATAAAACCTTCTATGGTCATACACCCAATGTGAATGGTTTATTGAATCTCGATCATAGTGATACACATATTCATAATATTGATGCCAAACGATGCAAAGTTGATAATGATAGTGCAACATATTTGTGGCACCGCCGTTTAAGTCATATTGGTGTAAAGCGCATGAAGAAACTCCATGCAGATGGGCTTTTGGAATCACTTGATTATGAATCATTTGATACTTGCGAACCATGCCTCATGGGCAAGATGACTAAAACTCCGTTCTCTGGAACAATGGAGCGAGCTAACGACTTATTGAAAATAATACATACCGATGTATGCGGTCCAATGAGTGTTGAAGCACGCGGCGGGTATCGTTATTTTCTGACCTTCACAGATGATTTGAGTAGATATGGGTATATCTACTTAATGAAACACAAGTCTGAAACATTTGAAAAGTTTAAAGAATTTCAGAGTGAAGTGAAGAATCATCGTAACAAGAAAATAAAGTTTCTACGATCTGATCGCGGAGGCGAATATTTGAGTTACGAGTTTGGCCTTCATTTAAAACAATGTGGAATTGTTTCACAACTCACGCCACCTGGAACACCACAGCGTAATGGTGTGTCTGAACGTCGTAACCGTACTTTATTAGATATGGTGCGATCTATGATGTCTCTTACCGATTTACCACTATCGTTTTGGGGTTATGCATTAGAGACAGCCGCATTCACGTTAAATAGGGCACTGTCTAAATCCGTTGAGACGACACCGTATGAACTGTGGTTTGGCAAGAAACCTAAGCTGTCGTTTCTTAAAGTTTGAGGTTGCGACACTTATGTCAAAAGGCTTCAGCCTGATAAGCTCGAACCCAAATCGGAGAAGTGCGTCTTCATAGGATACCCTAAGGAAACATTTGGGTACACCTTCTACCACAGATCCGAAGGCAAGATCTTTGTTGCTAAGAATGGGTCCTTTCTAGAGAAGGAGTTTCTCTCGAAAGAAGTGAGTGGGAGGAAAGTAGAACTTGATGAGGTAATTGTACCTTCTCTCGAATTGGAGAGTAACACATCACATAAAACCGTTCCCGTGATGTCTACACCAACTAGAGAGGAAGCTAATGATGATGATCATGAAACTTCAGATCAAGTTACTACCGAACCTCGTAGGTCGACCAGAGCATGATCCGCACCAGAGTGGTACGGTAATCCTGTTCTGGAAGTCATGTTACTAGACCAAGGCAAACCTACGAACTATGAAGAAGCTATGATGAGCCCAGATTCCGATAGATGGCTTGAGGCCATGAAATCTGAGATAGGATCCATGCATGAGAACAAAGTGTGGACTTTGGTGGACTTGCCCGATGATCGTCCAGCCATTGAGAATAAATGGATCTTCAAGAAGAAGACAGATGCTGATGGTAATGTCACTATCTACAAAGCTTGACTTGTCGCAAAAGGTTTTCGACAAGTTCAAGGGGTTGACTACGATGAGACTTTCTCACCCGTAGCGATGCTTAAGTCGGTCCGAATCATGTTAGCAATTGCCGCATTTTATAATTATGGAATCTGGCAAACGGACGTCAAAACTGCATTCCTTAATGGATTTCTTAAAGAAGAGTTATATATGATGCAACCAGAAGGTTTTGTCGATCCTAAAGGTGCTAACAAAGTATGCAAGCTCCAGCGATCCATCTATGGACTGGTGCAAGTATCTCGGAGTTGGAATATACGCTTTGATGAGGTGATCAAAGCATATGGTTTTATACAGACTTACGGTGAAGCCTGTATTTACAATAAAGTGAGTGGGAGGTCTGTAGCATTTCTGATATTATATGTGGATGACATATTGTTGATTGGAAATGATATAGAATTTCTGGATAGCATAAAAGGATACTTGAATAAGAATTTTTCAGTAAAAGACCTCGGTGAAGCTGCTTACATATTGGGCATCAAGATCTATAGAGATAAATCAAGACGCTTGATAAGACTTTTCAATGAGTACATACCTTGACAAGATTTTGAAGGAGTTCAAAATGGATCAGTCAAAGAAGGAGTTCTGGCCTGTATTGTAAGGTGTGAAGTTGAGTAAGACTCAAAGCCCGACCACGGCAGAAGATAGAAAGAGAATGAAAGTCATTCCCTATGCCTCAGCCATAGGTTCAATAAAGTATGCCATGCTGTGTACCAGACCTATTGTATGCCTTGCCATGAGTTTGGCAAGGGGGTACAATAGTGATCCAGGAGTGGATCACTGGACAGCGGTCAAAATTATTCTTAGGTACCTAAAGAGGACTAAGGAAATGTTTCTCGGTTATGGAGGTGTGATGTCTACTATGCAACTTTATTCTTGTAGACTCGTGTTGGGCCTCCAAGCGCAGAGTTTTGTAGGACAGTAGCAATTTTCCCTCAAGTGGATGACCTAAGATTTATCAATCCGTGGGAGGCGTAGGATGAAGATGGTCTCTCTCAAACAACCCTACAACCAAATACAAGAAATCTCTTGTGTCCCCAACATACCCAATACAATGGCAAATTGTATAGGTGCATTAGTTCGGCAAAGAGAGGGTGATAAAAGTGTAATATGGATGGTAGAAATATATTTTTATAATCTGAATAAATAAAAACAGCAAGGTAGCGAACGGTAAAAGTGAGCACAAACGGTATTGCAATGCTTGAAAATGAGGCCTAGGGTCCGTACTTTCACTAGTGCAACCTCTCAACAGTGCTAAGATAATTGGATCATATAACCATCCCTCAAAGTGCGATGAAGAATCACTTCAAAGTTCCTATCTAGCGGAGAACATAAGAATAAATTGTTTGTAGGGTACAAAACCACTTCAAAGCTATTCTTTCCGATCGATCTATCCAAGAGTTCGTACTAAAATAACACCAAAGCAAATTCAGATTCGTAATGCTCAATCCAACACAAAGAACCTCAAAGAGCGCCCCAAGATTTCTACCGGAGAAACAAAGACAAGAACGTGCATCAACCCCTATGCATAGATTACCCCAATGTCACCTCAGGAATCCGCGAGTTGAGTGCCAAAACATATATCAAGTGAATCAATATAATACCCCATTGTCACCACGGGTATTCGTATGCAAGACATATATCAAGTGCTCTCAAATCCATAAAAGTATTCAATCCGATAAAACGAAATCTCAAAGGGAAAACTCAATTCATCACAACAAGATAGAGAGGGGAAAACACCATATGATCCGACTATATTAACAAAGCCCGCGATACATCAAGATTGTGCATCTCAAGAACACGAGAGAGAGAGATTAAACACATAGCTACTGGTACAAACCCTCAGCCTCGAGGGTGGACTACTCCCTCCTCATCATGGTGGCCGCCGGGATGATGAAGATGGCCACCGGTGATGATTTCCCCCTCCGGCAGGGTGCCGGAACGGGGTCTAGATTGGTTTTTCATGGCTACAGAGGCTTGCGGCAATGGAACTTCTGATCTAGGGTCTCCACCAGGATTTTTGGAATATTTGATGATTTATAGGGCGAAGAGGCGGTGCGGGAGGCCACCGAGGTGGGCACAACCCACCGGGGCGCACCTGGGGGCCCAGGCGCGCCCTGGTGGGTTGTGCCCCCCTCGAGGCACCCCCCAGGTGCTGCTCTGGCCCATTGGATGTCTTCTGGTCCATAAAAAATCCACAAAAAGTTTCGCTGCATTTGGACTCCGTTTGATATTGATTTTTTGCGATGTAAAAAACAAGCAAATACAGCAACTGGCACTGGGCACTATGTCAATAGGTTAGTCCCAAAAAATAATATAAAGTTGCTATAAAATGATTGTAAAACATCCAAGAATGATAAGATAGCAGCATGAATACTTCATAAATTATAGATACGTTGGAGAGTATCAGCATCCCCAAGCTTAATTCCTACTCGTCCTCGAGTAGGTAAATGATAAAATAAATAATTTATGAAGTGTGAATGCTAGGAAAGTGCATAAGTTTGATCAATGATAATTTCAATCACTTTCCCTAGCATCATAACAGCAACTCTTTCTCATAAAACTCATCATGACAAAGTAGCAACCAATTCACATGTTAAGGTTCAAACAATGATTTCTCTTGAAACTCAACAACCTATATTCTTAGTCACCAAACAATTGCAATTCAACTTATTCAACAGAGTCTAAGTAAGAGCTCCACATACTCAGCCATCATATAGTCTTCTATGATTGCTAACACTCACCACATACACATGAGCAAAACGTTTCAACCGGACACATAAAAAGATAGGGGCTTATAATTTCGCCTCCCAACGTATTCACCTCAAGGGTGATGTCAACAATAATAACTCATGCTACCCATATCCAACTGGATATATGTGCCTAGATCTTTCCTCACCACATGATGCTTGCCAAAAGAGAAAAATAAAAAGGAATAGAGAGAAAAACTTTGACTCTTGCATGAAAGTAAATACATAAAAGTAAAAGGTAGGCCCTTCGCAGAGGGAAGCAGAGGTTGCCATGCGCTTTTTGTTTGTATGCTCAATCCCTTAGTGCAAAAGAACGTCACATTATATTGCCCCTTATGATAGCAACCTTTATTATGCAGTCTGTCGCTTTTATTCTTTGCCATCACAAGTTCGTACAACGCTCAATTTTCTCTTACACTAAATGATCTAACGCTTTTAGAAGCAATTTTTATTTCCTTATTGCACCGATGACAACTTACTTGAAGGATCTTACTCAATCCTTAGGTAGGTATGGTGGACTCTTGAAAATAAGATTTAGGTTTAAGGGTTTTTGGATGCACAAGTAGTATCTCTACTTGGTGCGGAATTTTTGGCTAGCAAAGATGGGGGCAAGCACCACATGTTGAAGGATCTATGACAATATAACTTCTATGTGAATATGAACAAACATAAATCATTACGTTATCTTCCTTGTCCAACGTCAACAATTTTGGCATATAATATTTTGATGGGGGCTCACAATCACAAAAGATTTCCAAGATAGTGTATTTGCATGTGAAAGTTCTCTTCCTTATAGTAATCATTCATGAATTGCTTGTATGACCAATATTGTGATTGTCAAGCTTCAAAAGATTTCACTTTCTAAACCCAATGTGAAGCTACCACTAGGCATGATATGAACATATAATTTCAACTTCATGATATTCAATTCATTCAACAATTTACTCATAGGATATAAGTGAAGCACAAGAGTAAATGACAAACTACTCCAAAAAGATATAAGTGAAGATCAAGTGAGTAGTTAAGTAAAGGGGTAGCTAATTGAGGACTATCTCTTATTTAAAAACTTTCAGATCTAAGTATTTTATTAAAACATCAAGTAAAACAAAACAAAATGACATTCCAAGAATAGCACAACTCAAGTGAAGAAGCAAAAACTTAGGCTCAACCGATACTAACCGATAATTGTTGATGAAGAAAGGTGGGATGCCTACCGGGGCATCCCCAAGCTTAGATGCTTGAGACTTCTTGAAATATTATCTTGGAATGCCTTGTGCATCCCCAAGCTTGAGCTTTTGCGTCTCCTTAATTCCTTTTATATCACGGTTTCCCTAAATCTTAAAAACTTCATACACACAAAACTCAACAAGAACTCGTGAGATAAGTTAGTATAAACCAATGCAAAAACCTTATCATTCTCTACTGTATAAAATCACAAAAATTATTATTCAACATTGCATACTAAATGCCTCTACATATTTAATACTCCTATCCTCAAATAGAATCATTAAACAAGCAAGCATATGCAAACAATGCAAACATAACAGCAATCTGCCAAAACAGTACAGTCTGTAAAGAATGCAAGAGTATCAATACTTATTTAACTCCAAAAATTATGAAAATTTATCAAAATGTAGAAAATTTATCAAATATTATTGTGCAAAAAGTTTCAACATTTTATCACATTCTGACTTTTCTCGGGAATTTTTGTAACATCGATAAACTTTCTGTTTTGAAACAGCAACTCATATACTTGCAAAATGAGCATGGTAAAGGCTATCCTTGACATTTTTATTGAAAATAAAGATGCAAAGCATTATTATAAATAACAGAAAGCAAATCCTAACAAGAAAATGATGCTCCAAGCAAAAAACATATCATGTGACGAAAAAACTGTAGCTCCAAGTGAGGTTACCGATAATGTTGGAGACGAAAGAGGGGATGCCTTCCGGAGCATCCCCAAGCTTAGTTGCTTGGATCTTCCTTGAATATTACCTTGGGGTGCCTTGGGAATCCCCAAGCTTAGGGTCTTGTCACTCCTTATTCTCCTTATATCGACATCTCACCCAAAACTTGAAAACTTCAATCACACAAAACTTAACGGAACTTCGTGAGATAGGTTAGTATGATAAAGAGCAAACCATTTCACTTTGGTACTATCAAAGACAAGATTAATAATTGTTTACACACAATGCCTACTGTATAATATCATTTCCACAATTTATATTGAGCAATATAAGCCATAGGAACTAGAAAACAAGCAAACTATGCATTGAAAACAGAATGTGTCAAAAACAGAACAGTCTGTAATAATCTGTACTCCAACCATACTTATGTACTCCAAAAATTCTGAAAAATTAGAAAAACGTATAGAACTTGTATATCTATCACCTGTAAAAAATTCAGATCAAAATCACGTTCCAGTGAATTTTCAAAATTCCTGGACTGAGCGCAAAAGTTTCTGTTTTTGCACAGATTCAAGTCAACTATCATCCATACTATCCCAAAGGCTTTACTTGGCACTTTATTGAAACAAAAGCAATAAAACATGATTACTACAGTATAATAATCATGTGAACACATAAAAACAGTAGGGGTAAATGTTGGGTTGTCTCCCAACAAGCGCTTTTCTTTAATGCCTTTTAGCTGGGCATGATGATTTCAATGATGCTCGCATAAAAGATAAGAATTGAAACATAAAGAGAGCATCATGAATCATAAGTTCCTCTCTCATAATAATTTTCAGTAGAATCATGAATAGATTCATCAACATAACCATCACATAAAGCATTCTATTCATGATCCACAAGCATAGAAATTTTATTACTCTCCACATAAGAAAATTTCTTCTCATTCACAATGGTGGGAGTATCATATGAAACTCGAATACTATAAATTGTTTCCACATTAAAAGAGTAATGTTCAGGAAAAGGGTAATCATAACTATGAATTTTTTTATAAATATAATCATCACTACTTTTTATAACATAAGTATCATCACAATAATCATCATAAGTAGCAACTTTGTTCTCATCATAGATAGGAGGCATGCAATCATCATAGCAAATTTGATCATTCAAAGTAGGGGGACTAAAAAGATCATCTTCATTAAGCATATCATCCCCAAGCTTGGGACAAACATTAATTGCAGCAAATAAATTCTCAAATATGTCATTCTCATCAAACATAGCATCCCCAAGCTTGTGACTTGGCATATCATAAGCATAATCACTCTCATCATTAATAGTATGAATAGCACCAACGGTATAACAATTGCTATCATCATAATTTCCCAAGTTGGTGCCAAAAAGATTTCCAAGATTATAAGAAGTATAATTATCTTCCCAATCATAATCATTACAACAAGTAGTAGGCATCATAAAATCATACTCAATATCATCATCCTCCATCAACATATTTGATTCACTTTCATGAGGCACAATGGTGATAGGAGAAATATTACTTGGGAGAGTTACCTTTTTACCTATACTTCTCCTTCTTTTCCTTTTCTTCTTCACCACCTCACGTATGGGTTTAATCAATTTTTTTGAGCTTCTTGTTGAAGAGATTGATTGGATAGGAAGCTCCTCCTCGTTACCTGATTCATCATAATAAACACTAGGAGGGTATTGGGAAATATTTTCCCTTTCATTAGTACTCTCTTCATATTCTATTTGTTTTCATGTCTTTAGATAGTTGGCAATGTAAGGATTCTCAATGCAATTTACTGCACAAAACATATAAATTTCCTCTAGATCAAAATCAAGAAATCTCTTGAGATTAAATTTTGGAATACCCTTAGTTATACATTTCATTTGTTCATACCCCAAAAGAAGACTAAGCTCTTTATGATGCTCAAGGGAAATCAAGTTATCACAATTTTTGGACACGATTTGATCATGAAACAATTTGCATTGGAGATGTAAATGACCATGTTCATTGCAAAGTTCACAAGGATGGCGAGAAAAATTAAATCTTTCAGCACAATCATCTAGCCTCTCTTGCAGCTTTTTCGTTTCTAAATATTTATGCTTCTTACAAAATCTATCTTCTCTTTTTGGTGTGCATTTGCACTCCCAATTCACTCCACAAAAATTGACATTCTTATAGGAGACATCATTATCATGACTAATGCAATCATCATTGACATCACGGATATTCAAAGAATTCATACTAGCAATATTGCAATCATGCCCATCATCCAACATTTCTATGCCATAAATTTTGTTGAATTCTTTTTCTAGCAATTGAGCACAATTATCGGAATCCCTATTCTCAAGACAGACATTATAAAGATAAAGAACAACTTGAGGTAACCCAATCTCCATTTTTTGTAGTTTTCTTTCATAAACCAAACTAGTGATAAAACAAGAAACTAAAAGATTCAATTCCAAGACCTAAAGATATACCTTCATGCACTCACCTCCCCGACAACGGCGCCAGAAAAGAGCTTGATGTCTACTACGCAACTTTATTCTTGTAGACTCGTGTTGGGCCTCCAAGCGCAGAGTTTTGTAGGACAGTAGCAATTTTCCCTCAAGTGGACGACCTAAGGTTTATCAATCCGTGGGAGGTGTAGGATGAAGATGGTCTCTCTCAAACAACCCTGCAACCAAACACAAGAAATCTCTTGTGTCCCCAACACACCCAATACAATGGCAAATTGTATAGGTGCACTAGTTCGGAGAAGAGAGGGTGATAAAAGTGTAATATGGATGGTCGAAATATATTTTTATAATCTGAATAAATAAAAACAGCAAGGTAGCGAATGATAAAAGTGAGCACAAACGGTATTGCAATGCTTGAAAATGAGGCCTAGGGTCCGTACTTTCACTAGTGCAACCTCTCAACAATGCTAATATAATTGGATAATATAACCATCCCTCAAAGTGCGATGAAGAATCACTCCAAAGTTCCTATCTAGCGGAGAACATAAGAATAAATTGTTTGTAGGGTACGAAACCACCTCAAAGCTATTCTTTCCGATCGATCTATCCAAGAGTTTGTACTAAAATAACACCAAAGCAAATTCAGATTCGTAATGCTCAATCCAACACAAAGAACCTCAAAGAGTGCCCCAAGATTTCTACCGGAGAAACAAAGACAAGAACATGCATCAACCCCTATGCATAGATTACCCCAATGTAACCTCGGGAATCTGCGAGTTGAGTGCCAAAACATATATCAAGTGAATCAATATAATACCCCATTGTCACCACGGGTATTCGTATGCAAGACATATATCAAGTGCTCTCAAATCCATAAAAGTATTCAATCCGATAAAACAAAATCTCAAAGGGAAAACTCAATTCATCGCAACAAGATAGAGAGGGGAAAACACCATATGATCCGACTATATAAACAAAGCCCGCGATACATCAAGATTGTGCATCTCAAGAACACGAGAGAGAGAGAGAGAGAGATTAAACACATAGCTACTGGAACAAACCCTCGGCCCCGAGGGTGGACTACTCCCTCCTCATCATGGTGGCCGCCGGGATGATGAAGATGGCCACCGGTGATGATTTCCCCCTCCGGCAGGGTGCCGGAACGGGGTCTAGATTGGTTTTTCGTGGCTACAGAGGCTTGCGGTGGCGGAACTTCTGATCTAGGGTCTCCCCCAGGGTTTTTGGAATATTTGATGATTTATAGGGCAAAGAGGCGGTGCAGGAGGCCACCGAGGTGGGCACAACCCACCGGGGCACGCCTGGGGGCCCAGGCACGCCCTGGTGGGTTGTGCCCCCCTCGGGGCACCCCCCAGGTGCTGCTCTGGCCCATTGGATGTCTTCTGGTCCATAAAAAATCCACAAGAAGTTTCACTGCATTTGGACTCCGTTTGATATTGATTTTCTGCGATGTAAAAAACAAGCAAAAACAGCAACTGGCACTGGGCACTATGTCAATAGGTTAGTCCCAAAAAATGATATAAAGTTGCTGTAAAATGATTGTAAAACATCCAAGAATGATAATATAGCAGCATGAATACTTCATAAATTATAGATACGTTGGAGATGTATCAAGGTGATAAAGGGTTCGTCGTAAAGGGTTACGTCGATGCAAGCTTTAACATTGATCTAGATGACTCTGAGTCTCAGTCTGGATACGTTTTGAAAGTGGGAGCAATTAGCTAGAGTAGCTCCGTGCAGAGCATTGTAGACATAGAAAATTGCAAAATACATACGGATCTGAATGTGGCAGACCCGTTGACTAAACCTCTCTCACAAGCAAAACATGATCACACCTTAGTACTCTTTGGGTGTTCATCACATGGCGATGTGAACTAGATTATTGACTCTAGTAAACTCTCTGTGTATTAATCACATGGCGATGTGAACTATGGGTGTTAATCACATGACGATGTGAACTAAATTATTGACTCTAGTGCAAGTGGGAGACTGAAGCAAATATGCCCTAGAGGCAATAATAAAGTTCTTATTTTATATTTCCTTATTCATGATAAAGGTTTATTATTCATGCAAGAATTGTATTGATCGGAAACTTAAATACATGTGTGAATACATAAACAAATACCATGTCCCTAGTAAGCCTCTACTAGACTAGCTCGTTGATCAAAGATGATTAAGGTTTCCTAACCATAGACATGTGTTGTCATTTGATAATGGGATCACATCATTAGGAGAATGATGTGATGGACAAGACCAATCCGTTAGCTTAGCATATTGATCGTTCAGTTTATCGCTATTGCTTTCTTCATGTCAAATACATATTCCTTCGACTATGAGATTATGCAACTCCCGGATACCGAAGGAATGCCTTGTGTGCTATCAAACATCACAACGTAACTGGGTGATCATAAAGATGCTCTACAGGTATCTCCGAAGGTGTTTGTTGAGTTGGCATAGATCAAGATTAGAATTTGTCACTCCGAGTTTCAGAGAGGTATCTCTGGGCCCTCTCGGTAATACACTTCATAAGCTTGCAAGCAAATGACTAAGGAGTTAGTTACGAGGTGATGTATTACAGAACGAGTAAAGAGACTTGCCGGTAATGAGATTGAACTAGGTATAGAGATACCGATGATCGAATCTCGGGCAAGTAACATACCTATGGACAAAGGGAATTATGTATGTTGTCATAAAGGTTCGACCGATAAAGATCTTCGTAGAATATGTAGGAACCAATATGGGCATCCAGGTCCCGCTATTGGTTATTGACCAGAGAAACGTCTCGGTCATGTCTACATCGTTCTCGAGCCCGTAGGGTCCGCACGCTTAACGTTCGTTGACGATATAGTATTATATGAGTTATGTATGTTGGTGACCGAATGTTGTTTGGAGTCCCGGATGAGATCACGGACATGACGAGGGGCTCCAGAATGGTCCGAAGGTAAAGATTGTTATATAGCATGATATGGTTAGGCCAAGAGGTAAGGCCCATGGGGCTTTAGGTCGGTGCAAAAGGAGTTTTGCGGAAGCCAGGAGGCCAAACGCCGGAGACCCTGGCGTCTGGCCCTGGGCCAGACGCCAAGGACTGTGGTGTCTGGTCCTGGAAGTCCGAGAAGGACTCTTCCTTGCGGGTAAAACCGACTTTGAGGAGGCTCTTTCTCCAAGTTACGACCCCAGGGCTCAACATATAAATAGAGGGGCAGGGCTAGCACCTGGAACACATCAAGATTGACCAAGCCGTGCGCCGGCAATCCTGTCCCCTCTAGTTTATCCTCCGTCTAGTTTTTGTAGTGCTTGGCGAAGCCCTGTGGAGATTGTTCTTCATCACCAACAGTCACCACGCCGTCGTGCTGCCGGAACTCATCTACTACTTCGCCCGTCTTCCTGGATCAAGAAGGCGAGGACGTCATCGAGCTGAACGTGTGCTGAACACGGAGGTGTCGTACGTTCGGTACTTGATCGGGACGGATCATGAAGGTGTACGACTACATCAACCATGTTGATAAACGCTTCCGCTTAGCGATCTTCAAGGGTATGAAGATGCTCTCCCCCTCTCGTAGCTATGCATCTCCATGGATAGATCTTGCGTGTGCATAGAACTTTTTTTGTTTTCCATGCAACGTTTCCCAACAGCAATGCCGAGAGCGGGGGATCTGGTGTACGACGCGGACAGAGAGATGCTCGATATCATCCATGACGAAGGAGAGGGAGGAGGAGGGGGCTATGAGGATAGGCAGGTGGAAGACTCGGATCCCACCCAGTCCGGCAACTTACCAGCAGTAGTAGTCCAACACCCAGATAGCCACACAACATTCCTACACCCAGACCGGTGATGGCAGCATTGGGTCACCGGAGAGCAGCATCCGGAGGGAGGAGGACGGGGAGGAGGAGGAGGACGGCGATGACGATGATCCGGATGATACAGCCGGTGATCCGAAGAAGAAGGGTAGAGGAGAAAGCTTCAACATGCGGGAGGATGAGCCGCTGTGCGACGCATGGTTGGCCACTAGCCTCGATCCTGTCCATGGGACGGAGCAAAAGGGCACAACCTTTTGGAGGAACATTCACATATGGTTCCACGAGCACAAGCATTTTGTGCCCTACTCCGACGTGTTGATCCGCAACCATGAGTGGAAGTCCCTCAACCATCGATGGTACACCATCCAATAGGCCATCTTCAAGTATTGTGGGCACTTGAAGCATCTCATCACACGGTGGCCTAGCACTGCACAAATCACCGAGTAAGTAAGTTGATCACTGGCCGAATATGCTTTAGTTTTGTTGATCACTAGTCGGATATGCTTTAGTTTTGTTGATCACTAGCTGGACATGCTTTAGTTTTGTTGCTCACTAGCTGGATATGCTTTAATTTTGTTGATCACTAGCCGGATGTGCTTTACTTTTTTTATCACTAGCTGAACATGTATTGTTTTGTTACTCACTAGATGGATATGCATTGTTTCACTTTTGTAGCCTACTCGTGCTTGTGTGGTGTACAAGAAGTTAGAGAAGAAGTCCTTCACCGTCATGCATTGTTGGTTGAAGTGAATGGGCAGCCGAAGTGGAACCTTTTCATTGCCAAGACCATCGCCCAAGCCAACGAGGAAGAAACCGATGACCCTACCAACCCAGCCCAAGAACCGTCGAAGAAGGTTAGAAGAAATCAGTGGGGCAAGAAGTGGGAGGAGGAGAGGGCAAAGTGAGAAGGTGTGGCGGCCAAGATGATGAACGGGTTCAAGGAGATCTTGGGGAAGAAGGAAGAGGCATGCGTGAGGAGCTCAGACATCAAGGAGGATTGGAAGGTGGAGAGGTTCAAGCAGTTGATGGAGGCGACAGAGAAGAAGATCAAGCTCGAAGAGAGGAGGACCATGATTGAAGAGAGGAAGGTGGCGCTCAAGGAGAAGAAGGTCGCGCTCGGAAAAGAGGGTGAAGATCGCTGCCAATGTGGAGGACGCCAATATATTGACCTTGAATATCGACTCTTTGGATGTCGGCGCTAGAATAAATGTGTAATCCGCCCGCTATGAGATGTTGGAGCGGCAGAAAAATGAGCTGGCAGCGGCGGAAGTTGAGGACGCGACGGAGGCGGAGGTTGCCTACGCTACGGCGACCATACCTCTTTGATCCGGAAGCTTCTTGCTGGGATGGCTGGTCCGGCAGGGCAGAAATGCACGAACTGGCAGACTGATGTTCTTTTGGAATCGGGCATGTAAAAACTAAGCTTGCCTCCTTTTGGTTGTGATCGGTGACGCAATCTGGTGCGGGCGTGATCCGGCGCGTTGTGTGGATCAGCGTAGATTTGCATATGAATTTGCTGGCGGACAGAATGCGGCTATGGTTGGATGGCATCCTCCCACATCCATGTTCGCGGACTGGCCCCCCTGTCCACGGACGAATTCGGGAGGAAATTTACGGGTTGCCGTTGGAGATGCCCTGACTATGAGAATTGAATCTATTTATCTCGCTCGACATGTTGGTGGGTGGTGGCTGACATGGACCTGACAACTATATGATGGGTTTGTTAAGGGCCTGTCTAATTCTTAGGATTTTCAAAACATGGGAATAGAGAAAATCATAGAAATAGAGTGGCATGCCATCTTACTACAGGATTGTGAGGATATTTGATTGTGCACTGGAAAAATGAATGATTCGTTAAAAAATGTTGGAGTGGATGGAAAAAATGTTGGGAAACGTAGCATGCAATTTCAAAAAATTTCCTACGCTCACGCAAGATCTATCTAGGAGATGCATAGCAACGAGAGGGGGAGAGTGTGTCCACATACTCTCGTATACCGAAAGTGGAAGCGTTTGTTAACACGATTAATGTAGTCGAACTTCTTCTCGTTCCGACCGATCAAGCACCGAACGTACGGCACCTACGAGTTCTGCACATGTTCAGCTCGATGACATCCCTCGAACTCTTGATCCAGCAAAGTGTCGAGGGAGATGAGTTCCTTCAGCACGACGGCGTGGTGATGGTGATGGTGAAGTGATCCGCGTAGGGCTTCGCCTAAGCACTACGAGAATATGACCGGAGGCGTAAACTGTGGAGGGGGCGCCGCACACGGCTAACAATTGTTGGTGTGTGTTCTAGCGGTGCCCTGCCCTCATATATATAGGTGGGAGGGAGAGGGAGCAGCCAAGGGGGCGCCCAAGTAGGAGGAATCCTACTTGGGGCCCTAATCCTATTCGCCCCCCCCTTACCATAACTTTTGGAGGGGGAAGGAAGGAGGAGGGAGGAGGGAAGGAAGGGGGAGGCCGAATCCCTCCCCTTCCTTTCTCTCTTCCCCTCTTTCCTTCCCCTCTAGGTTCGGCCTACATGGGGGGCGCAGCAGCCTATGCTGGCTGCTGCGTTTCCCCTCTTGGCCCATTAGGCCCATATCTTTGCCGGGGGTGCCCGGAACCCCTTTCCGGTAACCCGATATGTACCCGGTACCCCTGGAACACTTCCGGTGTCCGAATACTATTGTCCTATATATGAATCTTTACCTCTCGACCATTTCAAGACTCCTCGTCATGTCCGTGATCTCATCCGGGACTCTGAACAACATTCGGTCACCAAATCACATAACTCATATAATACAAAATCATCATCGAACGTTAAGCGTGCGGACCCTACGGGTTCGAGAACTATGTAGACATGACCGAGACACCTCTCCGATCAATAACCAACAGGGGAACCTGGATGCTCATATTGGTTCCTACATATTCTATGAAGATCTTTATCGGTCGTACCGTAATGACAACATACGTCATTCCCTTTGTCATCGGTATGTTACTTGCCCGAGATTCGATCGTCGGTATCTTCATACCTAGTTCAATCTCGTTACCGGCAAGTCTCTTTACTCATTCCGCAATACATCATCCCGCAACTAACTCATTAGTCACATTGCTTGCAAGGCTTATTATGATGTGTATTACCGAGAGGGCCCAGAGATACCTCTCCGATACTCGGAGTGACAAATCCTAATCTTGATCTATGCCAACCCAACAAATACCTTTAGAGATACCTGTAGAGCATCTTTATAATCACCCAGTTATGTTGTGATGTTTGATAGCACACAAGGTATTCCTCCGGTATCCGGGAGTTGCATAATCTCATAGTCAAAGGAATATGTATATGACATGAAGAAAGCAATATCAATAAAACTGAACGATCAATATGCTAAGCTAATGGATGGGTCATGTCCATCACATCATTCTCCTAATGATGTGATCCCGTTCATCAAATGACAACACATGTCTATGGTTAGGAAACTTAACCATCTTTGATTAACGAGCTAGTCTAGTAGAGGCTTACTAGGGACTCGGTGTTTTGTCTATGTATCCACACATGTATCAAGTTTCCGGTTAATACAATTCTAGCATGAATAATAAACATTTATCATCATATAAGGAAATATAAATAACAATTTTATTATTGCCTCTAGGGCATATTTCCTTCAAAAAATCCTATGAAATCTAGTGCAAACGTATCAAACAACCTACATAGGAAAAGTTCCCAAGGATTAGAATCCTCCAAAATTCCTCTGCAAATCCTTTGAATCAAAGAAGCCTTAAATCTCATTTTTTTATAGACAAACTGGAAACTGCCAAGCCGGACCCTTGCTTCATTACTCAAGTGACATAAAGATACCTTGCTTCATTACTCGAGTGACATAAAGATACAAAGTTCAGCTTAAAAACGTCGAACACATAAACAAACTAAAACATTTAAACAACTAGTATGCGAGTGCAGGGGGTGGGGAGGTGAGGGGAGATAACAGTTTTTGGATGCACAAGGAAACAAAAAGGGTAGAGCTCAACTGACGAGCAACTCGTCTTCGTATTTTTTTTGAGAAGGAGACAAAAGATTTGCATCATCCATTAAATAAGAAAAGATTAGAGTTTTACAAGTCACCTACAAACATGACATGACAAATTACTCGCGTAGAACAATAAGCCCTAGTTTCTTAGCACTCGCGGTAACCCAAAGGTTGGCCTCTACAACACCATTATTAAGTAGGATTGGCGGCGGCGTACTCTTGTGACGAAAAACCCGAGCATTTCTCTCATTCCAAATAGACCAAGAGACGAGCATGGTGAGGGAGGCCATAGCTCGCCTATTGGGGTTTTGCATTTTGGTTCTCTTGTCCCACCATCCCATGAGGGATTCCTCAAGGTGCCAGTTGGAGGTGTCCATGTGCACAAGACCAAATTTCTCAATGATCAAACGATGTAAGCCTAATAGAGAAATGACACTTGATGAATAGGTGGATACCTGTTTCTTGCTCTCTCTTGAAAAGTGGGAAAAGACGGCAATTGTCCCATCCATGCTGCTCCAGCCGGTCGGCGGTCCAGATCCGGTCTTGCAATGCCAACCAAGCAAAGAATTTAACCTTTGGAGGAGCCCAAGCTTTCCAAACCATGTAGTCCATGGGAGAGAGCGTCAAGCTAAGGAATTGCACCCTGTATGAGGTTGCCGCCTGATACGTCTCCAACGTATCTATAATTTTTTTTTGTTCCATGCTATTATATTATCCATCTTGGATGTTTTTTATGCATTAATTTGCTATTTTATATCATTTTTTGGGACTAACCTGTTAACCTAGTGCCCAGTGCCAGTTGCTATTTTTCTTCTTCTTATTTTTGTCTTTTACAGAAAATCAATACCAAACAGAGTCCAAACGAAACAAAACTTTTTGAGGATTTTTCTTGGACTAGAAGACAACTACGAAGCTTCGGGAGGAGGCCATAGGAGCCACGAGAGGGCCACAAGCCCTAGAGGCGCGCCCCAGGGGGGCTGATACGTCTCCAACGTATCTATACTTTTTTATTGTTCCATGTTGTTATATTATCATTCTTGGATGTTTTACAATCATTTTATAGCAACTTTATATCATTTTTTTGGACGAACCTATTGACATAGTGCCTAGTGCCAGTTGCTGTTTTTTGCTTGTTTTTTACTTCGTAGAATATCCCTATCAAATGGAGCCCAAACGCAGCGAAACTTTTTGGAGATTTTTTTGGACCAGAAGACAACTTAGGAGCCAAGGAAGCACTTGGGGGGAGGCCCATGGGGCCCACAAGACACTAGGGTGCGCCAGAGGCCCCTAGCGCGCCCTGATGGGTTGTGGGGCCCATGGGGGTCTCCTCCACCGCCTCTCAGTTCTATAAATACCCAAATATTCCAGAAACCCTAGGGGAGTCGACGAAACACAATTCCAGCCACCGCAAGTTCCAGAACCACGAGATCTAATCTAGAGCCCTATTTCGACACTCTGCCGGAGGGGAACACGATCACGGAGGGGTTCATCCTCCTCCTTGGTGCTCCTCCGATGATGCGTGAGTAGTTCACCATAGACCTACAGGTCCATAGGCAGTAGCTAGATGGCTTCTTCTCTCTTTTTGATTCTCAATACAATGGTCTCTTGGAGATCTATTTGATGTAATGACTTTTTGCGGTGTGTTTGTTGGGATCCGATGAAGTTTGAGTTTGTGATCAGATCTATATCCATGAATATTATTTGAGTCTTCTTTGTTCTCTTATATGCATGATTATTTATAGCCTCGTATTTCTTCTCGAATCTTTGGTTTAGTTAGGCCTACTAGATGGATTTTTCTTGCAATGCGAAGAGGTGCTTTGTGATGGGTTCGATCTTACGGTGTCCTCACCCAGTGACAGAAGGGGTAGCGAGGCACGTATGTATTGTTGCTATTAAGGATAAAAAGATGGGGTCTATTCCTACATGAATCGATCTTGTCTACATCATGTCATCGTTCTTATTGCATTACTCTGTTTCTCCATGAACTTAATAGACTAGATGCATGCTGGATAGCGGTCGATGTGTGGAGTAATAGTAGTAGCTGCAGAATCGTTTCGGTCTACTAATCTTGGACGTGATGCCTATATTCATGATCATTGCCTGGATATCGTCATAATTATTTGTTCTTCTATCAATTGCCCAACAGTAATTTGTTTACCCACCGTATGCCATTTTCTTGAGAGAAGCCACTAGTGTAATCTACGGCCCCTGGGTCTATCTTTTATCATATTGCTTTCAGATCTATCTTTTGTCATATTTGTTTTCAGATCTATTATTCCAAAAACCCAAAAATACCTTGTTGCAATTTTTCCTTACTTATTTTATTTCGCGTTTTATTCAGATCTATTTATGCAATCTTATACAAACCAATCTATCTTTTTATCATGGAGGGATTGACAACCCCTCTTACACGTCGGGTTGCAAGTATTTGTTCTTTCTGTGCAGGTACCATTTACATAGTGTTGCTTGGTTCTCCTACTGGATTGGTACCTTGGTTTCATAACTGAGGGAAATACTTACCGTAGCTGTGCTGCATCATCCCTTCCTCTTTGGGGAAATACCAACGCAGTCTAAGCCACGTCAAAGGAATTTCTGGCGCCGTTGCCGGGGAGACATCATCAACATCTATCAGGTTCCTAATCATAAATCTCATCTCCTTGCAATTTACATTTTTTGCCATTTGCCTCTCGTTTTCATCTCCCCTACTTCACAAAAATTTGCCTTTTTATTCGCCTTCTTTTTCGTTCGCCTTTTTCTCATCAGATCTCTTGTTTGCTTGCAATCTTGTTTGCGTAGTCGCGATGTCTCAAGAAAATACCAAATTGTGTGATTTTTCCAATACCAATAATAATGATTTTATTAGCACTCTAATTGCTCCTCCCGCCACTAGTGCGGAATCTTGTGATATTAATGCCGCTTTGTTGAATCTTGTTATGAAAGATCAATTTTCCGGTACTCCTAATGAGGATGCCGCGTCCCATCTAAACACATTCATAGAATTGTGTGATGTGCAAAAGAAAAAAGATGTGGACAATGATATTGTGAAGTTGAAATTATTTCCTTTCTCCTTGCGGGATCGTGCAAAAATTTGGTTTTCTTCTTTGCCTCTCAATAGTATCGATTCTTGGGATAAGTGCAAAGATGCTTTTATTACTAAGTATTTTCCGCCCGCAAAAATTATTTCCCTTAGAACTAAAATTATGAATTTTAAGCAACTTGAGCATGAACATGTTGCACAATCTTGGGAAACAATGAAATTGATGCTAAGAAATTGTCCTACTTATGCTTTAAATCTTTGGATGATCATACAAATTTTTTTTGCGGGGTTGAATTTTGTTTCTAGAAATCTTTTAGATTCCATCGCGGAAGGTACTTTTATGGAGATTACTTTGGGTGAAGCTACCAAATTTCTAGATAATGTCATGGCAAATTATTCACAATGGCATACCGAAAGGGCACCTACTAGTAAAAAAGTTAATTCGGTTGAAAAAATTAGTACTTTGAGTGAAAAAGTCAATGCTCTTATGAAATTGATTGCTAGCAAAAGTGCTCCTATTGATCTTAATTATGTGCCTTTGTCTACTTTGATTGAGCAAAATAGTGATCCCGTAGATGTGAATTTTGTCTCACGAAACAATTTTAATAGTAATACTTATAGAGGTAATTTTAATCCTAGGCCTTTTCCTGGAAATTCCTCTAATAATTATGGTAATTCCTATGATAATTCTTCTTATAATAATAATAGGAACCCCTCTGATCTTGAGAGTAATATTAAAGAATTTATCAATGCTCAAAAACTTTTCAATACTACGATAGAAGAAATGTTGAATTTATCAATAATAGGAACCCCGATGATGCGTGAGTAGTTCACCATAGACCTACGGGTCCGTAGGCAGTTGCTAGATGGCTTCTTCTCTCTTTTTGATTATCAATACAATGGTCTCTTGTAGATCTTTTTGATGTAATGACTTTTTGCGGTGTGTTTGTTGGGATCCGATGAAGTTCGAGTTTATGATCAGATCTATATCCATGAATATTATTTGAGTCTTCTTTGATCTCTTATATGCATGATTATTTATAGCCTTGTATTTCTTCTCTGAATCTTTGGTTTAGTTAGGCCATCTAGATTGATTTTTCTTGCAATGGGAAGAGGTGCTTTGTGATGGGTTTGATCTTACGGTGTCCTCACCCAGTGACAGAAGGGGTAGCGAGGCACATATGTATCGTTGCTATCAAGGATAAAAGATGGGGTCTATTCCCACATGAATAGATTTTGTCTACATCATGTCAGCGTTCTTATTGCATTACTCCATTTCTCCATGAACTTAATACACTAGATGCATGCTGGATAGCGGTCGATGTGCGGAGTAATAGTAGTAGATGCAGAATTGTTTCGGTCTACTAATGTTGGACGTGATGCCTATATTCATGATCATTGCCTGGATATCTTCATAATTATTTGTTCTTCTATCAATTGCCCAACAATAATTTACTGGTACAGTGATGTGCTATACAAATGGTTTTAACCCCCTTCCGCGACGACATTTGGAATGGTCGCCAAGTGAGTGTGGGCGATAGGGGGTCCTTCCCACACGACCCAGAAACCGTCGGGGATAGGCCCTCCGGCCACACACGCTCGGCAAAATGAGGTCGTGTGCGACGAGCGAGCAATCAAATACGATTATACGTACAATAGTATTAAAAAATACAATTATATAGGCCAAATTGTTTCCAGTCGTAAGTACATCCCACATAGTCAGTCCCGGCTAAACGTTTCCGTTCGTATGTACATTCCACATAGTCAATCCAAGGAATACGTTTCCGTTAGTTTGTACATCCCACACAGTCAATCCAAGAAGTATGTTTCCGTTCATATATACATCCCACACAATCTCTCCAAGGAAAACGTTTTCGTTCGCATGTACATCATACACAATTTTCCCCATTAAATCATTTGTGATAGCGTTGCCATTGCAGACGATATTAACAATTTTACCGTTTGCGTTATTGAATGCATCACACACGCTGCGTAGAAGAAACTGTGTGGCATAGGCCGTCCATCACACACACTTTTTATGTGGTAAACGTTTGCGCAAGGTGGCCTAACACAAACAATTTTCAAGAGGAAGTCGTGTGTGATTGTTCATTAATCCAACACGGTTTATTCCTAGAAACTGTGTGCGTTACCTGAGGTTATCGCCCATGGTATTTTCTCAATAACCGTTTGCAATAGAAAAACCCAATTAGCAGGCTAATCGGCCATTAGCAGGCTAATTGTCCTATTATTAATAATACATTTATTACTCTAATTGACATTTCATATTAAGCACACAATATATTTCATTTTCGTATTAAGGAAGCAGGATTTCATAGTTGAAATACATCAGAGTACAACATCATATAGCTTCAGCACTCAGCTACCCCATTACACAACTGCACCTGCACCAAGTTTCACATGCAACATCTATAACCTTTTCAAATTAGCATCATAGACGGTACATAGGCAGATGAATCTCATCTGGAAAACTGCTGAAGCGGAAGGCGAATATTGAGCCTTCATTGATGTTGAAGGTCTTTGCAACTTTAGGCCAGTGCCTGTGGATGATTGACCCTCCATCCTTCGTCCTCTTCAGGAAGACTTCAATATTGAACCATGGGTGTTGTATGAATACCTTCCTCGCCTCCTGACCATACAGGTGGTTTGAGAGGTAATCATCAGTGAACTACTTTGGAAAGGCCTGAAAACAAGGATGTGCATAAATATCTTATCTAGATTGGAAATGGGGTAAAGGAATAAAAAATCCAAAGTATAATAGTTAGTACCATCCTGTAGTGAACTGATGTCTTCTTCATTGTGCAGACAAAGATCTTGTTGTTTTTTGCCGCTAATTTCTTTATCCTAACAATCTTTCTGAGTTTCTTGACTTGACTGATATTCATGGACAACTCATTTACCCATATGCAAAAAGGGTCGAACAGTGGGTCAAAACCTCTAACAGCAGGGCCTACATGTGCAAGACCAAATTGTTAAAAAACCTAATATTTAAAAACAAGAAGTGGAAAGGTGTGTTATTAACTGCAACAGGCCTAATATTTAAAAACAAGCAAACATAGTCATTCAAACTTGTATTGTGCAGGTCTAAGTACACTAGTTATTGGCCCTGTTTGGATCCATGGGTTAGAGTTAGTTTGGGCTCAAATAGCCCTAAAGTATCCAAACATGAGGGCTAGTTTGAGCTAGTTGTGTCTAACCCACCCAAAACAACTATCCCACCCAAGAGGTGCTAATTGGGACTAGTTCTCCTAGTGCATTTATTGTCAATCTAACCCTGTCATCCAAACACCTCTTTGGCTAGAGTTAGTTTAGGGTTAGTCATTGTTGAGTATCATTGTTATTTAGGAAACATAGGATATCATAGGATTTATTCTACCTTGACTTGTACTCCAAGATGACCATGTACTCCTATATATATGCCCACGAGGCTCAAGCAATACAATCAACTATTCCACCAATCTCTCTCTCTCCCTTTTAACTGTCATGAGCTAGAAACTAACTCTAACCTCTAGCTAAGTTAGAGTATCCAAACAGTGCCATTGTTAAATCAAATGGAAAGGTGTGTTAAATACTCCCTCCGGTCCTTTTACTCTGCATAAAGAATGGTCTCAAGTCAAACTTCATAAATTTTGACCTTATTTATATGAAAAAATATCAACATCTACCATGCTAAAGTTATAGAATATGAAAATTTAAGTCATCACACATCTATTAATATTGATTTCATATTGTGAATGTTGGTATTTTTTTCTATAAAGTTGGTCAAACTTTACGAGGCTTGACTTTAGACAAATCTTATATGTGAACTAAAAAGATTCGGAGGGAGTACAACATGCTTAATAGCAACCAAATATAGTCATTCATAGAGCTATTGTTAAAATTGGTATTGATGAAATTGAACTGCACAGTTCATACTAGCACATATAGAACATCACACTGTGAATAGCTGAAATAAACAGGGCATACTACGAACAACCAAAGATGGCAATTGAAACTGGACATATGCTAACTATAAACAACCGAACAACCAAAAACCGTAGAAATAAACAAGGCGTAATGCAAACAACCAAATATAGCAATAAATACTGGACAGGTTCTCACTACAAAAGGGGTTCGAGAAAACAAATCATGGGTTTCCTCACTTGTCACAGATTGACTCCTCCTCGTGGTCGCCGTCGATGAGGTCTGACTTGCCAGCTGAGGATCCCAAGCCAGCGTCGTAGAATGTGTCCTTCAGAAATGACAAAAGGGGCTCCATGGCGATGAAGGGTGGCAAATTGTTCATAACGAGCCGCATGAGATCAGCGGCAGGGCCATCGATGAGATCGACGGTTGTCGAACCCGAAGGGTCGAGGGTGGGCAACTTAACCTGTGACATAGCCCGCGTCAAGCCATCGCTGTCGACGACCTCGATGTCGTAGCCGGCGTCCGCGACATGCCAGAATACTCTAGCCCACTGATTGAAAGGCTCCATCCAGGTCCAGTCATCGTCGTCAGATTCCTCGGTGGCCACCTCGCCGACGTCGGGCGAAGAGGCCGTGGTAAAGCTCTTTTGGGCCATTCGCTCCTTGAGCTCCCTAGGAAGTGTTGCCGGGCTTAGGCTGCGATGCTCTGGAGTGGGGGAGGGAGGGGTGGGGATGGGGATCTGTGGGAAAGGGGGCATTTCGCAGGCGTCATCTAAGAAGCTCGGGGCGGCGAGGTTATGTATATCGATGGGTAAACTGCACGGGCAGACCAGCAGAGGTTGACAATGGAGGTGGCGCGGCGACGATGGCTACCTAGCTAGGTTTCAAGCGAGGGAGGGGTGGTGTGTATGTGTGTGAGCGGGGGATTTGGGGTGTGTGTGTGTGGAGGGGGTCCATGGTGGTGTTTGAGGAAATGCCGCGGGTACTGAAAATTTTACTAGGCGGGAGTAAAATGGCAGGGCTACCAAAAATTTGGATCAAGGGATTGAAGCAGAGCGGGGCAGGAGTAACGAACATCACACACGGTTAAAACATAATAATTGTGTGCTATCAAACAGAAAAACACTCCAGCCGAGCAGATATTTTTGAGATTGCGAGGGATGCAGGTGGGAGTAAAATGCCAGGGCTACTGAAAATTTGGATCTACTGATTGAAGCAGAGCGGGAGTAACAGACATCGCACACGGTCCACACATACTAATCATGTGCTATCAAACAGAAAAACCATCTAGGCGGGTAGATATTTTCGAGATTGCGAGAGAGTAGATATTTTCGAGAGGGGGAGGGAAGCCTCGTGGAGCCCAATCTACTGTGATCATGTGGGTGACAGGGGCAGGGGCGCGGCACACGGGTAGTCCTAGGGAACTGTGTCTGTTTCGTACCCGATCGCAGACGGTTGCTGTGTCCGACTCATCTGCTGTTTATAAATTTGCCGGAAAAAATGCGGGAAAGGGTCAGAACAGGAACACACTTGCATGTGGACCAAATATATGTATGAAAAGGGTGGTGTGATGTTCAAATACCCAATGCACAACTTTGATGTGGCACCTGTCGCACAAAGCGCAGGTTATTATTGCTAGCCCCCCCCCCCACACACACTTTGTGTAATCGTGTTGGCGGGAGGGGAATCCTAGCTATGAACGCATGCCCCCAAATAGCTAGGTCTGACATCTCACCCTACCGTAACACAAAACCGAAAGGAGTACATCATGGTCAACCCCCCCCCTTTGCTTCCGATCAAGTGTTGACCATGTGCGGGCCCACAAATGTGTTCTTCTGGCGTTAGATGGGTGAGACCACATACAAACCACACCTGCGGGTGGCTCGATATGTGTGTGTGTGTGAAAACAATGTGGTGCGTGATATTTAAATAACCAAATCACAAATTTGATGTGGCACATGTGGATCGCAAATTAACCGGACATCCCCGACCCCACGGAGGTTCATCTAGTGTGAAGTAGTACTGTGCCCCCCCCACACACACTTTGAGTCGGTGGGAGGGGGCATCTCACAAAGGCGTATTGTAAGACTGACCAAGAAGAATCATCACCTTGGTCGTATAACCTCTCTTGTTGTTGGGTCAAAGTCATGCATGGAAGTCCACACGCGGCCCCACAAAATAGGCTAGCTTGTCGCTGATAACCACGCGAGGGAGTGCTTGAAGACAACCACTGCGTGCATGTGGCCCAATGCAAACATATGTATGAAGTGTCATGTGGTGTTTGAATATACCCAATGCACAACTTTGATGTGGTACCGTGCTTTTGGAACCTGAAAGTCCCCACACGGAGCGAGGGTTCATGACGCGTATAATATATATATATATATATATATATATATATATATATATATATATATATATATATATATATATAGGGATTCATGTGTATGCAAGCCCTCGAACTTAGGTCTCGAATCTCACCATGATCGACGTATGACTATACGGTAACGCGAACCAAGAGAAGAAGAATCGACCCTGGTAACCTCTCTCGCGCTGTTGGTCGACGTGATGGACGTCCACGCGGGCCCACGAATATATAGGCTGTCAATGATAACCAAGCGAGGGAGAGTGTCCAAAGACAACCACTGCATGCATGTGCCCCAAACATATGTATGGACATGCGTGATGCATGCATATATGTTTGAATACCAAAAGCACGACATTTTGATGTGGCGCATGCATGCATCGAAAATCGCATAGTCCCCACACATATCTGGTTCATGACGCATCGTGTGCTTGCCCCCCTTCGACACGGTGGGAGGGATTCATGCGCACACATGTGCTCAAAGTATAATATGTTATCTCTCACATCATGACATGCATGTACCGTACCGTATAAGACGAACCAAAATTTAATCCCCTCCTAATTATAAGTCAAATTAACCTCTTTCGCTGTCGGTCAAAGTGATTGACCAAGCAGGCACACAGAGATGGACGAAGCATCTCGCCGATAACCCCATGAGTGAGTACTAGAGGACAACCGCCATCGCTTGCTTGTGGGCCAAACACATGTATGGAGATGTGTGGTTGTGATGTTTGAATACCTAATATATATGCAGAACTTTGATGTGGCACCTGCCTCAGAAACCTTTAAGTCCCCCACACGAACCGAGCTTCATGACAGCCAGTATATATATGCTGCCCCTCCCCTCTTTGACGCGTAATATATACTCCTACATACTATAACACAACCCAAAAATAATCCTCCTTGTTCGTCAAATTACCTTTCTCGTTGTGTCATATATTAGAAGGACGACGACCTCGCGGGCCCATGGAGGGAAGAGTCACAGGCGAATGAGTGACAACCATTGTCTGCACGTGGCCCAATGTGTCGATGATGTTTTTAATACCCAATGTGCACAACTTCTTTGTGGCACCTGCCTCGAAAACCGAAAAGTCCCCACACGGAGCGAGATCGTTCATGACGTGTGTGTAGTATGTGCTGCCCCGGCCCCCTCCTCCCCTCTTCGACGCGTACTATATACTCCTACCGCAACACAACCCAAAAATAAACCTCCTTGTTGGGTCAAAGTGACGGAGGACAACCTTGCGGGCCCATGGATGGAAGCATCGCACGCGAGTGACTGTCCCATATGACGCGTAGTATATGTTGCCCTCGGCCACCCTCTTCAATGCATACTATATATATACTCCTACCGTACGTAACAAAAACCAAAAAATGACCATCCTTGTTGGTCAAATTAACCTCTCTCACTGCATGTCATAGTGCTGGATGGCGACCTCGCGGGCCCATAGAGAGTGTCACACGCGAGTGAGTGTCCTAGGACCACCGCGTGCATGTGGCCCAAAGATGCATGTCAAACTTTTTCTGCAGCGAACATGCGACCAAAGGAGTTTAGTGTTATTTAAAAAAAAAGAGATAACATTTGTTTGTTTTTATACATTGATTGATTTCCTAGGGATTTAATGTGCAAAAATCAAATTTGATCTACATGAGACCCGTGATAGTGCACGAAAATGGATTGCAAAATCATAAGTGTACGTGTCCCTGGGTGCATGTTTAGTCCCCATGCAAGAAATTTCTAACATCGAGAATCTTGATTTTAAAATCCAGTAAATCCAAAACTAAGTTGAAATTCATGAAACTTATCATGGTGTCATATGGACACCAATAAAACGTGATTTTTTTTTCAAAACTAAGTTGAAATTCATGCCCGGCTTCATTAAACTTATCGTGGTGTCATATGGACACCAGTAGACTGAACGTGCCCGGCTTCTATTTACAACAACTTGTCTTCATGTACCAGTAGATTTTTTGGCCCAGGATCTTTATTTTATGGATCAAACCGATCCATTTGATTGTGGCTGCCGAAAACTTTGGTTGAGTTAGTTGTTATTATCCTGTTCAATCTGGATTTTGTGTAAACCTGATGAACAATTAATCATCATGCTTTTGTACCTTCTGTAAGCTGGGGTTAGATATTGCTGCCCTTTTCAACTCGGCTTTGACCCATATTTTCTTTCATACAAACCGGAGCTTCTATCAAGAAGCCTCATGGTTCCGAGAGGGAACTTGGTCACATGATCTGTGTGCGAAACGACATACGCTGTATCTTCCCGCCTTGATTTATTTTACAGAGGCAACATGCAACTGTGCTAAACATATGAAATTATTCAGGGTTCGTTTCGCCTTTTTATACATTGATTTTCCTAGGCATTTTTAACAAAGCGCCACCATGTTATTATCACAAACGGTCGTATTAGTCCAACCGTGGCCATTCAACTAACCATTTACTACCGCGGGCAGCTGTTTGATTAGACGGGATGACTGTGAGTAGTCCGCCGCGCACGCTCACCATACCGGGAAGTGAGCCGCGAGCGCTGCAATTTATTGCTGGTTTTGGACTTTTGTTTCGGCCGCCTCGGGAAGGTACGTAGAACAGTCCTCCGTTCTCATCTACAAGCACCACCGCCGAGGATCGCTGCCTGCTGCGAGATGGAGGACGAGCCGGCTAACAACCGGGGGCGGGTCGAGCCAGAACCGCAAGAGCCACCGGCGAACATGGACTTCATCAGCAGCCTCCCCGATGAGATGTTGGTAACCATCATATCCCACCTCCCCATCAAATATGGCGTGCGGACCACTGTCCTCTCGCGGCGGTGGCGCCCCCTTTGGCACTCCACCCCCTGGACCTCATCGTCGACCACGAGTTCTGCAGCGGGGAGCAGCAACGCCTGGACGCATTGTCCCACGTCCTCTCCACGCACCCTGGGCCGGCCAGATGCCTTGCTATCGGCAGGCTCAGTCCCCACAACAAGACCGAACCTAGGTTGCACTACTGGTTCCTATCCCCAGCCCTAGATCGGCTTGAGGAGCTCAGCTTTCATGTTGGACGTCCTTGCTCGCTGCCGCTGTTCGTGCTCCGCCTCGCGCCCACGCTGCGCCGCGCTACACTCAGGTGGTGCATTTCCCCCCGGATTGATGCCGCGCGTGCTCTTCATCTCCCTAAACTTAAGCACCTCGAGCTCATTGCCATCCGCATCTCGAAGGAGGATTTGGAGTGCCTGCTCGTCGGCTGTACATCGCTCGAGTACCTTCGTCTTCATGCGATGGATGGGTTCAGTAGCCTCCACATCACCTCGACGAATGCCCGTGTGATTTATGTGCATTGCTGGCGCCGCCCAAGGCTGTCAGTTGAGGTGTTTCACGATATGGTCATTGAGAATGTGCCTTTCCTTGAGAGATTGTATGTACTTTATAAATTAGGTCCAACAAGAATCAGGGTCATTCACGCATCGAAATTGACAGTGTTGGGCTATTCGTGTGCTGAATTCAATGAACTTGTTACTGGATCATTATCCATTCAGGTACAACAGTCTTCTTCTTCTCCTTCTTATATATTATTGGACAACACATTTTATCTAATTTTTGTTAATCTATATGTTCGCCTGTCATCCAGAAAATGATTCCCACAAGCTTGACCGGGCCTCTGCGCACAGTGCAGATCTTGGCACTACAATCTGTCGGCCCCGATCTGGATGAAGTTGTTAGATTCCTTAGATGCTTTCCTTGCACGGAGAAGCTATACATCGAGGTGATGCTCGTTTCCTGTTAATCATTAACCACAATGGAGCTCAATTTTTTGTTACTTTTACCCATGATTACAATGACAAATGTAGAATGATTTCTAAAGGAAATTTTGAGGATTTCAATACATATATTTTTTGAGATGCTAGTGTTGTACGCATTTTATTCCTTCGCCCGACATGCTTTCGTGATAAAAGTTTATCATGAAAAATTGAAGGTGTCATTTC
The DNA here is from genome assembly GCA_011799875.1 of Thinopyrum elongatum. NCBI lineage: Eukaryota > Viridiplantae > Streptophyta > Magnoliopsida > Poales > Poaceae > Thinopyrum > Thinopyrum elongatum. Next base: position 492,192,045 of record CM022303.1, on the reverse strand, counting down.
ACTCTTTTCGTGTATTTTAAAAATCCTGCAAATCAAAGAGGCCCGAAGTGTTCAAATCTGCAGCTAGGCACTAATATGTTGTCTTCGTTTGCAGATATTAGCAGGCCCGAAAGTAGAAAATGTTGGGGAATATAACAATCCCATTGAATGCCTTGATCTTCATGTCATAGAAATTACTTTTAACGAGTACTGAGGCACCACACCAGAAATTAAATTCGCCAGGTTCTTTGTTGAGAAAGCAAGGTTGCTCAAGGTAATGAGGTTTGCCCTATATTTACTGTGCAGAATTGAATGGATTGCTAAAGAGCGCAGGCGTGTACAGTTGAATGGAAAAGGCTCTGCAGAAGCTGAATTTCAGTTTGTAACTTCATATGACAGATTATTCGGAAGTCATTGTATCGAGCCGCTATATTACTTCTCGGTGGCTGATCCTTTCACAGAAATAATGCATGAAAAAGATTCTGAAGAAGATGAATTTTATGTGTCTGAAGAGTTTGAACCTTGTAATCTTTGAATTTGGGCCTTGTAATGCTGGAATTTGAACCTTGCAATATTTATGGTATTTGTAATATAACGTAATTGGATGTTTAATTTGGTTTTGCAATCATGTCCTGTTATAAGTATATACTAGTGGACCCGTTGCGCCAAATGGCGCAGAGGCACGCTAAATCCATGCTCGCGATGAAAAAGAAGCCATGATTTAATTCCTTTTGATAGGAAATACGGTGGATTGCTGAGTACAATGAGATATATATACACATTTTAATTTGATAGTATAGAGTCCCATTTAAAATGAAATACATGTTTTAGTTAGTTTAGCTTTGGGCAAGCACGTATGATAAAAAATCAAACATCCTTTAGCCAAATAAAACGTGTGTTGCTGTGTACAATGAGATATATATACACATGGTATAAAGTCCCATTTAAAACATATGCATGTCTTTTTTAACAGAATGATCATTAGTTCTCACACACATAGCCTTGGCAAGTCTTGGTCTGCACTTGGTCTAAAGAGAAAGATAATAATATGTTACGGTTAACCTCTGTAATTAAACAAAAGGAGTGAAATAGATCACAATTCTAAAAGGATCTAGCTTAGGATGCATTCTTGTAGAGCAACACTCTAAAAACATCTCATGATGCTTCTTAACTTCTTCTCTGAGCTGATCACCCTGCGTTTGAGTCTTTCTCTCACCTTCTCAATGTTGTTAAGAGGTCCATTTATAAGTTGATCCATGGGTTCTTTCCCAGATGATTTGTTCAGCACTGTTACATTGCATATATGATCAGAGAATCCATGCATGTATCTTGCAACAACGAACCAACCCATAGCATTCTCTTGTTCTTATATCTAGCTAGCATCAGCTTGTTCTTGATGGACATGGTCTCCGCCTTCATCTTGTTTTTGTTATACTTAGCTACAGCCAGCTCATGCTTTAGAGACTGATTTTCCTCATCCAGTTTCTTCATGGTGCTGTAACTGTAGTCCCTTATTTCGGTCTTAACCATGCATTTTATGTATCCAATTCCTTCCATAGCAGGTGTGTCCTCCGAATGGCGCAGAGACCCATTTAAAACACGAGTGCTTTGAAAATATTTGCATTTGTTAGTAACTTTAGGTTTAAGTTTGAGTAACCACTTAGGGTACCAATGCAAATTCTTTTAATGCAAAATTCAGGAGGATTTATCTTTACAAATATATACTTACATGTGAAATTTGTAATCATTCACATTTCAAGCAAGGGATTGAAACAACCGTTAACATAGCTCAAACTTTGCATTTAAGATATCATATAATAATATAGAAATAAAGGTTTGGTTGTAAATGAAAAATAAGGAGGAAGTAAATAGGCCTAATTGTTGATTCATTATTCATTTACTTGTGTGACAATTATACCCGTTGTGTACACATCTGATTGGATTTGAATCAGAATGTGACTACCAAGAAGTAGCTATTCTATTTTATTTCTACAAATGTACACAGGAGGATTGATTACTTTGGTTCTATTATGTACTCCCTCTATAATGTAATATAAGATTTTTCAGATCATACTTAGTGATCTAAAACCTCTTATATTAGTTTCCAGAGGTAGTACCAACTTCTTTCTCTTTACACACAGAAGAAAAGCCTACTGGTCAGCTGAATCATGACCACCTTTAGATTCGTACAAATATACACAAGAGCACCAACAAAAATACTTAAATCAAATTCCAATACAGGTAAAAGCACCTAGTTCTGATTCATAGGGCTTGCCAACAAACACTTCAGATTTTTCTAACCATGTGAGTACCCCACAGCATGTGTGGTGTCCGCACAGCCGCACACATGTACCGGCCAGTGCTGCGTTGCCGATTGATCAGTCAAAACGCTTTTGGGTGTTTTCGGTTCCACATGAATCAAACGGAACAACTGCATGCACCAGCAGCAAAGTTGCATCTGCATGCATGAATGCGTGAGGAACCCCAGGCTGAGCCACGGGGACAGGCTCACGCACACGTGCACACTCTCAAACCAGGTGTCACGACCCGGATTTGGTATAATCCAAGTCTCTGTGCTTACTGTGCTATCCCTGGATCGTAGCTAGCACACACAGTAACAAGAATGAATATCCGTAAAACATACATCATTTTACTACAACGATGGATCCAGAATTAAGTAAATACATACCATTGGCACAACTCAATGCTGGCGTATATTACATCGGAATAATATGTAGCCGCTAAGTTAGGGCTCCATCAATGCCACTGGGCTCGTTGAGTGTAGACCATAACCCTATCGTCTCTTAATATGTCGAGATTTGCACATGACAGGTGCAGATGAGTACATGGAATGTACTCGCAAGTTGCAAATGAAAGTTTAATAGAATATATATGCAGGGTAAGTATTGGTGGAGGTTTCCTTTGCATAAAGCGAATTTTCTCCTATACTAAATTTTGTAAATTTCTTTTGATATAAAAATAATTTTTAGTATAAAAGGTAGGACTGAGACACTTGGATATACGCACCAGTGCTCATTCTCCAAAATTCGTTTAAAACATACATAGGTTTGAAGTGAAACACATTCCCTGTGCTCAATCCTCAACCTATTCCCTTAAAACATTTTTTTTTAGAAAAGAGAGGGGAGATTCTTCTTCAGTCCAAGTCTTCATTTGCTCAAAATTGCCCATAATCGGGGGCACGACTAATCGATTAGGTTTAACCCTGTGCAGAGGTCGTACACGTTCCCCACATGACACAATCAACCCTTTGTGTCGTGACACCACTTGGGTGTGTAACCGGGAGGAGATTGTGACGAAGCTTTTCCAAATGGCCCCCTTTATTTAATTCTAGCACGACCCGCTCCCTTGGCTATTAAGACCCATCTTCGATGACCGTACCTGAATAAGGGTTTCCCGATAAGGAAAAGCTAAGCCAGAGCCATAATAGCATGTGGCTGTACTGAAAGCTACATCAAACTGTACTTGGAAGATCTCGGTCCCCTGGACGGCGGTCCCCACCAAAAACCTATGTGCAAGACCCCAGTCGGGCGCATTCACTGCAAGACCTTGATGGGCGCAATCACTTGTAGACGCTCCCGTCATACCATTCCGCCCAGGGAGTAGAAGTAAAATAGTATATAGTTTTATTTTTCAAAAGTTTTCACAAAATGTTGCCCCAAAAGAGGGCAAGTTTAATCGTTTAAAACTTGTTTGATTCCCAACCCTTTTGTTTGTCAGCATGGCTAAGCATAGCTACAAGTTCCTAGGGCTTTAGCTAGCAATAGTTGTTTGCAAAACTTTTTAGTAAAACATGCATAGTAATAAAAGAGTTCATGCATATTATGAAAACATAGGACAAAGAATGATCAAGTTGCAACTTGTCTAGGTCTCTTGAAGATGAAATATTCTACTCTTTGTCGTATGTCCTTCACCTTACGATATATCTAAGGATACAAGAAAATAATTCAACACACAACAAAATCCAAATGAAGATCCAAATAAAAGATACAAATTCACAATACAAATTATTCTTCGGATAATTATCATGACGTGGCTATGGTTTGAGATAGGATCTAGTTTGGTCTTGAAGGAGACTTGTCATAGTCATATCATAGGGTTGGATCAAATTGGTACAAAGTGAAGATCATGGTTTGATAGAATGAGGGTTGCGAGGCAAGATTCTACGATAATTTCATAATGGGTTTGTTCGGAATATTTGACTTGGTTAAACGGAAGGGGGTATGGCATACGTTTCAAGATAAATAATTAAATTCTTAATCTTGTAACTCCAATTTTTTGTGGTGGTTTCAAATGACCAGAGAGGGTTTCTAGGGATCCAGCTAAGAGATTTATTATAGGATTAAATTCTATTTGAACGAAGTTATTAAACGACGATCAAGAATGTCAAATTAAGGTGTTGATGATAAAGCAGTGTTTAAACTATGTTGGAAAATTAATCCATGAGTTCGAACAGAAAGGTGAGGTCCTAAGGTCCAATTTTCATATAAATTTTTTTTCATGTGATTTACATAACAATAAATATAGCAAAAATACTCAAATTATCATTTAAATCAAAACTAATTTCTAGTTTGCTCAAAAGTGAATTTTCATATTTTTAAAATAAACTAGATGCTCTCTGCAATCCGGGGATATAAAATTTATCGAATTCAGACGAGAGATAGGATTTTCTGAAGTTTGGGTATTTTTTTGGAAATGGATTACGGGATTTAACCTAGAACCACCATGTGTCAAGTTCTGATTGGCCCGTACCCCTTCGTGTTTAACTAACAAAGGACGGTTGCGGCTGGTTGGATCGTGATCCAACGATTAGGAAAAGGGAGGGGAGGAGCTCACCGGACTTGAGGTCGCCGGTGGCGGCGCTCGGTGGTGCTCAGATCCGGCATTGGAGAGGGCTCCAGCGTCGTATGAGCAGCGTACGGGTAAGAGAAGGCCCGGGCGAGCTCGAGGATAACCATGGCGGGCTCGGTCCGGTCCTCGGGCGACCTTGAGGACTCGCTGGAGTTGGGCGGAGCTCCGGCGGTTTGGGTGACCAAAAACAACGCGCTCCAGTTGTACAATCGAGCCAGAGAAAGGGTCAACAAGATGCGAATGGATGAAAAGTATCCCTTGAGAAAAGTGGGAGGCGAGGGGCTCACCAGAGGCAATGCTAGCTTTGTTGGATGTGGCAGCGGAGGGTCAACTCCGGCGAGCAATTGACCGCGGAGGAGGGCGATTTGGAGAGGGCTTTTTCGGGAGGAAAATGAGTACTGGAAGGAGATCCTAGGGGTGCTTTTTATAGGTGCGAGGGAAGTACATACGAGGAGATCCAAGGGGAGCTTTGTGCGGTCATTAATGGCTGTTTGTGCCTGAACGTTTTACGCATTAGTTCGTCCAATTAAGGCAATAATGTAGGGTTTTAATTCCCTGAATGGGTTCTCCTGACATTCGTCTATACTATTCGTGTTGGTGGCAAGTCGAAAAGGTGAAAGAATCAAATGCTAGAGGAGGAGGAAGAGGTACACGCGCCATGGTGAAGGTTTATGTAACTTTCTATTTTAGTTCACGCACACAGGAAGAAGAAGCATCGCATGGGCTTGGGGGTTGAAAGCTAGATGGGCTTTAGTGGAAAATTCTTAGCCTAAGAAGGAAAGGAAAGGAAAAGAAAAACATAACAGAGGTGGACTTGTCCCAATTAGTCTTAGGTGATTTAGTTAAACTATTTATTTAGTTTATTTATTTATTTATGTAGTGAGCAAAATATTAATTAATACATAAAGAAAATGTTCACATTAACATAATTATTACTTGGAGCCTATGACAAATATTTTCAGAACCTAATAAAATTATTTTGGTGAGGAAACCACTATTAATGCTTTATGTTCTTAATTGAATTACTCAAAAATATTAATTTAAAGTTTTGTAAATTAACAAACTGATAATTGCAGTATTAAATATTTCCAAATATATTTTTGGAGAAGTCACATTATCTCCTCTCGATAAATTTATTTGAATAATTTCAAAATATTTAAATGGCATTAAAACTCCAAATAAGATCCATTCAAATGGAACTCCAAATGGAATAATCATCCACCACATTTGAGAAAGTCATTTTATTCTCACTCCGTAATTTGATTATGGTGTCAAAATATTTCATAGGAGTCCGAACGAGAAAAAAAATCGACAAGTCTCAAAAAGATTTTTATTTCCCCTGAAAATCATAGCAATTCACTCAATATTATCTTATTATTAACATTCCAAAATTTGGAAATTTTTGGGATGTTACACCAGGGCTCCCCTATAGCTGTGGTTTGGATCAATCTTCCTTCCCTTGCAGCCTTCTTCTTCCCCTGGTCTCAACCTGAACCATACAATTGGTTACAGTCCCAGTGCCCAACTGTTGATCGTTTTTATCTACCAAGAAGCAGCATCAAGTGAGTAAATTGCAGGTAATCCTAGAACAAAGTGTTGCATTGTGCACCAGAAAGACTTGACTATACAGTAAGTTGGCGACCAGGTCAATTATACTATTCTCAACTTCAAATTAAACGAGTTACAGAGTTCCAACTAAAGGTATCTAGCTGTTCAACCTATCTGTAACAAAGCTATATATGAGCATTCAGAGAGTACTACTACTACCAAATGGGAAATTTTAAAAAATAGAGATCCAAGATGCTTCCAAAAGATATGTTACGCAGGGGAGCCTCCTAGCGCAATGGCGAATGTGTTCCGTTTCCACTCAAGCCACCTAGGTTCAAATATCCCCACCTACCTAACAACGAAAGTTAAGGGAGGGAACTTCCCCCTAGCCTCGTAAACAGTAAATCGCATATAAGAGCATTGCCTAGCTTGTCTGTCCTGTTTGGCACCTATTGTGCAATCTGCATAACTACACGGGACAGAAATTCTTATCAAACAACAAAAATAATTTTAGTTACCAAGGATGACACGACAGTGCGAAAATCTCTTGCAATTTTCTAACAAGTACATTATTATAATAGAAATGAAAAATAGAGATGCAGAATTGCAATTAAAAAAATATATACACCACTACACCATGGCGATGTTCAATTATACTCGGAAGAGCAAGAAGCACGTTCAAATGAGTACTGAAAAAAGGATCTCACCTTGTTCCAGTAGAACATGTAGTGGCCCATAAACATAGTTAATGTTCTCTGTATTCATTGGTTCAGATCTGATGGCTCCATAGGATGGTGATGCAAAAGAATACTATTTTTTGAGTATTTGTTAGTAGCAAACTTGCAATGCACAATAAAGATCAAATGGTTAATAAACCTGCCAATCGTTCTGAAGCTAGTTCAGTAGGAAAGAACATTTAGCAAACTGAGATGAAGCTTTTTTTAAAGTTTGTTGTGAGCATGCAATGGGCAGCAATAGATAAATCATTAATTCTAAAAAAAAGGATGAAAGAACAGAGGAAAAGTCAATTTCACATGGGATAAATCATTAATTATAAACACTGCCATCTACTTTGGAGGGCCTCTGCTTTCGTACATAGCTGGTCCAGGAGGACAGGCGAATCAGAAGCAGTCAACATCACATAGAACTGCCCTTCTCAACTAACAAAAGTACCCAACTATGTGAAAATAAACTATTTCTGAGAATTTTCTGCTCTGTGCCAAAAGTTTGTTTGCATCAACCAGAGAATTCCTTCCAATTTAGTGGTAAAACTTGCTTCTGCATAAAATGAATTGATTTCCATACAACTAATATGACTACTATTAAACTTGTCATCTTTTTTTTCGAAAAATATTACCCCCTCTGATCCATATTAATTGACGCACAGTTACTACAATTTAGTACTACAACAACCCACGCATTATGCGGTAGAAAACTTGTCCAGGTAGAAGAAACCCAAGGTTAATTAATCAGCCTACATGAGTAGCAAATTAACAGTTTGGAGGGTTCTATACAATTAAGAAGCTGAACTTTAAAGGCAGGCTACTGGTAAATTATGCCGAACATACACACGAGAGAGACATGTTTGGAAGGCACACAGCTGCGCTGCTCAGAGATTGTTGGCCCAAGCTCCACCTCTCATCCTTTTGACTGAAAAAAACATGAAAATTCGCTAGAAGAAACCGAGGAAACAGAAATAAGGAAAAACAGATGAAGAGAAATATGGCATGTAGGATAAAGTTCTTACAGGGATTTCTGTCAACCAATGCCGGGAAGAACATTAATACTACTCCACACAAATGATTAAAATGATAAAAGACATGATTGCATGTGTGTACTTTTGTGGGAAAACATGCTGTTATATGCAGAAGTAAAGAACAAATCGCATGGATGCTTGTTGGCATGTATAAAATCATAAGACCAAGACAGAAGAACCATGATTATGAAATCAAAATAGATGGACTGTTAGTGCAACTAAGATTTACATAGTGGCAGCCAATGATCTAGTTACTCAAGGGTAGTGCTACTATTAAACAACAACTCTAAAGCAAAATTACTGAATCTACTCTAAAGTAGAAGAGAGTTCAATTATTTACCTGGGAAGCAACAACAATTCATTTCTGAAAGAAATATGACCAATTCATTTCCAAAGTAAAGATGACCAGTAAACTGAAGCCGCTAATGGTTAGATAAATGCCTGCAAATGATAAAAGAAAATTGACCAGGCTGCAAATGATTAATTTGGGAACTATCACCATGCATGTAGAGTAATAACTTGTCACATATATCTTCCAACAATTTCAGAGAAGTTATTCAGTTCGTCATGTGAGGCCAACAAAATCTGTGTGATGCTCAACTAGTTTCACAAGAAAGAAATACAACAAGACTTGATGAATATTACCAAAAGGGGGTAAAGAACATCTTCAACAGCTCCAGAATGATGAACTTTCTCGACATGCTCGACAAGAAGCTTATTCACTCATGGTTCCGCCAAAGCTACAAGCACAAGAATGAGGAAGGCATGTGAATTGCTATAATATGTAACAAATACATACTCCTTAGTAAAGAGGTCGTAAGCAAGATGATAAACTGTAACCAATGCAGAAGCACCTAATATGGGTACATAGTATTACTGATGGGCTTAGTACCTGCATGCTATAGTAAGTTGTGATAGTTCTTTCCAAAATTGTGTAAGATCCAACTTCTCCATAACTATTAGTTTGCTTAATCAACACCCAAGGATGTAGGCATGTAAACATTGAAATCATGCCAATAGATTATTATGATATAAATATGAGGACATTTATAAAAATGACAGTTGACAGTGATGTTTCATAACCTCAGTTTTGCTAGTTGTAGGCTGTTAGGGAAGTGATGCATCACCACTGCTTATTAATCCTGATGAAAAGGCTAGAATAAGGAATTCATACATAAGTATTAAAATCAAGCCAGGACAAAGTATGGTTCTATCCATCATGTTTCGGCACATAATATTTAATGAACAAGGAGTAATGTTAAAAAGAAATGCCCTAATTTTCTTGGATAATATTTTCAGTTTCAATTCATTCGACCTACAGATTGAATTATGCTAAAAATATATAGAATTGAATTGTATATACAATGCTTATTTGTTTTTACCAAATTATTATTATATCTTATACTGACATCAATGCTACTACTCAACGATTTTGTTCTAAATGACTTGTCGAGAACTAAGATACAAATGGTTCTTCCGCACCACACACTTGTTGGCCTCGTAAGTTTCTCTCTGTATCCTCTCCCAGAACCAAAAGTTACTGGTCTAGTCTTGTGCAATTATGTATGATGGCAAAATGAAACTCTGAAATGTGATCTCTCTACTTGCAAGCCCACCAACTGAATTCAAGAGCAATGGTACTTGCGTGTCTGGTGCAATGGCGGATTGACCCAACAACAGCTAGTGCACGCATCTGTAACCTCAAAGGCAAAATGTGTGTGTGTGTGAGAGAGAGAAATAGACTAAAGCAAATAAACAGGCACGAGACACGCCTATGGCAATCCATCAATTCGTATTTTGCGTCTATTGTGTTCTTGTCCTGATTTTCCGCTGAGAGAGCTGAGTTGATTCAATCCAAGCTAGGTAGCACCCAAAGCAATTAGTCTACGTATAGGAAGTACCGGCGAGTTGCATGTTCTGTGCTAGAGGAATCTGTAATTCTGTATTGCTTAATGTTGATCTCTTCTAGCACTATAAAATCTACAATCGAGAGAGAGGGGTGGTTGAGGACTCACCAGTGTTGAGGTGTCAGCTCGTGCCGGCCGCTGTCTCCCACCCGCCGAGGCCGACGTCCACTGCACCAGTATTTTGATGAAAACTGTAACCAAATTCTGCCCTGAAGTAACATCCACCTCCACACTTTGGACTTGAATCAGATATCCAGATCGAAGAAACCGGAAATAATAGATGTGAATGATTTACCTCTGCTGCACCCACAGACGCCGAACTCTACACGACCTTTTGCCTTCACCCCGACGCGGCCGCCATGGGCCCTAAGTGAAGGAAGGTGGTCGGCCGTGATGATGACGGAGGGAGGATGGAGGAGGAGGGAGGGGGTAGGCGACGCGGGGGAGGAGAGCAGGCGCCTGAGGCGAGCGGGGAGAAGAGGGGCATCGGCGTGGGAGAGGACATGAGGGAGCAGGGAGGAGACGAGGCGGAGGGGAGGAGGGGGCGCAGGCTCGGGATAGGTTGGCGGCTAGGGTTTCGATGAATCCCTTTTTGCACTTTCTGCAGGTCGAGTGCGGCGCACGGGCCTAGAGGATTGGCGAATCCCTCGCAGACAAGGGCATCGCTCACCCAGCCAACGAGCGCGCGAGGCGAGCCCACTCGTCATTGGACAGGAAAATGACTGCAAGGTGAAAAAGAATTAACTGCAAGTGAAGATCTAATGGTGCAGCTAAGCTAGAGATGTAGATCGGACGGTAAAGAATGCACCAACAGGGGGAGCTCCATGGAGAAGGATCGGCTAGCATCCTTATAGGTTAGAATATGTTCTTCTTCTGTACACAGAGCATAGATGTTGTGCAGACAGAACATATCACTGATACGTCTCCAACGTATCTATAATTTATGAAGTATTCATGCTGTTATATTATCATTCTTAGATGTTTTACAATCATTTTATAACAACTTTATATCATTTTTTTGGGACTAACCTATTGACATAGTGCCCAGTGTCAGTTGCTGTTTTTTGCTTGTTTTTTACATCACAGAAAATCAATACCAAATGGAGTCCAAACGCAGCGAAACTTTTTGGAGATTTTTTCTGGACCAGAAGACACCCGGTGGGCCAAAGAAGTACCTGAGGGGAGCTCCGAGGGGAGCACAACCCACCAGGGCGCGCCCAGACGGGTTGTGCCCACCTCGGTGGCCTCCCGCACCGCCTCTTCGCCCTATAAATTCCCAAATATTCCAAAAACCCTTGGGATAACCCTAGATCAGAAGTTCCACTGCCGCAGGCCTCTGTAGCCACGAAAAACCAATCTAGACCCCATTTTGGCACCCTGTCGGAGGGGGAAATCATCACCGGTGACCATCTTCATCATCCCGGCGGCCACCATGATGAGGAGGGAGTAGTCCACCCTCGGGGTTGAGGGTTTGTACCTGTAGCTATGTGTTTAATCACTCTCTCTCATGTTCTTGAGATGTCACAATCTTGATGTATAGCGGGCTTTGTTAATATAGTCAGATCATATGGTGTTTTCCCCTCTCTATCTTGTTGTGAATTGAGTTTTCCCTTTGAGATTTCATTTTATCGGATTGAATACTTTTATGGATTTGAGAACACTTGATGTATGTCTTGCTATGAATACCCGTGGTGACAATGGGGTATTATATTGATTCACTTGAGATATGTTTTGGTACTCAACTCGCGGATTCCCGAGGTGACATTGGGGTAATCTATGCATAGGGGTTGATGCATGTTCTTGTCTTTTGTTTCTCTGGTAGAAATCTTGGGGCACTCTTTGAGGTTCTTTGTGTTGGATTGAGTATTATGAATCTAAATTTTCTTTGGTGTTATTTTAGTACGAACTCTTGATAGATCGATCGGAAAGAATAACTTAGTGTTATTTTAGTACGAACACTTGGTAGATCGACTGGAAAGAATAACTTGGTGTTATTTTAGTACGAACTCTTGGATAGATCGATCAGAAAGAATAGCTACAAACAATTTCTTCTTATGTTCTCCGCTAGATAAGAACTTTGGAGTGACTCTTCATCGCACGTTGAGGGATGGTTATATGATCCAATTAGATTAGCATTGTTGAGAGATTGCACTAGCGAATGTACGGACCCTAGGCCTCATTTTCAAGCATTGCAATATCGTTTGTGCTCCGTTTTATCAATTGCTACCTTGTTGTTTTTTATTGTTCCTATTACAAAAATCAATATCTACTATCATTACTACAGTTTTATTACCATCTCTTCGCCGAACTAGTGCACCTATACAAATTACCATTGTATTTGGTGTGTTGGGGACACAAGAGACTCTTTGTTATTTGGTTGCAGGGTTGTTTGAGAGAGACCATCTTCATCCTACACCTCCCACGGATTGATAAACCTTAGGTCATCCACTTGAGGGAAAATTGCTACTGTCCTACAAAACTCTGCGCTTGGAGGCCCAACATGTGTCTACAAGAATAAAGTTGCGTAGTAGACATCAATCACATCACACACATACCACACTAGGGAACCCGTCGCTGATGAATTCCTCAATCGCAAATGGTTGTATACCAGCAAGCGTTTGCCCACAACACACACGGCTTATTCTATCACAAACAGCTCGGATGGATCAACTGTATGTCACGTATCGCACACGCAACTCTAATATGATTCGTTCTTGATGTCTCCGCCATCGCTCGCACAGTTCGTCTTATTTGCCACGTATCACTGTGCCGGCCTCTGCTCGCGTCCCTCGGCGCGCTCTGCTCACCGTTAGGCGCCGCAGCGCGCTGTGCTCACTGTTAGGGGCCACGGTGCGCTCTGCTCGCGTACCTCCACGTGTTCGGCTTGTGGATAGCTTTTCCTTGCGTGTTCAACTGCTATATGCATATATATGGTTGCTCGCTGTTGAGGCGACCGCGGAGCGCTCTGCTAGCATCCCTGCGTGCGCGCTCTGCCAGCGGTTGGGGCCGGCACATGATCACGTTGGGGGCCCATATGCATGTGGTTGCGCCGCGCGTGTCGCCACCATGCAGTTACGTGCGGCACGATGGAGTTACGCGCTGCAAATTAGAACTGCCATCTGGGCGTGCGGATATTCCAGGCCATCCGGCTTCCCCATTAATTCCCGCGGCCATTATAACCTTAGTCTCTTCAACCTTTCGATCTCGCCCCACAACACAACAAGCACACCCACGACGACACATACAGAGAGGATATCTAGTGGCGCTCCAATGGAGTTCGGCGAGCATAAAGTGGAGACCCACGCGAGGGATATGGATCTCTCGGTGGTGTACACCATCGACTCGGCTGTGGTGGAGGACTACATCAACACCGTGGAGCAGTTGCTTGATCGAGACAAGTACATGGTGGTCGGCATCGACCTCCAGTACACCGGCAGTTATCCCGGCAAAGATTAGAAGGTTGCTATCGCCCAGTTGTGCGTGCGCCATCATGTCCTCATCTACCACTACTGCATGGCCACAGAGCCTTGCGATCGTTTCGCTAGGTTTGTCAACATCACCGACTACAAGTTCGCTACGGTGGAAACCTCCAATGATGTAAAAGCGCTCGTGGTTACGGGCTTGGCCTGCAAGAACGTTGTCGAAATCCATGAGCACTACAGGGTCGGGGGCAGCACGAAGAAGGACTGATAACCCACAAGTATAGGGGATCGCAACAGTTTTCGAGGATAGAGTATTCAACCCAAATTTATTGATTCGCCACAAGGGGAGCCAAAGAATATTTGAGAGTATTAGCAACTGAGTTGTCAATTCAATCACACCTGGAGATTAATTATCTATAGCAAAGTGATCAGTAGCACAGTATTATGATAGTTTTGATAGTAGTAGCAGCAGTAACGGTAATAGTGATAGCAGTAGTTTTGTAGCAAGTGCAATAGTAACTGCAACAGTAGTAACTTAGCAAGATCAATATGTAGGAAAATCATTGGCATTGGATCGGTAATTTGTTGGATGATATTCATCATGAGACAGTTATAACCTAGGGCTATACGGCACTAGCTCCAGTTCATAAATATAATGTAGGCATGTATTCCGTAAATAGTCATACGTGCTTATGGAAAGAACTTGCATGACATCTTTTGTCCTACCCTCCCGTGGCAGTGGGGTCCATATTGGAAACTAAGGGATATTAAGGCCTCCTTTTAATAGAGAACCGGAACAAAGCATTAACACAAGGTGAATACATGAACTCCTCAAACTACGGTCATCACCGAGAGTGGTCCTGACTATTGTCACTTCGGGGTTGCCGGATCATAACACGTAGTAGGTGACTATAACTTGCAAGATCGGATCTAGAACATGGATATATTGATGATAACATAAACGGTTCAGATCTGAAATCATGGCACCCGGGCCCAAAGTGACAAGCATTAAGCATGGCAAAATCATAGCAACATCAATCTCAGAACATAATGGATACTAGGGATCAAGCCCTAACAAAACTAACTCAATTACATGATGAATCTCATCCAACTCCTCACCGGCCAGCGAGCCTACGAAGGAATTACTCACTCCCGGTAGAGAGCATCATAGAATTGGCGATGGAGAAGGGTTGGTGATGACGAATACCGAAGATCCCCCTCTCCGGAGCCCCAAACGGACTCCAGATCTGGCCTCCCGATGAAGAACAGGAGGTGGCGGCGGCTCCGTCTCGCGGAACGCGATAATTCTTTCTCCCTGAATTTTTTCTAGAAAAACAGGATTTTATAGCATCGGTTTTAGGGTCTGCGGGGCCACCAGGTGGGGACAACCCACCTGGGCGCGCCTGGAGGGGGTGGCGCGCCCTGGTGGTTTGTGCCCACCCAGGTGCCCCCCTCCGGTGGTTCTTGGCTCCAGTATTTTTCTTTTATTGTATAAAAATTCCTCGCAAAGTTTTGTTCCATTCCGAGAACTTTTATTTCTACGCAAAAACAACACCATGGTAGTTCTGCTAAAAACAGCGTCAGTCCGGGTTAGTTTCATTCAAATCATGCAAATTAGAGTCCAAAACAAGAGGAAAAGCATTAGGAAAAGTAGATACGACGGAGACGTATGAACTCCCCCAAGCTTAAACCTTTGCTTGTCCTCAAGCAATTCAGTTGATAAACTGAAAGTGAAAAAGAAAAACTTTTACGAACTCTTTTGCTCTTGTTTGCATAAACAAGCTTAAGTAGCACCCAGGTTTTCAGCAAAGATTATAACTAACCATGTTGACAATAATTCTTAAAAATTATATTAACCCATAACAATGACATAATTAGCTAACGAGCGATAATAAGATATCTCGAACAACAACACGTTATTAAAACAACCATGATATAATATGACAATAGTTGTATCTCGCTAGCCCTTTCTGAGACCGCAAAACATAAATGCAGAGCACCTCCAAAGTCCGAGCAGCGACTAAACATTGTAATTCATGGTAGAAAAGATCCAATCATGATGCACCCAACATTAGCTACACAAAATGCATAAGCATGACAGCAGTGCTCTTAGGTTCTGGCGCTTATTTGAGAAGGTGATGACACAACATAAAAGTAAATAGATAGCCCCTTCGCAGAGGGAAGCAGTGATTTGCAGAGGTGCCAGAGCTCAAGTTTTAAAAACAGAGGTAAATGAAATTTTGAGAGATGCACCCTTCTTGTTTACTTCGCGACCATCAGTTATCAATATCTTCCATGCTAAACACATTAGTGGCGGTTCCCAAGCGATAAAAGTAAAGGTTTACTCCCCCTCCACCAACATTCACACTCCACGGCTTGTCCGAAACAACGGGTGCCGTCCATACCAACAACAGTCCCGGGGGAGTTTTGTTTAATTATTTGCATTTTGAGTTCGGGACTGGGAATCCCTATTACCGCCCCTCTCGTGTAAGGACGAGCGAATAAACACTCATCATGAGAATAACCCGCTTAGCATGGAAGATACCAACTACCTCCTGTCGCTCTATGAACAATCCAGGCACACAAAAAGGATATTTATTTGAAGTTTTTATAGGTGGCACATGCAAATTTACTTAGGACGGCAGGGTAATACCGCATATAGGTAGGTATGGTGGACTCATCTGGAATAACTTGGGTTCAAGGTTTTTGATGTACAAGCAGAATTCCCACTTAGTACAGGCGAAGGCTAGCAAATAGGTTGAGAAGCGGCCAGCTAGAGAGCAACAACAGTCATGAACATGCATTATGCATAAGTAACATTGGATACTAGCATGAGTAGGATATGAACACCATGAACATAAATATCATAGAGGCTATGTTGGTTTTGATTCAACTACATGCATGAACATGTGCCAAGTCAAGCCACTCGAACATTCAGAGGAGGATACCATATCATCATACTACATCACAATCATTTTAACGGAATGTTGACATCCAAGATAAATCATTATCCACGCCTAGCTACTTATGCATGGCATGAGAAACTATAATCTCTAATTGTCATTGCAAACATGTTTAATCATAACGGGCTGAATCATGGATACTAGGTTAAACATATTTACAAAAACAGAACAAGTCGAGTTCATACCCGTTTCTTTCTGCCACGGCCAGTTCATCAAATATCATCATTATTGCCTTTCACTTGCGTGACTGAATGATTTGAAAATAATAGTAGTGCAAGAGTGCCGTGGACTAAGCTGGAATCTGCAAATATTTTATTCAAAAGGAGAATACAATGTAAATTGGGCTCTTTGTTAGATTAACAGTAATGCATATGAGAGCCACTCAACATTTTCATCATGGTCTTCTCCTTGGTATGACTCAATAAAAGAAAAGAAGTTCAGAGAAACACACTGCAATATTTTTGGAGTTTTTGGTTTTCTGAAGGAAAGCAAATAAAAAGGGGAAAAACAAAAATGAGAAAACTATTTACACGGGAAAGCACCCAACAAGCAAAAGGAAATCTTTTTGGGTTTTTCTTTTTAGTGCTACAAGAATTTAAACTAGGAAGAAAAATCAAAAAGAAGCGAGAAATATTTTTGGATTTTCTCAAAGTTTTTCAAACACACAGGAAGAAAACAAGAAAAAAAATAAGCATGGATAATACAATGAAAAAGTGAGGACACCGACGAATGAAATGTGTGAACATGAATGTAATGTCGGTGGAAATACGTACTCCCCCAAGCTTAGGCTTTTGGCCTAACTTGGTAATCTTCAGTAGCCTGCATAATGGTCGGAGTGATAACTCACGGAGGCTCTTGGTGCGGATGCAGCCTGCCATGCGGCCACCACTGCCGCGTTATGAGCTCGGTCCTCGCTTTCGAGAACATAATATCTTCCCCTTCTGTGAACATTAAAGAGAGCAGGTGCAGGCAAATATGTGTCCACAACAGAATCCTTATTAAACAACAATTTATAATTGAAATTATTGGGTTCACCTCTAAGGATCTTATGATGTTTCATAGCTTCAAAATCTAGGTACTGCGTGGGTAAAATAGGATCATAGAGCAAAGGTGAAACCCCCAGCTCTCTTGCTAAGCGTGTGGCATAAATTCCACCATAAAAATATCCACTACCAGCGTTGTGTTGCAACCTACGTGCAACAATCGCTCCAAGATTATAACTTTTGTCACCGGTGAGAGCGGTGCGAATGAGGCTCAAGTCTGGAGCACAAAGTGTACTGCAATCTTGCTTGCCTACAATGCATTTTCCATTGAATAATGCGAAATACTGGATTGCGGGAAAATGAATGCTCTTTATTCTACCTTGCGTCACTCCCCTATTTTCACCATAACAAAGACAAGTCAAGAATATCTCAAACTCAGACCTTGGTGGTTCATCAAGCGAACCCCAAAATGGGATTTTACAGTGGTGAGCAAATCTCTCTAAAGAAATGGTAAATGGATTTTCATATAATTTAAATGACACCCTAGACTCACGGGGATGGAATTTAAATCCTTTGACAAATGATTCAGTGAGAGTGAGGTGTTGGTTGCACTTATCTGAAATGTAAGGACCGAGATCGGCATTGTGAACATATTGCTCAAATTCTTCCTTAATGCCCACGCTCACCATATAATCATCGCATGGCCATAAGCATGTTTTGGTGGCGGCATCTCGTATAGAACTTTCATTTGGCTCAACATAAGACCGACGAGCGGAGTTGCTACTAGAAGATGCCTCCGAGGACCTTCACCTCGAAGAACTCCTTCCAAAGAAGTTCATAATATTCGCGTACAATTTTCTAAAAAAAAAATTTGTGTCACAAATTTTCGTCAACAAAACTTTGTAAGATTGAAAACAACTATTCATAGAGATGCATAGAGGCCATAACAAGCATTCAAACTACTTAGAACTCTAAGAATTCAACATGCAAGCACATCTACAGCAGCACCAAGAGTAGCTAATCATTCAAAATATAAACAACTAAAGCAAAAACTAATTGGACACACGGAGGAGTCACATACCAAGCAACAATCCCCCGAAACATTTTCGGAAACGGTGCTTCGAGCAAAGAGGTCGAAATCCACGGGTTTGAGAGCAAGAACACGAGAGCAAAAGCAATGGTGATTTTTTTCTGGAGGTAGGTGGTGATGTGGGATGAAGAGATAAGTGAGGGGGCCCATGTGGGGACCACAACCCACCAGGGCGCGCCTGGGGGTCCTGGCGCGCCCAGGTGGGTTGTGCCCACCTGGTGCACCTCCCTCTGATATTATTTGCACCAAAAATTCTTGAATATTCAGAAAAAAATCGTATTAAATTTTCAGAACATTCTGAGAACTTTTATTTTTGGGTCATTTTTTTAATGCACGGAAAACTCAGAAAACAGACAAAACATGGCATTTTATTTTATTTAACTAATAAAAACAGAAAACTAAAGGTAGGGACAGAAGGTAGTGCTCACTAAATTCATCAACTTCATACCTCTAAAAAATGATCCATTAATAAGGTTGATCAAGTCTTATTAACAACCACTTTCGATTAGCATGAAACCGAAGAACTTTCGTAAATCACTAAGTTACCTCAACGGGGATATGAATTTCCCCAACAATAAGCATTTCATATTTATTTTTAACAGTAGATAGAGGTAGTTGAAAACTTCCAATAGTGATTGTCGGAGATTTTTCAATAACATTAATACCATTCACTTGAAATTGTTTCTTCGGAAAGTGCACCGTATGCTCATTACCATTGATATGAAAAGTGACCTTGCTTTTATTGCAATCAATAATAGCTCCTGCAGTATTCAAAAAGGGTCTACCAAGGATAATCGACATGTTGTCGTCCTCGGGCATCTCAAGTATAACAAAGTCAGTCAAAATAGTAACATTAGCAACAACAACGGGCACATCCTCACAAACACCGATAGGTATGGCAGTTGATTTGTCAGCCATTTGCAAAGATATTTTAGTAGATGTGAGTTTATTCAAGTCAAGTCTTTTATATAAAGAGAAAGGCATAACACTAACACCAACTCCTAAATCACACAAAGCAGTTTTCACATAATTTCTTTTGATAGAGCAAGGTATAGTTGGTATTCCCGGATCTCCAAGTTTTTTAGGTACTCCATCTTTAAAGGTATAATTAGCAAGCATAGTGGAGATTTCAGCTTCCGGTATTTTTCTCTTATTGGTGATGATGTCTTTCATGTACTTTGCATAAGGTGGCATTTTAAGGATATCAGTCAAGCGAGTACGCAGAAAGACTGGCCTCAGCATTTCAGCAAAGCGTTCAAATTCTTCATCATCTTTCTTTTTAGTTGACTTAGGTGGAAAGGGCATAGGTTTTTGAACCGATGGTTCTCTTTCCTTTCCATGTTTTCTAGCAACAAAGTCTCTTTTATCATATCTTTTATTCTTAGGTTGTGGGTTATCAAGATCAACTGCTGGTTCTATCTCAACATCATTGTCTGATTCTTTATTATTTGTTCGAGTGTCTTCATGAACCTCATCATTATCTTTTTCATTATCAGAAGGCGAGTGCTCACTACCAGATTGAGTTTCTGTAGGATCGAAAGTAGGTCTAGAGGGGGGGGGGGTGATTAGACTACTTGACCAAATAAAAATCTAGCCTTTTCCCAATTTTAAGTCTTGGCAGACTTTAACAACTTATCGCAAGTCAAGCAATCAACCTACACATGCAATTCTAAGAGTGTAGCAGCGGAAAGTAAAACATTGCATATGAAGGTAAAGGGAAGGGTTTGGAGAAGGCAAACGCAATGTAGACACGGAGATTTTTGGCGTGGTTCCAATAGGTGGTGCTATCGTACGTCCACGTTGATGGAGACTTCAACCCACGAAGGGTAACAGTTGCACGAGTCCACGAAGGGCTCCACCCATGAAGGGTCCACGAAGAACCAACCTTGTCTATCCCACCATGGCCATCACCCACGAAGGACTTGCCTCACTCGGGTAGATCTTCACGAAGTAGGCAATCTCCTTACCCTTACAAACTCCTTGGTTCAACTCCACAATCTTGACGGAGGCTCCCAAGTGACACCTAACCAATCTAGGAGGCACCACTCTCCAAAAGGTAATAGATGGTGTATTGATGATGAACTCCATGCTCTTGTGCTTCAAATGATAGTCTCCCCAACACTCAACTCTCTCTCAGAGATTTGGCTATGGTGGAAAGATGATTTGAGTGGAAAGCAACTTGGGGAAGGCTAGAGATCAAGATTCTTGTGGTTGGATTGGAATGTCTTGGTCTCAACACATGAGTAGGTGGTTCTCTCTCAGAAAATGAGTAGTGGAAGTGTAGGCACGTTCTGATGGATCTCTCTCTGATGGAGAGGAGGGTGGAGGGGTATAATAGCCTCCACACAAAATCTAACCGTTACACACAAATAAGCCAACTCGGTCAGACTGAATAGGTAAACTCGGTGAGACCGATCCAGTAAAAAATGTGAATGTTAGGCTTTTTGGTGGGACCGACATGATCAACTCGGTGGGACCGATGAGCTAGGGTTAGGGCAAAACTTGATCTCGGTTTGACTGATTACTTCAACTCGGTGAGACCGATTTCAGTAATAAGCAAACAGAGAGTTGGTCAGGCAAACTCGGTGGGACTGATCGCTCCTTTCGGTGAGACCAAAACGTTACGAAAGGGAAACATTGAGTTTGCGTTGCGAACTCGGTGGGACCGATCGCTCATCTCGGTGAGGCCAAAACATTACGAAGGGAAACAGAGAGTTTGCAATCCTATCTCGGTGAGACCGAGATCCCTATCGGTTAGACCGAACTGATTAGGGTTTCTGGCTATGGCTATGTCAAGTGAACTCGGTTGCGCCAGATAGATCAAATCGGTGGGGCCGAGTTTGACTTTAGGTTTAGGACATATTTGGATATGAGAAGATGGTTGAGGGCTGTGGAGCATATCACTAAGCATTTTGAACAAGTAGACCATTAAGCAACACCTCATCCCCTTTTAATAGTATTGGCTTTTCCTATGGACTCAATGTGATCTTGAATCACTAAAATAGAAATGTAGAGTCTTGAGCTTTTGCCAATATTTGTCCTTTGCATTTTGAGGGGTCCACATCTCTAGTCCATGCCATGCCAATCATTGCACTATCTGAAATAATCAACTTGAAAAGTTATTAGTTCAATGAGCTATATGTTGTTATGAATTACCAAAACCACCCAGGGATTAGTTGCACTTTCAATCTCCCCCTTTTTGGTAATTGATGACAACATATAGATCAAAGCTTCGACAAATGATAATAAGAATGAAATATATTGTCGCTTTGAGAAGTATGTGATAAGTAAGAGCTCCCCCTAAATTTGTGCATTATTTATGATTTGCTTTTGAATGCAAATGCACAATCGATTAGGATCATGGGTTACTCTTCCATGTCACATACATCTTGGTGGAGCGCTCAAAATGATAAAGTATAGATAGCACGCACTTATCACCAAGACAAATATGATTGATCATACACAAATGATAAGATAACATCATTCAAGCACACATATTTAAGCAAAATATGATCAATCACATGATCATAAGAGGTATCTCACACACAAGCACTAATAAGTAGCAAACAAACGACCAAAGAAGTAGCAAGAGAGACAAATAAAGCAAAACACTCTCTCTCTCTCTCTCAAAGCCTATGATCTATACACTTTCTCCCCCTTTGGCAACAAGTTACCAAAAAGCTTGAAAATGCATATTGCTATACGACACTCTAAGCACGATCTCCAAGAGCTCCGGAGTGCGAAGATGGCGTGGAGAGAATAGCATCTGCAAAGACTTCAGCTGATGTCTGAGGAACTGGAGGGGTTGCCACTGGAGGGGCAACTGAGGCTGTGGCTGCAGGTGCAGAAGTTGTGGCCCTGGTGTCAGTGACTGGCACAGCTGCAGACCTTTGTGCTCTAGGCACCCTCTGATAAGCATCTGTGGTAGATCTTCCTCTCCTCTCCTCTACTTCTTCGTGTAGTTGCTCAACTGCAGTCTAAAGTTTTCTTCTTCCTCTGCCTAGTAGCAGCCTTAGGGAGATTGCTGGGTATGCTCCAGCTTCCATCATCATAGCTGCTTGAGGGACTAGTGCCCTCACTGAGATTCTGGTGCTCTTCTAACTTGTTCTGGCTGTCACTCTGGTCTGACATAGCTGAAACTGACCCTGTGAATAGATGGATTGAGATAGAGTAGATGAGCATCACAAAGTGCAGCTATTTTGGCAAAAGGAATGACTCAAAAACTTAATTTTAGTTTTCTGCAGAAAGCATTTCGGAGCTACCGATATGACAAACTCGGTGACACCAAAGCAACTTTAGAGTCTAAACATGTGAAATCGGTCAGACCGAGACACAGTTTGGTGACTCCGAGATGCTAGGGTTTCACTGAGAAAGTAAACTCGGTCACACCGATTTGTACACTTCGGTTAGACCGAGTAGTACATGTGCAATGGCCTGGGCCAAATCGGTGAGACCGAATCTTTCAAATCGGTCGGTCCGAGATGAGTTCGGCGGAAACCTAACCCTAAGTTTTTGGATCAAAACTAATCTAGAGGAAGTTTTGACTGGATAGAACTATTTCAATCATGGAAAGAATCATGGCATTGAACTTTGTGCTAAGAATCGGAGTGAGGAAAGCACAAAGGGTCGAGTTCATACCCTAACTTGGTGATGAACCCGCTACGGCGACAACGGCGGTGAGGATTCCCGTCGACGGCGGTGAAGACCAGAGGCATGAGGTCGCGGGCGATGAGGAGACGATCTGGAGACCACGGGTCGGCATAGCTGGACAGGCGCGGGCGAAGAGGTTTGGAGGAATTTCCAAATTTTCAACCTGGGTATATATATCCAGACCCTGTCGGTGTGACCGAGTGGAACAACTCGGTGGCACCGAGATGCAGAATCGCAAGCGGTTGCTACAACTCGGTGTGACCAAATGGTTCAAATCAGTTGCACCGAGATTAAAACCTAGATCAACTTAATGATCTCGGTATGACCTAAAGGGATGGATCGGTCAGACCGAAATACACTAAGAGGTTTTGGAAGTTTAAGTCTATGATGAATCGGTGGCTCCGAGTGCTCCTCACCCGGAGGGTCCGAATATGACTTGATCAAACTTTGTGATGTAGCATGAATAAAGTTCGAGACGAGAAAAGCATAGATAGCTAGAGGGAGTACTTAGGCATTCTTGTCCATCCATTTGGCAAAACAAAAGCCAATCAATCAAAGCAACAAATGGATGTCCTTGAATTAGAAAAATATGCAACCAACATGCTCACACAATAAGATAGCAAATGAAATATGTGGCAAAGCATGCACAAACACTCTAGCATCTATCAAGCAATTTTGCAATGACTAGGTCATCTATATATGAGTATATTGACTTAGGAGTCAAATGGTAACATTTGATCATAGGTCATACTCATCGTTTAAGCACAAGTGGGGTTACCACTTTTACATAAAGCATTGTTTTGTTCACACCATTAGAGTTGCTTTAGCTCAATTCTTAGAGTAAAGCTCCCCCTAGATGTGATATCCCCCCTATGAGGGATGAACTAACCTTGGGTTTTGTCGATGATGACTTCATGTAGGTGTTGAAGATGTGGATGCTCAATGTCGATGTAGATCATTTGGAGCAATCCTTTGGAGTGAGTTGCACTTTCAATACCTACATGGGTTAGTCCCACAAGGAACATGCAAGAATATCCATAGACATAGAGTGAAGTTCACACATATGATGATGTCCATGAAAGAATTAGGTTACCTTGTCCCTTGTCTTACCAACAAGAGGGTTTGTGACTCCTTGAACTAGTGCAAGATGTGGAAGTTGTTTGCACTTGTTCTTGCCAAAATGAATATGAGTGAAGTATGTTGGTGGAGTCACCCTCTAGTTCTTCTTCTTCGGGATCCACATCATCTTGATGGGAATCCTTGGAGTTGTAGTCATACTTGATGAAGTAGAACTTAATGTAGTCTTGGGAACCCACTTGACCAAGGCCTTAGGAGCTTCTTCAAATGCATCAATCTCCTCTTAAAGCTTGTCCTTGCCTTTTAGCTTGTGGTCTTGTGGTGGAAGATCTTCTTGAGCTTGTGTTCCCTCGAAAGAAGTGGGATCATACTTCTCTTGTTGAGGAACAAACTTCGTCTTGGGGTATTGATCTTCTTTCCACTCAACTCCATTGGCATTGAACTTGCGTTCAAAACCAACACCTTGATTCTTCCGATGTCTTCCTTGCTTGCGTACAATTTCCTCAAATTGCTTACTTCCGGCAAGGCTCTTGTAAACACCTTTCTCTATAATTCCCTTCAATAAGCTATTTTTTTGCTCGAGTGTAACTTGGCTAAGAGAATAATTAGTGGAATCAAGAGAACTACTAGAAGCAACAATATTGGATTTAACATGATTATTGTTACTACTAGACGAAGAATCTTTCTTACTTTTGTTGCTAAATTTTACTTGACGCATGTAAGTAGACAAGAGTAAACGCTTGGCAATGTAACAAGAACTTTTCTTACGAAGATCATCATTGATTGCTTTTAAGAACTCATGCTCTTGCTCTAGATTGAGCTTTTCAAAGCGTAGCTTCTCATGAGTCTTTAAAAGCTCTCGATGATCTTCTAAGGTAGTTTCATGAGCTAACTTAAGAGTGTTTAGTTCTTTAGTTAGATGCTCAATCTCCTTCTTAACATTGTCATTCGTTTCATCTTGATTAGCATGATTAAGAGCAATTTCATCATAGTTTTCATCACTAGAATTGTCAACAAGTAAATCATCATCACCTAGCAAGTCATCCTCATCACTACTGAAATCAACATACTCGGGGTGTGATACCTTGGGGCCTTTAGCTATGAAGCATCTTCCAATCCCTTCATTTGGTGAATCAAATATGTCGTAGGAGTTGGATGACACAAGTGCAAGACCGGCAACACCTTCATCTTGAGTATATTCGGAGTCGGAGTGATAACTTCTCTCGGAGTAGTTGTCGGAGTCGGAACCGAATACCCATTCATCAACATGAGCTTGAAGTCTTCGTCTTGTGTAGCTCTTTGATGACTTGTCCTTCCTTTTCGAATCCTTGCTTCTGCGAGAGGGTCTTCGTTCATAACGATCATCTGTACTCCTTCTCTCTCTCGGAGGTGATTCTTCTCTTTTGCTTCTCCTTTTAGGTGAGTCTTCTCTTCTCTTGTAGGGAGCCGTACATTCACTAGATTAATGCCCGGGTCTTCCACAATTGTAGCAATTGCGATCACGACTAGAAGATCTTTTGTCATTGTAGGACCTTGACTTGTGACTTCTTTCTTTGCTTCTACTCTTATAGAACTTGTTGAAGTTCTTCACCATTAGGCTCAATTCTTCATTGAAGAATTGTTTATCACTTGATGATGTAGGAGCTTCACATGAAGCTTTGTAAGCACCACTAGACTTGTTGTGAAGCTCTTCTTTATCCTTGAGTGACATCTCATGAGCAACAATTCTACCAATGACTTCCGTTGGCTTGAGATCTTTGTAATTGGGCATCATTTGGATCAATGTGCACACGGTATCATACTTTCCATCCAAGGCTCTTAGGATCTTCTTGATGATGAATTTGTCGGTCATCTCTTCACTTCCTGAGCCGGCAATCTCATTTGTGATGAGAGCAAGCCTAGAGTACATTTCAGCGACACCTTCGCCATCCTTCATTTTGAAATTGTCAAGTTGACTTTGAAGCACATCCAATTTGGATTCCTTGACGGACTCGGTACCTTCGTGCATATCAATCAAAGTATCCCAAATTTCCTTTGCATTCTCAAGGCAGCTGATTTTGTTGAATTCTTCGGGGCACAATCCGTTGAAGAGGATATCGCAAGCTTGAGCATTGTATTGCAACATCTTCAATTCTTCCGTAGTTGCTTCACAATTCGGTTCTCTTCCATCAAAGAATTCACCTTGCAAGCCAATACACAGAATAGCCCAAACGGCGGGGTTATGTCCAAGAATATGCATTTTCATCTTATGCTTCCAACTAGCAAAATTAGTACCATCAAAGTAAGGACCTCTACGGTGGTAATTTCCCTTGCTAGATGCCATACTCTCCTAGGTTGTGAAACCAAGGCTATGATCACCAAAGCTATGGAAATCAATGCAAATGGAGACCAAAGCTCTGATACCACTTGTAGGATCGGAAGTAGGTCTAGAGGGGGGGGGGTGATTAGACTACTTGACCAAATAAAAATCTAGCCTTTTCCCAATTTTAAGTCTTGGCAGATTTTAACAACTTAGCACAAGTCAAGCAATCAACCTACACATGCAATTCTAAGAGTGTAGAAGCAGAAAGTAAAACATTGCATATGAAGGTAAAGGGAAGGGTTTGGAGAAGGCAAACGCAATGTAGACACGGAGATTTTTGGCGTGGTTCCGATAGGTGGTGCTATCGTACGTCCACGTTGGTGGAGACTTCAACCCACGAAGGGTAACGGTTGTGCGAGTCCACGGAGGGCTCCACCCACGAAGGGTCCATGAAGAAGCAACCTTGTCTATCCCACCATGGCCATCGCCCACGAAGGACTTGCCTCACTCGGGTAGATCTTCACGAAGTAGGCAAGCTCCTTACCCTTACAAACTCCTTGGTTCAACTCCACAATCTTGACGGAGGCTCCCAAGTGACACCTAACCAATCTAGGAGACACCACTCTCCAAAAGGTAATAGATGGTGTGTTGATGATGAACTCCTTGCTCTTGTGCTTCAAATGATAGTCTCCCCAACACTCAACTCTCTCTCACAGATTTGGCTATGGTGGAAAGATGATTTGAGTGGAAAGCAACTTGGGGAAGGCTAGAGAGCAAGATTCTTGTGGTTGGATTGGAATGTCTTGGTCTCAACACATGAGTAGGTGGTTCTCTCTCAGAAAATGAGTAGTGGAAGTGTAGGCACGTTCTGATGGCTCTCTCTCTGATGGAGAGGAGGGTTGAGGGGTATATATAGCCTCCACACAAAATCTAACCGTTACACACAAATGAGCCAACTCGGTCAGACCGAATAGGTAAACTCGGTGAGACCGATCCAGTCAAAAATGTGAACACTAGGCTTTTCGGTGGGACCGACAAGATCAACTCGGTGGGACCGATGAGCTAGGGTTAGGGCAAAACTTGATCTTGGTTTGATTGATTACTTCAACTCGGTGAGACCGATTTCAGTAATAAGCAAACAAAGAGTTGGTCAGGCAAACTCGGTCAGACCGATCGCTACTTTTGGTGAGACCGAAACGTTACGAAAGGGAAACAGAGAGTTTGCATTGCGAACTCGGTGGGACCGATCGCTCATCTCGGTGAGACCGAAACGTTACGAAGGGAAACAGAGAGTTTGCAATCCTATCTCGGTGAGACCAAGATCCCTATCGGTTAGACCGAGCTGATTAGGGTTTCTGGCTATGGCTATGTCAAGTGAACTCGGTGGCGCTGGATAGATCAAATTGGTGGGCCGAGTTTGACTTTAGGTTTAGGACATATTTGGATATGAGAAGATGGTTGAGGGCCGTGGAGCATATCACTAAGCATTTTGAGCAAGTAGACCATTAAGCAACACCTCATCCCCTTTTAATAGTATTGGGTTTTCCTATGGACTCAATGTGATCTTGGATCACTAAAATAGAAATGTAGAGTCTTGAGCTTTTGCCAATATTTGTCCTTAGCATTTTGAGGGGTCCACATCTCTAGTCCATGCCATGCCAATCATTGAACTATCTAAAATAATCAACTTGAAAAGTTATTAGTTCAATGAGCTATATGTTGTTATGAATTACCAAAACCACCCAGGGATTAGTTGCAATTTCAGTTTCAGCATCAAAGATAGAAACTTCATTATCATTATCAGGAGGTTTTTCTACTTCAGGTTCACTAGAGGCATGCAAAGTCCTATCATTTTTCTTCTTCTTTTTCTTTTTAGAAGGACTACGTGCATCGGTGTCAACTCTTTGAGAGTCTTGTTCAATTCTTTTTGGGTGTCCCTCAGGATAAAGTGGTTCCTGAGTCATTCTATCTCCTCTAGTCATTACTCTAACAGCATGATCATTGATATTATTGTTCATTTCATCTAACAATTCTCTTTGAGATTTAGCAACTTGTTCTAACTGAGTTTGAACCATAGAAGCATGCTTCCCTACACCTCTAACATCATTTGAGATTCTAAATAACAAGTCACGCAAGCAAGCAATCATATCAGAATTATATTTCAACTGTTTCATAACATTTGCATTGAAGTGATCTTGCTTTCTAATGTAGTTTTCAAACTCATAAAGGCATTGGCTAGGGTGCATATTGTGAGGATTATCATTATCATTGAATTTCATTAGAGAATTTACCTCTACCACCTTAGGTGGTGGTGGTGTATCAAGCCCATGTATTTCTTCAATAGGAGGTAAATTTTTGACATCCTCGGCTTTAATACCTTTTTCCTTCATAGATTTCTTTGCCTCTTGCATATCTTCAGGACTGAGATATAAAATACCCCTCTTCTTCGGAGTGGGTTTAGATGGTGTTTCAGGAAGAGTCCAATCATCATAATTTTTCAATGTGTTATTCAGTAATTCTTCAGCTTGCCCAATAGTTCGTTCCCTGAAAACACAACCAGCACAACTATCTAGGAAATCCCTAGAAGCATCGGTTAGTCCATTATAGAAGATATCAAGTATTTCATTTTTCTTAAAAGGATGATCAGGCAAAGCATTAAGCAAACGGAGAAGCCTCCCCCAAGCTTGTGGGAGACTCTCTTCTTCAATTTGCACAAAGTTAAATATTTCCTGCAAGGCAGCTTGTTTCTTATGAGCAGGGAAATATTTTTCAGAGAAGTAATAAATCATGTCCTGGGGACTACGCACACAACCAGGAGCAAGAGTGTTGTACCAAGCTTTAGCATCACCCTTTAATGAGAACGGAAATAATTTGAGAATATAATAATAGCGAATTTTCTCATCATGAGCAAAAAGGGTGGCTATGTCATTCAACTTAGTAAGATGTGCCACAACAGTTTCAGTTTCATAACCATGGAAAGGATCAGATTCAACCAGAGTATTAACTCTGGGTCGACAGAGAATTCATAATCCTTATCATCAACAAAGATAGGTGAAGTAGCAAACTTAGGATCACATTTCATTCTAGCATTCATAGATCTTTCTTTATACTTGCTTAATAATTTTTCTAGATCATCTCTATCTTTGCAAGCAAGAATATCTCTAGTTGCCTCCTCACCCACAACATAACCTTCCGGTACCTTAGGCAATTCATATCTAGGACGGCTAGTCCTAGTACGTGTTTCAAAATTTTCAGTTTCAAGCTCATCATCAGTTTCAAGAATATCATGTTGTCTTACTCTAGCAATTTGTTCATCAAGAAATTCACCTAGTGGCACATCATCATCAAGCAAGGTACTAGCATCATCTTGAGTAGCATTCATAGCAGAAGTAGCATCATCAATAACTTGCGACATATCAGGATTAATAGCATGTGGTGGTGTTGCAAGTTTACTTATAACAGAAGGTGAATCTAAAGCGGAGCTGGATGGCAGTTCCTTACCTCCCCTTGTCTTAGAGGGAAAAATCTTAGTCTTAGCATCCTTCAGTTTCTTCATAGTGATAATTTGATAATAATCCCAAGTGACTCAACAAATATAGCTATGCTCCCCGGCAATGGCTCCAGAAAAAGGTCTTGATAACCCACAAGTATAGGGGATCGCAACAGTTTTCGAGGATAGAGTATTCAACCCAAATTCATTGATTCAACACAAGGGGAGCCAAAGAATATTTGAGAGTATTAGCAACTGAGTTGTCAATTCAATCACACCTGGAGATTAATTATCTGCAGCAAAGTGATCAGTAGCACAGTAATATGATAGTTTTGATAGTAGTAGCAGCAGTAACGGTAACAGTGATAGCAGTAATTTCGTAGCAAGTGCAATAGTAACAGCAGCAGTAGTAACTTAGCAAGATCAATATGTAGGAAAATCATAGGCATTGGATCGGTAATTTGTTGGATGATATTCATCATGAGACAGTTATAACCTAGGGCGATACGACACTAGCTCCAGTTCATAAATATAATGTAGGCATGTATTCCGTAAATAGTCATACGTGCTTATGGAAAGAACTTGCATGACATCTTTTGTCCTACCCTCCCGTGGCAGTGGGGTCCATATTGGGAACTAAGGGATATTAAGGCCTTCTTTTAATAGAGAACCGGAACAAAGCATTAACACACGGTGAATACATGAACTCCTCAAACTACGGTCATCACCGGGAGTGGTCCCGACTATTGTCACTCCGGGGTTGCCGGATCATAACACGTAGTAGGTGACTATAACTTGCAAGATCGGATCTAGAACATGGATATAATGATGATAACATAAACGGTTCAGATCTGAAATCATGGCACCCGGGCCCAAAGTGACAAGCAGTAAGCATGGCAAAGTCATAGCAACATCAATCTCAGAACATAATGGATACTAGGGATCAAGCCCTAACAAAACTAACTCGACCAACTCCTCACCGACCAGCGAGCCTACGAAGAAATTACTCACCCCGGTGGGGAGCATCATGGAATTGGCGATGGAGAAGGGTTGGTGATGACGAATACCGAAGATCCCCCTCTCCGGAGCCCCAAACGGACTCCAGATCTGGCCTCCCGATGAAGAACAGGAGGTGGCGGCGGCTCCGTCTCGCGGAATGCGATAATTCTTTCTCCCTGATTTTTTCTGGAAAAATAGGATTTTATAGCATCTATTTTAGGGTCTGCGGGGCCACCAGGTGGGGACAACCCACCTGGTCGCGCCTGGAGGGGGTGGCGCGCCCTGGTGGGTTGTGCCCACCCAGGTGCCCCCCTCCGGTGGTTCTTGGCTCCAGTATTTTTCTTTTATTGTATAAAAATTCCTCGTAATGTTTCGTTCCATTCCGAGAACTTTTATTTCTGCACAAAAACAACACCATGGTAGTTCTGCTGAAAACAGCGTCAGTCCGGGTTAGTTTCATTCAAATCATGCAAATTAGAGTCCAAAACAAGAGGAAAAACGTTAGGAAAAGTAGATATGATGGAGACGTATCAGGACTCGCTGGTTGAACTCGCCTCGGCCATCATCAACCCCTACTACGAAAAGATGAAGCAGGATGCCAACAGAACAAGTCCCGTATCCTGGCACGATGCCTGGATGCGGCAACTGGATGAACCTCACCTCAGGTTCACGGCCAAGAGCATGTGCACTTGCTACGAGATGCACATGCGGATCGTTGACATGAGGAAGTGCCTCGTTCCCAAAATCGACGAGGCCGGATCGAGCCACAAGAAGAGCAGTAGCGGCAAGCGTCACAAGGAGTAGATGATGATCAAATGATCGTTTATCCTACTTAATTATGCATGTAATATATAGTTTACATTGGTGTGTGGAAATGTCATGTGTGTAGTAGCCACCTATGTAATTATGCTTGTAATAGTTTACTTTGGTGTGTGTAATTAAATGTCATGTGTGTAGTAGCCACCTATGTAATTCGATGTTTAATTTGGTTATGCAACTATGTCCTTATAAGTGTGTGTGTGTGTATGTTGTTGTTCTGTATGCAATCCCATCGCACAACACACACGTCTTATTAGCAGCAATCGTCTGTGTTATTATCGGTCTTCGCACACATTTCTGATTACAGACCTGTTTGTCGCGTGTCACACACATCTTGTTAAATTGAACCATTTCTTTTCTCTTGGCTCAACGCAAATAGTTCATCCGAGTGAACCGTATGCCGTATATCGCACACACCTTGATCTGGCTGACCGTTTATTTTGTGTTGCCTAATCACAAATAGTTCATCCGAGTGAACTGTATGCCGTATATCACACACACCTTGATCTGACTGCCCGTTTCTGTTGTTCCGCCTCATCACAAACAGTTTATCCGACTGAACTGTATGCCGTATATCGCACACGCCTTCATCTGGCTGCTCATTTCTGTTGTTCTGCCTCATCACAAACAGTTCATTGAACTGAACCGTATGCCCCACATCGCACATGCAACTAAAATCTGAACCGTGTTTGATGTATCCGCCATCGGAAACGTTTTGCATCTTTTTGATGGTTTTTTTACATCACCGTTTGCGATTAATGCATTGCACACAGTTTCGTCGAAGGGTCTTTGATTGTAGTGTCGCGTTAGCAGCATCCTACAGTTGTGTTTGTTTACCCATCGTATGCTATTTTCTCGAGAGACGCCACTTGTGAAATCTACGGCCCCCGGGTCTATCTTTTATCATATTGCTTTCAGATCTATCTTTTATCATATTTGTTTTCAGATCTATTATTCGAAAAACCCAAAAATACCTTGCTGCACTTTTTCTTTACTTATTTTATTTCGCGTTTTATTCAGATCTATTTATCCAATCTCATACAAACCAATCAATCTTTTTACCATGGAGGGATTGACAACCCCTCTTACGCGTCGGGTTGCAACTATTTGTTCTTTGTGTGCAGGTACCGTTTACATAGTGTTTCTTGGTTCTCCTACTGGATTGATACCTTGGTTTCATAACTGAGGGAAATACTTACCGTAGCTGTGCTGCATCATCCCTTCCTCTTTGGGGAAATACCGACGCAGTCTAAGCCACGTTAGGGGCGCGCCCCCCAGGCTTGTGGGCCCCTCTGGACCCCCTAACCCTAATCTCAGCTCCATAAATACCCAAATATTCTCCGTATACTAGAGGGCACACCAAAAATACTTTTCCACCGCCGCAAGCTTCTGTTCTCGTGAGATCCCATCTTGGGGCCTTTTCAGGCACTCTCCCGGAGGGGAATTCGATCACGGAGGGCCTCTACACCAATCTTGCTGCCTTTCTGATGATGTGTGAGTAGTTTACCACAGACCTATGGATCCATAGCTAGTAGCTAGATGGCTTATTCTCTCTCTTTAATCTTCAATACAATGTTCTCCTTGATGTTCTTGGAGTTCTATTCGATGTAACCTTCTTTTGCGGTGTGTTTGTTGAGATCCAATGAATTGTGGGTTTATGATCAGATTATCTATGAATATTATTTGAGTCTTCTCTGAACTCTTTTATGCATGATTAAGATAGCTTTGTATTTCTCTTCGATCTATTGATTTGGTTTGGCCAACCTGATAGATCTATCTTGTAATGGGAGATGTGCTTTGTTTTGGGTTCAATCTTGCGGTGTCCTCACCCAGTGACAGTAGAGGTAGCGTGGCACGTATTTATATTGTTGCCATTAAGGATAAAAATATGTTTTTTTTACCATATTGCTTGGATCTATCCCTCTACATCATGTCATCTTGCTAAAGGCGTTACTCCGTTCTTGTTAACTTAATACACTAGATGCATGGTGGATAGCGGTCGATGTGTGGAGTAATAGTAGTAGATGCAGGCAGGAGTCGGTCTACTTGTCACGGACGTGATGCCTATATTCATGATCATTACCTTGGATATTGTCATAACTATGCACTTTTCTATCAATTGCTCAACAGTAATTTGTTTACCCATCGTATGTGTTCTTTCAAGAGAGAAGCCTCTAGTGAAACCTATGGCCCCCGGGTCTATTTTCCATCATATTATTTTCAGATCTATAAAACCAAAAATACAAAAATACCTTGCTACAATTTATTTATCTTTATTTTATTAGCACTTTTATTTATCTTTTATACCTATCTCTATCAGATATCACTCTTGCTAGTGACCGTGAAGGGACTGACAACCCCTTTTTCGCGTTATGTGCAAGTGTTTGTTAGTTTGTGTAGGTGCATCTATTGGAGACCCTTGTGTTCCTACTACTGGATTGATACCTTGGTTCTTAACTAAGGGAAATACTTATCTCTACATTGCTGCATCACCCTTTCCTCTTCAAGGGAAAAATCAACGCAAGCTCAAGAAGTAGCACCGCCGTGTAGATTCCATCAACTGCATGCTTCCAAACAATGTCGTCCTCGGCCTAGTGGTCAAGTTGGAAGTCATTCACAAACATCCATAGGGAGAAAATTTCCCGGATGTGGTCACCAGAAACGACGATGTTGAGCTTGATCTTTACCTTCTATGCGTTCCCTTGCAAGATGATCAACGGGTTTTTCAATTGTGGAGCGCTTCTAGCGTCGGTTATGACGCGGGCGCGTGGCGTCATCGCCTGAATCTGCTACACCTTGAATCGAATTCTTATGTCATTTGTCTACTAGCCAGGCGTCTTCCATGATGCATTATCTTGTTATGATGTCAGATAGCTCAGGGAATGTTCTAACGCGTCTTCGAGGCAAGGTATTTGTGATTCCTCCGTCGTAGCAATTATATTGGAACAACGCTAAGGCCTGTGGGTGACTAGTAGTGTCGAGGCAAGGTATTTGTGTTCAATCTTTGTACCGGAACCTCAGATTGGTACCTGTGGGTGACTAGTAGTGTTGATTACATCTTGTAGTTGATTACTATATGGTTTATTTGGTGGAAGATTATATGTTCAGATCCATTATGCTATTTAATACCACTCTGATCTTGAGCATGATTATCATTTGTGAGTAGTTACTTTTGTTCTCGAGGTCACGGGAGAAGTCATGTTGCAAGTAATCATGTGAATTTGATATGTGTTCGATATTTTGATGATATGTATGTTGTGATTCCCTTAGTGGTGTCATGTGAACGTCGACTACATGACACTTCACCATATTTGGGCCTAAGGGAATGCATTGTGGAGTAGTTATTAGATGATGGGTTGCTAGAGTGATAGAAGCTTAAACCCTAGTTTATGGGCTACTTTGTAAGGGACCGATTTGGACCCATATGTTTAATGCTATGGTTAGATTTTATCTTAATACTTTTCTCGTAGTTGCGGATGCTTGCGAGGGGGTTAATCATAAGTGGGAGGTTTGTTCAAGTAAGAACAGCACCCAAGCACCGGTCCACCCACATATCAAATTATCAAAGTAGCAAACACGAATCAAACCAACATGATGAAAGTGACTAGATGAAATTCTCGTGTACCCTCAAGAACACTTTGCTTAATATAAGAGACCATTTTGACCTGTCTTTTTCCACAAAAGGATTGGGCTACCTTACTGCACTTTATTTACCGTT
This sequence comes from Thinopyrum elongatum, assembly GCA_011799875.1. Taxonomy (NCBI): domain Eukaryota; kingdom Viridiplantae; phylum Streptophyta; class Magnoliopsida; order Poales; family Poaceae; genus Thinopyrum; species Thinopyrum elongatum. The sequence goes on along the minus strand of CM022303.1, from coordinate 492,156,473 downwards.
ACCGTTACTTGTCCGTTACAAATTATCTTGCTATCAAACTACCCGTTATCGACTATTTCAGTGCTTGCAGAAAATACCTTGCTGAAAACCACTTGTCATTTCCTTCTGCTCCTCGTTGGGTCTTCGATTAGTGGCTTCTTTCGAGAAAAATAGCATACGGTGGGTAAACAAATTACTATTGGGCAATTGATAGAACTTCAAATAATTATGACGATATCCAGGCAATGATCATTATATAGGCATCACGTCCAAGATTAGTAGACCGACTCCTGCCTGCATCTACTACTATTACTCCACACATCGACCGCTATCCAGCATGCATCTAGTGTATTAAGTTCATGAAAAAATGGAGTAATGCAATAAGAACGATGACATGATGTAGACAATATCTATTCATGTAGGAATTGTTATCCTTATAGCAACGATACATACATGTCATGTCCCCTTCTGTCACTGGGATTGAGCACCGTAAGATCGAACCCATCACAAAGCACCTCTTCCCATGGCAAGAAAAATCGATCTAGTCGGCCTAACGAAACCAAAGATTCGAAGAAGAAATACGAGGCTATAAGCAATCATGCATATAAGAGATCAAAACTCAAATAACTTTCATGGATAAAATAGATCTGATCATAAACTCAAAGTTCATCGGATCCCAACAAACACACCGCAAAAAGAGTTACATCAAATAGATCTCCAAGAGACCATTGTATTGAGGATCAAAAGAGAGAGAGGAAGCCATCTAGCTACTAACTACGGACCCATAGGTCTACAATGAACTACTCACGCATCATCGAAGAGGCACCAATGAGGATGATGAACCCCTCCGTGATGGTGTCTAGATTGGATCTGTGGTTTTTGAAACTTGCGGCGGATGGAATTGTGTTTCGTTGACTCCCTTAGGGTTTTTGGATTTTCGGGGTATTTATAGAGCAAAGAGGAGGTGCGGGAGGCGACCGAGGTGGGCACAACCCACCAGGGCGTGCCTGGGCCCCCAGGCGCACCCAGGTGGGTTGTTCTCCCCTCGGAGCCCCCCTCTGGTACTTCCTTGGCCCATCGTGTGTCTTCTGGTCCAAAAAAATTCTCCAAAAAGTTTCGCTGTGTTTGGACTTCGTTTGGTATTGATTTTCGGTGAAGCGAAAAATAGCAACTGGCACTGGGCACTATGTCAATAGGTTAGTCCCAAAAAATGATATAAAGTTGCTATAAAATGATTGTAAAACATCCAAGTATGATAATATAACAACATGGAACAAGCAAAAATTATAGATACGTTCGAGACATATCAATAATCTATGCATAGGGGTCTATGCACGTTTTCGTCCTATGTTCTCCGATAGAAACTTTGGAGTGATTCTTTGTTGCACGTTGAGGGATTCCCATATGATTTAATTATGTTATCATTGTTGAGATACTTTGCACTAGTGAAAGTATGAACCCTAGGCCTTGTTTTCAAGCATTGCAATACCGTTTTTGCTCACTTTTACTACTAGTGCACGCTGTTTTTATATTTTCAGATTACAAAAACCTATATCTACTATCCATATTACACATGTATCACCATCTCTTCGCCGAACTAGTGCACCTATAGAATTTACCATTGTATTGGGTGTGTTGGGGACACAAGAGACTCTTTGTTATTTGGTTGTAGGGTTGTTTGAGAGAGACCATCTTCATCCTACGCCTCCCACGGATTGATAAACCTTAGGTCATCCACTTGAGGGAAAATTGCTACTGTCCTACAAAACTCTGCGCTTGGAGGCCCAACACGAGTCTACAAGAAGAAGATTGCATAGTAGACATCAAGCTCTTTTCTGGCGCCGTTACCGGGGAGGTGAGTTCTTGAAGGTATATCTTTAGATCTTGCAATTGAATCTTTTAGTTTCTTGTTTATCACTAGTTTGGTCTATAAAAGAAAACTACAAAAAAATGGAACTGAGGTTGCCTCATTGATACGTCTCCAACGTATCTATAATTTATGAAGTATTCATGTTGTTATACTATCATTCTTGGATGTTTTACAATCATTTTATAGCAACTTTATATAATTTTTTGGGACTAACCTATTGACATAGTGCCCAGAGCCAGTTGCTGTTTTTTGCTTGTTTTTTACATCACAGAAAATCAATATCAAACGGAGTCAAACACAGCGAAAAATTTTGGAGAATTTTTTTGGACCAGAAGACACAGGATGGGCTAGAAAAGTACTAGAGGGGAGGCCCGAGGTGGGCACAACCCACCTGGGTGCCCCCAGGAGCCCAGGCGCGCCCAGGGGGGTTGTGCCCCCCTCGGTGACCTCCCGCACCGCCTAGTCGCCCTATAAATTGTCAAATATTCCAAAAACCCTCGAGGTAACCCTAGATCAGAAGTTCCGCCGCCGCATGCCTCTGTAGCCACGAAAAACCAATCTAGACCCCGTTCCGGCACCTTGCTGGAGGGGGAAATCATCACCGGAGGCCATCTTCATCACCCCGGCGGCCACCATGATGAGGAGGGAGTAGTCCACCCTCGGGGCTGAGGGTTTGTACCAGTAGCTATGTGTTTAATCTCTCTCTCTTGTGTTCTTGAGATGTCACGATCTTGATGTATCGCGGGCTTTGTTAATATAGTCAGATCATATGGTGTTTTCCTCTCTCTATCTTGTGATGAATTGAGTTTTCCCTTTGAGATTTCGTTTTATTGGATTGAATACTTTTATGGATTTGAGAACACTTTATGTATGTCTTGCTATGAATACCCGTGGTGACAATGGGGTATCATATTGATTCACCTGATATGTGTTTTGGCACTCAACTCGCGGATTCCCGAGGTGACATTGGGGTAATCTATGCATAGGGGTTGATGCACATTCTCGTCTTTGTTTCTCCAATAGAAATCTTGGGGCGCTCTTTGAGGTTCTTTGTGTTGGATTGAGTATTATGAATCTGAAATTGTTTGATGTGTATCGTATAATTAACTCATGGATACTTGTAGTGACATTGGAGTATCTAGGTGACATTAGAGTTGGTTGATGCGTATCATATGGTGTTATTTTAGTACGAACTCTTGGATAGATCGAACAGAAAGAATAAATTTGTGTTATTTTAGTACGGACTCTTGAATAGATCGAACGGAAAGAATAACTTTAAGGTGGTTTCGTACCCTACAAACAATTTCTTCTTATGTTCTCCGCTAGATAAGAACTTTGGAGTGATTCTTCATCGCATGTTGAGGGATGGTTATATGATCCAATTAGATTAGCATTGTTGATAGATTGCACTAGCGAAAGTACGGACCCTAGGCCTCATTTTCAAGCATTGCAATACCATTTGTGCTCCGTTTTATCAATTGCTACCTTGCTGTTTTTTATTGTTCCTCTTACAAAAATAAATATCTACTATCTTTACTATACTTGTATCACCATCTCTTCACCAAACTCGTGCACCTATACAATTTACCATTGTATTTGGTGTGTTGGGGACACAAGAGACTTTTTATTATTTGGTTGCAGGGTTGTTTGAGAGAGACCATCTTCATCCTACATCTTCGGGTATGATAGAACAACTGCTAGCTAATCCTTATGTAGGAGATGGAACCAAACTTCCTGGTATGCACTTGATCTATGTGGATGAAATTTGTGGATTATTTAAGCTTGAAGGTTTGCTCGAAGATGAAGCTAAGAAGAAGGTTTTCCCTTTATCTTTGAAGGGAAAAACATTGACATGGTATAGGCTATGCATTGATATTGGATCTTGGAACTGGAATCGATTGAAATTGGAATTTCACCAAAAAATTTATCATATGCATCTAGTTCATCATGATCAGAATTATATATATAATTTTAGGCCTCATGAAGGAGAAATTATCGCTCTAGCTTGGGGGAGGCTTAAGACAATGTTATATTCATGCCCCAATCATGAGCTCTCGAGAGAAATTATTATTCAGAACTTTTATGCTCGGCTTTCTCATGATGATCAATCCATGCTCGATACTTCTTGTACTGGTTCTTTTATGAAGAAGACTATTGAATTCAGGTGGGATCTTTTAGAAAGAATTAAATGCAACTCTAAAGATTCGGAACTTGATGAAGGTAAAGAGTGAGGTATTAAGCTTGAGTTTGATTGTGTTAAATCTTTTATGAATACCGATGCTTTTCACAAGTTTAGCACTAAATATGGACTTGACTCTGAGATAGTCGCCTCTTTTTGTGAATATTTTACTACTCATGTTGATCTCCCTAAGGAGAAGTGGTTCAAATATCATCCACCTATTAAAGAAGAAATTAAAGAACCGGTCATAGTTAAAGATGAAACTATCATTTACAATGTTGATCCAGTTGTGCCTACTGCTTATCTTGAAAGACCACCTTTACCTGTTAGGATAAAGGAACATGCTAAGGTTTCAACTGTGGTTCGCAAAAGTAATATTAAAGCACCTAAACCTTCTGAGCAAATTAAAGTAGAACCTAGTGTTGCTATGGTTAAAGATCCCCTGGTGGAAAATATTGATGGGCATGTTATTTACTTCTGTGATGAAGCTGCTAGAATTGCTAAACCCGATGAAAAAGATAAACATAGACATGTTATTGGCATGCCTGTTGTCTCAGTTAAAATAGGAGATCATTGTTATCATGGTTTATGTGACTTAGGTGCTAGCGTGAGTGCTATTCCTTTTAGCTTATACCAAGAAATTATGGATGACATAGCACCCGCTGAAATAGAAGACATAGATGTTACTATTAATATAAACTTGCTAATAGAGACACCATCACACCACTTGGGATTGTTAGAGATGTTGAAGTCTTGTGGGAAAATAAAATACCCTGCTGATTTTCTAGTTCTTGGTTCCCCACAAGATGACTTTTGTCCCATTATCTTTGGTAGACCTTTCTTGAACACCGTTAATGCTAAAATAGATTGTGAGAAACAAATTGTCGGTGTTAGCTTTGGTGATGAGTCTCATGAGGTTAATTTCTCCAAGTTTAGTAGACAACCTTATAAGAAAGAATTACCTAGTAAGGATGAAATAATTGGTCTTGCTTCTATTGCTGTGCCTCCTACTGATCCACTAGAACAATATTTGCTAGACCAGGAAAATGATATGCATATGCATGAAAGAAATGAAATAGATAAAATTTTCTTTGAACAACGACCTCTGCTCAAACACAATTTTCCTATTGAAACTCTAGGAGGTCCTCCTCCACCTAAAGGTGATCCTGTGTTTGAATTAAAACAATTGCCTGACACTTTGAAATATGCTTATCTCGATGAGAAAAAGATATATCCTGTTATTATTAGTGCTAACCTTTCAGAACATGAAGAAGAAAGATTATTGAAAATTCTGAAGAACCACCGTGCTGTAATACCCTGGATTTTGCCCATTTCTTTTTTCTTTTGATTTTGGTTTGGATTCGCTTTTTGTGGCTTAGTAGCCTCGCAACCTGGAGGGATCACCCTTCATTTCTCTTCCTGAGTGGCTTGCCAACCTCAAAACCATCCCAAGACCTTGCCATTTCCATCTTGGACCAATCCCAATATTCTTTTCTTGGGAATATTCCTTTTTCTATTAAAGGAATAACCTTGTTTATCCTGGGTTGTGAAGCAACCCACATTTCCATCATTCCCAAGATTCCCAAATAAATCTCATAAATTGTTTGTGTCAGATCTTCCACAAATATGTCAAACCCTTCCTTGACATGTTCAAAAATATTTCACCAATATTCCTTTTCTGATTCTGCCCTAGCTGTCAAGTTGAGAAGCAAGTACCCTTTATATTTGCTTGCTTGGTCTCAAACTTTTTGGGCATTCTTTCCTATCCATATCATTGCCACATGCCAAAATTCAACTTCATTTGGATATTGAATCTCCCTTGGCAAATTTCCAAAGTTTCTAGTCAGCTGGAATCTTTGTGAAGCAAGTGCTAGCTAGGAGTATCCAAATGAGTTGAAATTTTGCAAGCATCTTTATATGCTCAAATCATGACTCTCCACCAAGTTTCAACCCTATACAATCATCTATGTGAGCACAACACTAAATATTTGTTTCTGGTCATTATTTTGGATTGTGAAGCAACTATATTTTATGTTGCTCCATAATTTCTAAAATTTTACCAGGACATTCTCCTACCGATATAAACTGTCTCCACAAAATTTGGGCTCATTTCGTCTTCCCAATAATTCCCTAGATTTTTTCTAAGATTCTGGTGAGAGAGGATAGCTATGAAGGAAGTACCATTTTGGCTTGTCCAAATGGCATGAAACTTTTATGGCACTCTCATATGACCAAATCATCATGCTATACCATATTTCAGCCCAATTGGTACTCCATGTGAGTGGCAGATCAAGATTGAGTTTCTGGACCAGATTGGTCAGTTGCAAAGCAACTATATTAAATCTTGGTCCATTTCTTTCCAAATTTCACAGGATTGTAGTCCTTTCTACCTTAAACCTCCCAGACATCACACTTGGCTCTTATCCCTTTCCTGTTGATCACAGTCTCATGCAATAGTTGGATGCAGTAAACTTCAGAGGATCATTCACATCCAACCACAGTGTGTTTCTTTGAGCCATCACCTCTCTGGAACTATTACCTGGAAGGACAACACTCTGGACATGACTTGGCACGCCAGGGTACACCGCGTGCGCCAGTGCATGTGGTGACCACGCGGCTGGCATGCCAATGCACGCGCTCTATGCATTGGGGCTCTCAGTTTCGTCTGTTCCTTCGCTCCCTTGCCACCTCTTCATGTCCAGGGGCTTCCCCTCGTTGTTGCCTTCGCTCTAGACCCATCGCCCCCTCCGGATTCCTCCTCGCCACGCAAGAACGATGAACGCCGCCATACATACTCTGTTCATCTACAGCCGCTGCCATATACGGACAAGCTCGAGCCTTCCGGAGCACGCCTGAACCCTCTCCCCTCCTCCGTGAAGCTTCCCGGCACCGGAACCCGACAGCCACGACGCCTGCAGCTCCAGTGCACGGCTAAGATCGTCGCCGTGGCCGTCCTTATCGCCTCACTTCGCCGCGCCTATATATAGGCCCCCGAGTCCCTCTCGACCGCACCACCAGCTCCACCGTCCTCCTCTGGCCCTCCCCAACCTCTCGCCCGAGCTCCGGAGCCCTCCCTCGCCGCCCATGGCCGCCTCGGTCCCCGCCGGCCACCGCGAGCCGTCGCGGCTGCGGCTTTCCCCGGCGCTTGCTCTACCTCTGGTTGGACGCGGCGCACATCCCCGGAGCCTCCACTGCCCTCACCTCGGCCGGAGGTGGCCTGTGCCGCCGGGGGTCGTTGCCGGCGTGTGTCGGCCTCGTCTCTGCTCCCACGTGGTGCCGCGGCCATGCCCCTCCCCGGCGCCCGCAGACCGTCCAGGTGGACGAGCCATTCCTTCCCGCGCCCGCCGATGCTCTTCGCTTGGCCGGAGCTGGCCGGAGCCGCCCGGCCCGTCGTCGGCAGCGCGCTGCCCCCCATGTTTCCTCTACTTCATCGGGAGGGAAACGACGACCTCGCCCAACTGGCCAGGCAGGCCCCACCACCCCTCGGGACCCACCAGTCAGCCTAACAGGGCGTTGACCCGGCCCGGTGACGTGGATAAGTGGAGACGTACTCCACGGAGTACGTTTTCCCTTAACGAAAGCGTATTTTCAGAATGCGCTTTCTATTTAAACCCAGCCGGCTGAAACGGTTAAATAGTGGATGTTCGTCGGTTAACAGCAGAAAAACACATTTTCTATTTATTTTTATGTCTAAACAACGAACGGCCACAACTTTTTACCCGTAACTCCGATCGAGTTGATTCCAAAGCCCACTTCTTCGTCTCTTCGAGGCCGTCATGTTGGTATCATTTTCATAATGTTTTGACACTGTGAAAATGACCATTTTTCCCTTGCCCGTAAACAGCCCCTCCGGGAGAGAACTGTTTCCGGCAACTCTTTCCGCGGACTCTCCGCACTCCTTCCCGATGGTCCCTTCATCCCCAGGCAAGCCACAACTCTCATCTGCATAATTGTACTGCAATATCATAGTCACACTAATTACTTTAATAGCAAGTATGAAGTATCTATGAAATGAATTGGATTATGCACTGCTGGAGTTAATTCTTGGATAGGTGACTACCATGCTGAGTACCGGATTACTAGTGACTAGTAGTTTACCCACTTGTTGATACTAAGATGTTGAGATTACCGTCTATGATTATTCTGGATTTCATCCGGCAGTTCGTGGAGATGAGTTAGTAGCAGTGGCTTAAGCATACTGGTTACCGGGTTTCTAGCCGGATATCGTTTTGACGTGGACTACTATATCGGAGTGTCAGCCATGATAGAGATTATTCGGAGATTAGATACTTCATGGTTGATCCAGGGCCACCTGTCCGGACTTATCCGTGCAGCCACATTTGCCGGTATGGGACAGCCTTGACTTGGTCTTATCGCGTGCTCTTTCACCGGTACCACCCGACAGGGAAGGTTATGCGTGCGCGCTACCCTGGCCCGGTAGGCGGCGATAATCTTGTGAGCCCAGTTGAGTTTTATGGTACCAGGTCCCCGTTTGGGATAGTTTGTTGGCCACGACGGTGGCAGGTGTCACGCAGTGACACAGGGGCCACCCAGGGCAGGACTCCGGGGGAGGATGATTGCCGGTGGTACGATGGGCGAGTCACGGGTCAGGCGGGTTTCATTGGAGCAACGCTGGTCCACCCGAATGGGATCACTAGGTTAGGTGCTCCATGGTGTGGGTAAAGTGCGCAGCCTCTGCAGAGTGTAAAATCTATTCGAATAGCCATGTCCATGGTATTGGACAGTCCGGCCAGACCTCTTTAGGTGGTCAACCATAGTAGTGATAATGATGAAAGAACTTGTTGTAAGATTGGAAGTACTCGGTGGATTGTGAGTATTCTGAAGGTTGTGAGGCAACCCGGAAGGGAGTATGTTGGTCAGACTTGTCGCGCAGATGGAATCAGGTATATGATATGTTAGCCATGGGATGGCTATGAGATGAGTGGTCGGATGACCACATGTTTTGGATTGGATTTGGAATAGATTCAGATTGGATCCTGAGATTATTCGGAGTATGGATAAAATATGCTCTATCTTACTGCATTTACTTCAGTAGCTACCTTACTAGATAGCCATGCTTGTTAATCTTGACTGCTATGATGTTGTCTTGCCTTAATATTGATGTTTGCTGTGAGCTTGCGAGTACATTCCAAGTACTCACCTGGCGTGTCATGCCAGTTTGCAGGTCATGCCATGATTGCTTGCTTGTCGAGGATCCCGAGTTTGCGACCTAGGATACGCGTTCTAACCAGAGTCCCTGCAGAGTGGAGTCCATCACCGCCGTCGCTGTTCCGCTGCCGAGAGAGTTACTCCGCTGTTAGCATAGAGCTACCCGGGCAGGCATAGTGTCGCCGTGCCGATGTAATCCTTGTACCCTTTGTAACCATATTCATTGTAATAAAGAGCTGATTTGTTCTATGCCAATAGTGCCGTATTCCAGAGGACTTGTCCTTGGGCTGGAATACGGGGCGTTCCAGTCTTCTCTGAGCCGGGGTGCCACACGTGCTACTATTGGATATACTCTTGATGATCTTAAGGGCATTAGTCCCACTCTATGTCAGCACAAGATTAATATGGAGCCTGATGCTAAACCCGTTGTTGATCATCAACGACGTTTGAATCCTAAGATGAAAGAAGTGGTAAGAACTGAAATACTAAAACTTTTGGAAGCAGGTATAATCTATCCCATAGCTGATAGTAGATGGGTAAGTCCTGTTCATTGTGTCCCTAAGAACGGAGGTATTACTGTTGTTCCTAATGATAAAAATGAACTTATTCCACAAAGAATTGTTACTGGTTATAGAATGGTAATTGATTTTAGATAATTAAATAAAGCAACTAGAAAAGATCAGTACCCTCTGCCTTTTATTGATCAAATGTTGGAAAGATTATCTAAGCACACATACTTTTGCTTCCTTGATGGATATTCTGGTTTTCCTCAAATACCTGTTTCACAACCTGATAAAGAGAAAACCACCTTCACTTGCCCTTTTGGAACTTATGCTTATAGACGTATGCCTTTTGGTTTATGAAATGCACATGCTATCTTTCAAAGATGTATGACTGCTATATTCTCTGATTTTTGTGAAAAGATAGTTGAGGTTTTTATGGATGATTTTTTTGCTTATGGAACTTCTTTTGATGATTGCTTAAGCAACCTTGATCGAGTTTTGCAGAGACGTGAGCAAACTAATCTTGTTTTGAATTGGGAGAAGTGCCACTTTATGGTTAATGAAGGTATTTTCTTGGGGCATAAGATTTCTGAACGAGGTATTGAGGTGGATAAAGCTAAAGTTGATGCAATTGAGAAAATGCCATGTCCTAAAGATATTAAAGCTATTCGTAGTTTCCTTGGTCATGCTGGTTTCTATAGGATATTTATTAAGGACTTCTCTAAAATTTCTAGGCCTCTTACAAATCTTTTACAAAATGATGTTCCATTTGTGTTTGATGATGATTGTGTAGAAGCCTTTGAAACACTTAAGAAAGCCTTAACTTCTGCACCTATTGTTCAACCACCTGATTGGAATTTACCTTTTGAAATTATGTGTGATGCTAGTGATTATGTTGTTGGTGTTGTTCTAGGACAAAGAGTTGATAAGAAATTAAATGTTATTCATTATGCTAGCAAAACTCTAGATAGTGCCCAAAGAAATTATGCTACTACTGAAAAAGAATTCTTAGCAGTTGTATTCACTTGTGACAAATTCAGATCTTATATTGTTGATTCCAAAGTAATTGTTCATACTGATCATGTTGCTATAAAATATCTTATGGAAAAGAAAGATGCTAAACCTAGACTCATTAGGTGGGTTCTTTTGCTACAAGAATTTGATTTACATATTACTGATAGAAAAGGAGCTGAGAACCCGTAGCTGATAACTTGTCTAGGTTAGAGAATATTCTTGATAACCCACTACCTATTGATGATAGCTTTCGTGATGAGCAATTAGCTGCAATAAATGTTTCTCATAATACTCCTTGGTACGCTGACTATGCTAATTACATTGTTGCTAAATATATACCACCAAGTTTTACATATCAACAAATGAAAAAAATTCTTCTATGATTTAAGACATTACTTTTGGGATGACCCACATCTTTATAAAGAAGGAGTAGATGGTATTATTAGACATTGTGTACCTGAGCATGAACAGGAACAAATCCTAAGGAAATGTCACTCCGAAGCTTATGGAGGGCATCATGCGGGAGATAGAACTGCTCACAAGGTATTGCAATCTGGTTTTTATTGGCCTACTCTCTTCAAGGACGCCCGTAAGTTTGTTTATCTTGTGATGAATGCCAAAGAATTGGTAATATCGGTAAGCGTCAGGAAATGCCTATGAATTATTCATTTGCTGTTGAACCATTTGATGTTTGCGGTTTTGATTATATGGGACCTTTTCCTTCCTCTAATGGGTATACACAAATTTTGGTTGCTGTTGATTATGTTACTAAGTGGGTAGAAGCTATTCCAACTAGTAGTGCTGATCATAACACTTCCATTAAAATGCTTAAAGAAATTATTTTCCCAAGGTTTGGAGTCCCTATATATTTAATGACTGATGGTGGTTCACACTTTATTCATGGTGCTTTCCATAAAATGCTTGCTAAATATGATTTTAACCATAGAATTGCATCACCCTATCATCCTCAATCTAGTGGTCAAGTTGAACTTAGCAATAGAGAAATAAAACTAATATTACAAAAAACTTTCAATAGGTCCCGAAAGAATTGGTCTAAGAAATTAGATGATGTACTTTGGGCCTATAGAACATCATATAAAAATCCTATGGGTATGTCTCCGTACAAAATGGTTTATGGAAAAGCTTGTCATTTGCCTCTTGAGTTAGAACATAAAGCATATTGGGCAATTAAAGAACTTAACTACGATTTCAAACTTGCCGGTGAAAATAGGTTATTTGATATTAGCTCACTAGATGAATGGAGAACCCAAGCTTATGAAAATGCCAAATTATTTAAAGAAAAAGTTAAAAGATGGCATGATGCTACTTCTTGTGCTTGCGTTGATTTTTCCCTTGAAGAGGAAAGGGTGATGCAGCAAAGTAGAGATAAGTATTTCCCTCAGTTAAGAACCAAGGTATCAATCCAGTAGGAGGCACAAGCAAGTCTCCAATCTATGCACCTGCACAAACTAACAAACACTTGCACACAACGCGAAGAAGGGGTTGTCAATCCCTTCATGGTCATGAACAAGAGTGAGATCTAATAGAGACAGGTATAAAAGATAAATAAAAGAGCAAACTAAATTTAATATAAATAAATTGCAGCAAGGTACTTTTGGTTTTTTTTTGGTTTATAGATCTGAAAATATATGATGGAAAATAGACCCGGTGGCCATAGGTTTCACTAGAGGCTTCTCTTTTGAAAGAAAACATACGGTGGGTAAACAAATTACTATTGAACAATTGATAGAAAAGCGCATAATTATGACGATATCTAAGGCAATGATCATGAATATAGGCATCATGTCCGTGACAAGTAGACCGAAACGATTCTGCATCTACTACTATTACTCCACACATCGACCGACTCCTGCCTGCATCCAGAGTATTAAGTTCATAAGAACAAAGCAACGCTTTAAGTAAGATGACATGATGTAGAGGGATAAACTCAAGCAATATGACATAAACCCCATATTTTTATCCTTGATGGCAACAATACAATACGTGCCTCGCTACCCCTTCTGTCACTAGGTGAGGACACTGCAAGATTGAACCCAAAACAAAGCACCTCTCTCATTGCAAGAAAAACCAATCTGGTTGGCCAAACCAAACCGATAGTTCGAAGAGAAATACAAAGATATCTTAATCATGCATAAAAGAGTTCAGAGAAGACTCAAATAATATTCATAGATAATCTGATCACAAATGCACAATTCATCGAATCTCAACAAACACACCGCAAAAGAAGATTACCTCGGATAGAACTCCAAGAACATCGAGGAGAACATGGTATTGAAGATCAAAGAGAGAGAAGAATCCATCTAGCTACTAGCTATGGACCCATAGGTCTGTGGTAAACTACTCACGCTTCATTGGAAGGGCAGCAAGGTTGATGTAGAGGCCCTCCATGATCGAATCCCCCTCTGGTAGGGTACTGGAAAAGGCCCCAAGATGGGATCTCACGAGAACAGAGGCTTGCGACGACGGAAAAGTATTTTGGTGGACGCTTATGATGTTTGGGGAATATTTGAGAATTTATAGAGGTGGAACTAGGGTGAGAGGACTCCCGAGGGGCCCACAAGCCAGGGGCGCCCCCCCGGGGCGCGCCCTGAGGGCTTGTGGCCTCCTCGGGACTCTTATAGCCCTCTCTCCAAGTCACATAGGTGTCTTCTGGTCCAAGAAAAACCATCATAAAGTTTTATTCCGTTTGGACTCCGTTTGATATTCCTCTTCTGTAAAAGTCAAAAACAAGGAAAAGACAGAAACTGGCACTGGGCTCTAGGTTAATAGGTTAGTCTAAAAAATAATATAAAATAGCATATTAATGCATATAAAACATCCAAAACATATAATATAATAGCATGGAACAATAAAAAATTATAGATACGTTGGAGACGTATCACATGACAAAAGAATCCAAAAGCGGGAATTCAAAGTTGGGGAATATGTTCTTTTGTACAATTCTCATTTTAGATTCTTTGCAGGACAACTTCTCTCCAAATGGGAAGGACCATATATTATCGAAGAAGTTTATCGCTCTGGAGCTATCAAAATTAATAATGCCAAAGGTACTAACCCGAAGGTGGTCAATGGGCAAAGAATTAAGCACTATATCTCAGGTACGCCTATTAATGATGAAAGCAATATTATTCAAACCATGACACCAGAGGAACACATAAAAGAAACCTTCCGGAACACTCCAGAATCCTGAAAAAGAGGAGGTACGTGATACGGTAAGTAAACGGACTTCAAAAAATCCGTAAAAATATTTTCTGTCAGTTTTGGAATATTACAAAAATTAGGAAAATAAGAAATAACCTAGAAGGCAACCGCGGAGGGCACAAGCCACCAGGGTGCACCTGTCTTGCCTGGCGCGCCCAGGTGGGTTGTGCCCACCTCGGGAACCTACCCGACTCTGTTTTCCTCTCGTTTGCTTGTTTCCCAAGATAAAAAAATTCTTTATATACCCCCTGAACGTATTGACCACCGTATCACGGAGAAATCTTCTATTCTTCTTTCTTGCTGTTTTCTGACAGATCTAGACCGCCATGGCCACTCTGAGCTCCTCCAAGGACAAGTTCTTCGAAAGGGTAATCAACCCCTACTTGTGGGAGGTGATGAAACACCCTCAAACCATCGAGATGCATGAGGGGGTGCTCCACATCCGATATGTTCAAGGGCCCAAGAGGACGGGAACCATGGAGGCCAGGCTCGAAGCCATGGAGCAGGAGGTCTTCAAGTGCAAGGGGATTGTGGAGCGTGGACTCAATGCCAATCACCTCATGATTATGGATTTCAACCGTGATCACAAGGTGGATGGCCTGTCCATGAAGGACATCGTCTTCACCCTCAATGAGCAAATTAATTTTCTCCAAAGCCAAATCTATGATCTCCAAAATCAAGTCTTTGAATATGAGACAAGATTTAAAGGTATGAGTTTAGCTGCCAGTTGCAGGACTCGTGAGACTTGTTCTTCCTCTTATGATGGTGAGCCGCTGCCATGGAAGCCAGAGGATAAGCTCATTACTACCTCATCACCACCACCACCATCATCTTCCCCACCAAAGGAGACTTGAGTACATGGTATGGGCACTCCCCTTGGCTTGTGCCAAGCTTGGGGGAGGTTCCCCGGTATCGTATCACCACCACTTTCTTTGCCTTTATCTATCTTAGTTCAATCTTTAGTTATCCTATGATTTAGTTGAATAAAAGTTTAGTTCGATCTATTTTCGAGTGCTTTCTTAGTGATCTATCTATCTATCTATGTAATCATGTGCGAGATATATTATAAAGATTAGTTTGAGTTTTGTTTCTTTACTCTTATGTTTTAATAAAAAGAAAGGAAAATAAATGAAAAACATCATATGCTAATCTTATGGTAAGTAATGACATCACATAAGGAAAAGTATAAGTGGTAAAATTTATTGGAGATTGACAAACATAGCATTGGTCAATGATGCAATTCATGAAAGAATTAATAAGGGAAGAGAAGACTCTCATGCAAATACACTATCTTGGACATCTTTTATGATTGTGAGCCCCCATTAAATATTATATGTCAAAATTGTTGACGTTGGACAAGGAAGACAACGTAATTATTTATGTTTGTTCATATTCACATAGAAGTTATATTGTCATAGATCCTTCAACATGTGGTGCTTACCCAATATCTTTGCTAGCCAAAAACTCCACACTAAGTAGAGATACTACTTGTGCATCCAAAAACCCTTAAACCCAAAATCTTATTTTGAGATTCCACAATACCTACCTATGGATTGAGTAAGATCCTTCAAGTAAGTTGTCGTCGGTGCAATAAGGCAATAAAAATTGCTTCTAAATGTGTTGGATCATTTAGTGTAAGAGAAAATTGAGCATTGTACGAACTTGTGATGGCAAAGTAATGAAAGCGATGGACTACATAATAAAGGTTGCTATCATAAGGGGCAATATAACATGGCGTTCTTTTGCATTAAGGGATTTGGCATACAAATAAAAAGCGCATGGCAACCTCTGCTTCCCTCTGCGAAGGGCTTATCTTTTACTTTTATGTATTTACTTTCATGCAAGAGTCAAAGTATTCTTCCCTATTCCTTTTTATTTTCTCTTTTTGCAAGCATCATGTGGTGAGGAAAGATCTAGGCACATATATCCAGTTGGATATGAGTGAGCATGAGTTATTATTGTTGACATCACCCTTGAGGTGAATACGTTGGGAGGTGAAACTATAAGCCCCTATCTTTCTATGTGTCCGGTTGAAACTTTTTCCTCATGGGTATGCTGTGAGTGTTAGCAATCATAGAAGGTTAAATGATGGTTGAGTATGTGGACTTGCCAAAAGGCTCCGATACATGACCCTTCCTGAAAATATGATGAATTGTAGTTGGAAAGTTGACTGAGAACATAGTTTGTTGGTTTTCAATAAAGTTTATGCTTTATACTTCAATGTTGTGATGAATTGTTACTTGTTCATGAGAAGTTATATGATAAAAGTTGTATGATAAAGCTTTGTGATTAAGTTTGTTGCTGTAATGATAATAAGCATGATGCTACTATGTCCGTATTTTGTTTTTATCGACACTTCTCTCTCTCTAAGCATGTGGACATGTTTTTCGATATCGGTTTTTCGCTTGAGGACAAGCGAGGTCTAAGCTTGGGGGAGTTGATACGTCCATTTTGCATCATGATTTCCTACTATTATTTATAATGTTTTTATGCATAATAATGCTTTATGGAGTAATTCTAATGCCTTTTCTCTCGTAATATGCAAGGTTTACACAAAGAGGGAGAATGCCGGCAGCTGGAATTCTGGACCTGAAAAAGCTACGTCAGAGTTACCTATTCTGCACATCTCCAAATGAGCTGAAAATTTACGAAGAATTATTTTGGAATAAAAAAATTCTGGAGCAAATAACTACCGGAGGGGGCCACCTGGTGAGCACAAGACACCAGGGCGCGCCAGGCCCCCCAGGCGCGCCCTGGTGGGTTGTGCTCAGCCCAGCCCACCTACGGTGCCCATCTTCCGGTATATAGGTCATTTTAACCTAGAAAAAAAATAAGAAGATGACTTTCGGGACGGAGCGCTGCCGTCTCGAGGCGGAACTTGGGCAGGAGCACTTTTGCCCTCCGGCGGAGCGATTCCGCCGGGGGAACTTCCCTCCCGGATGGGGAAATCGAAGCCATCGTCATCACCAACAACCCTCTCATCTTTGGGAGGCCAATCTCCATCAACATCTTCATCAGCACCATCTCCTCTCAAACCCTAGTTCATCTCTTGTGTTCAATCTTTGTACCGGAACCTCAGATTGGTACATGTGGGTGACTAGTAGTGTTGATAACATCTTGTAGTTGATTACTATATGGTTTATCTGGTGGAAGATTATATGTTCAAATACATTATGCTATTTAATACCCCTCTGGTCTTGAGCATGATTATCATTTATGAGTAGTTACCTTTGTTCTTGAGGTCACGGGAGAAGTCATGTTGCAAGTAATCATGTGAACTTGATATGCGTTCGATATTTTGATGATATGTATGTTGTTATTCCCTTAGTGGTGTCATGTGAATGTCGACTACATGGCACTTCACCATATTTTTGCCTAAGGGAATGCATTGTGGAGTAGTTATTAGATGATGGGTTGCTAGAGTGACAGAAGCTTAAACCCTAGTTTATGCGCTACTTCGTAAGTGACCGATTTGGATCCAAATGTTTAATTCTATGGTTAGATTTTATCTTAATACTTTTCTCATAGTTGCGGATGCTTGCGAGGGGGTTAATCATAAGTGGGAGGTTTGTTCAAGTAAGAACAACACCCAAGCACCTGTCCACCCACATATCAAATTATCAAAGTAGCGAACACGAATCAAACCAACATGATGAAAGTGACTAGATGAAATTCTCGTGTACCCTCAAGAACGCTTTGCTTAATATAAGAGACCGTTTTGGCCTGTCCTTTGCCACAAAAGTATTGGGCCACCTTACTGCACTTTATTTACCATTACCGTTACTTGTCCGTTACAAATTATCTTGCTATCAAACTACCTGTTACCGACTATTTCAGTGCTTGCAGAAAATACCTTGCTAAAAACCACTTGTCATTTCCTTCTGCTCCTCGTTGGGTTCAACACTCTTACTTATCGAAAGGACTATGATTGATCCCCTATACTTGTGGGTCATTAGATATCTATGGTGACAATGGGATGTTCTATTGATTCACTTGATGTATGTCTTGGCACTCAACTCGCGGATTCCGAGGTGACATTAGGGTAATCTATGCATAGGGGTTGATGCATATTTTCGTCCCATGTTCTTCGATAGAAACTTTGGAGTGATTCTTTGTTTCACGTTGATGGATTGCCATATGATTTAATTATGTTATCATTGTTGAGAGACTTTGCACTAGTGAAAGTATGAACCCTAGGCCTTGTTTTCAAGCATTGGAATACCATTTTTGCTCACTTTTACTACTAATTACCTTGCTGTTTTTATATTTTCAGATTGCAAAAACCTATATCTAGACTTCAGTGATGCCAAACACTCTTTGGGCTCTGAGTGTTTTGGGCTTTGTCCTCGCAAGGATTCTCTCTCAAAGGCTTCGGAGGTGGGTTGCTCTCAAACGACAAAAGCCATGCACTAACTCTGAGCAGCCACCAATTTATGGTGTAGGGGGTGGGCTATTTATAGCCAGGAGGCAACCCGACATGCTTTGTCCGAAATGACCCTGGGTCACTAAGGAACCGACACATGTCTAACGGTCAGATTTCAAATACACGCGATAGCTTGACTTGAGCTACTAGCAAAGCTGACTCATCCAACTCTGGATAAGATTTTCTCTCATTTGTCTTCACTCGAAGACATAGGATTTTGGTTGAGCATCACATCAGTCTTCTGACTTTGTTCACCTGGACCCCACTTGATAGTTCGGTTGTTCCTATGACTCAAGAAAGAAGAAAATGAAACTGTGAAAGAAACTATGTCTTCGCACTCCATTGTCTTCAAGTGAATGTCTTCACACGTCATTATCTTCGACATGAATGTCTTCACGAACCACCATTGCCTTGAATGTCTTCATACAATTTTAGGGGTCATCTCCGATGGGTAAACCGAATCAATGGGGGACTACTACCTTTGTTCTCCTGTGAATCTCACAAGCACATTAGTCCCTCAACCACGTTTGTTGTCAATACTCCAAAACCAACTAGGGGTGGCACTAGATGTGCTTACAATCTCCCCCTTTTTGGTGATTGATGACAAACTGGTTGAAGTTTTCAACGGGGATAAAAATATGTGAAAGTTAAAGTATGTGGTCATTGGCTTCATGAAGTTGAAAGGGCTCCCCCTGAAGATGTGCATATAAGTAATTTGCCTTTGAATGCAAATGCACATTGCAGGTTTTGCTTTGTGGAGATCTCTTTCTGTTCATGAAGTCAAATCATCGTGCATACAAAATGTATTGAAGATAATGACATGCACAATGAAAAATGGGCGTCTAGAATGATTTCATGCGCATAAGATAGGAATTTAACCACGCAATCTAAAACAGTAGAAAATGTAGTAGACGTCCCATCTGGACTTAAGTGTTACAACTCAAAAACCAACAGTTCACGAACGAGAGTTGCAAGACCTAACAAAAATATAGCACCCGACCCATATGAACCCGCTTGAAGACTATCAACCCATATGTTTCTCCCCGTTTTGTCATCGAATGACCAAAAAGGAATGAAGACATAGGGTGTCTAAGCGTCCCCCAGAGGTGTTGGTGAAGATGTTGGGGCAGCCGGGTCGACATTGGAGTTGGGT
This sequence comes from Thinopyrum elongatum, assembly GCA_011799875.1. Taxonomy (NCBI): domain Eukaryota; kingdom Viridiplantae; phylum Streptophyta; class Magnoliopsida; order Poales; family Poaceae; genus Thinopyrum; species Thinopyrum elongatum. The sequence continues at coordinate 492,136,961 of CM022303.1, read as the reverse complement.
GGTGTAGTAGGGCCTGATGCAGCTTCTTGGTGCAGTGAAGCCATTGCTGGTGAAGTAGCGTCGTCCTCCCCATCAACGACGTGCGCAACGACAGTTGGGGCGGATGATGAGTAATCAGAATCTTCAATGGAAGGTGCAGGACGCCACTTAGCTGATTCAGGGGGCTTGGAGTCGAATCTGAATCTCTCTGTGAAGCCATCTACAATGAGATCATCTTCAGAACAGAGCATTGTGAGGCTCTTCCAAGCATGCCGATAGGCTTCATGAGCAACAAAATAATTCTTGGTGGAGAGGTTGCGAATTCGATTGACATCCACAAGAAGATTTGCATCTGATGCTTCATCCAGACATGATGCCTATCATGCTTCTGATGTAGAGAAACTAGAAGTTCTCTGTTATTGAGTACTCGAGCACGCTTCTGAGGCCTTTGAGGAACTATGTCGGCGGTCGCATCAGTGTTAGCACGATGGCGTAGGCAAAGCTGACCGACAAGTGGACCCGCAGCAACAGTGGTATTGGGCACATGAGTGGCTTCAAGAGGTGCCTAGAAGCTCTGAAAAGCAGCATAGTCTTCACGAGCTGGTTCCTTGGCAGGTTCTGGATAGATGGCTTCATGAGACATATCTACTTCAGGCAGGAAGACAACATGATTGCGCGCTGAAGCTTGATAGTTGGCCGAGGAGCGAAGCTTTATAAGCCGCATAATCCATGGTGCATAGAATTTCAGGCCAAACAGATCAATGCCTGAAGCTGCCAACTGCCTGATGAAGAAATCATGCATATTGAAGCGGATGCCATTGAGAATATAGAAGACCAATGTCTTCACGGTGCCTTCCAGCTTCGTAGAGGAGGAGTGCCCTTTGATTGGCCACAGAGTATGCCTCACAATATGGTAAATGGTGCAGGGCAGATACTTGAGGTCATTGACTAAGAAGTGTGTGGGGTACTCAGCATCTGCAGGCAATGGCTTCATCATACTCACCATTTGGCTCATGTTCGGCTCTGGCTTCTGGAAAATGCTTTCAAGTTCCTTTTCATAAAGCTGACAACCTGGCTCATAAAGATCACCAGGAGTGGGCAGGGAAGTGAGCTCGATGATATCCTGAGCTCTGGCTTCATGATGCACGTCACCTGTCATCCACTCAAGGACCCATGTCTTTGGATCCCTGTTGTAGCCTGATATGTGCAATGTGGCATAAAATTGGAGCAGAAGCTCTTCATTCTAGTGCTCCTTGTCAACAACAAAAGGGAGCAGGCTGATACGTCTCCAACGTATCTATAATTTTTATTGTTCCATGCTGTTATATTATCATTCTTGGATGTTTTACCTTCATTTTATAGCAACTTTATATCATTTTTTGGGACTAACCTATTGACATAGTGCCCAGTGCTAGTTCCTGTTTTTTGCCTGTTTTTTACTTTGTAGAATATCAGTACCAAATGAAGTCCAAATGCCACGAAATTTTTTGGAGATTTTTTTGGACCAGAAGACAACTTGGGAGCCAAGGAAGCACCAGAGGGGAGGCCCGTGGAGCCCACAACCCACCAGGGCACGCTAGAGGCCCCTTGCGCGCCCAGGTGGGTGTTGGGGCCCACGGGAGTCCTTTCCACTGCCTTTCAGCTCTATAAATTCCCAAATATTCCAGAAACCCTAGGGGAGTCGACGAAACACAATTCCAGCCGTCGCAAGTTCCAGAACCACGACATCCAATCTAGAGCCCTATTCCGGCAATCTGCCGGAGGGGAACACGATCACAGAGGGTTTCATCATCCTCATTGGTGCTGCTTCGATGATGTGTGAGTAGTTCACCATAGACCTACGGGTCCATAGGCAGTAGCTAGATGGCTTCTTCTCTCTTTTTGATTCTCAATACAATGTTCTCCTCGATGTTCTTGGATATATATTTGATGTAATGACTTTTTGCAGTGTGTTTGTTGGGATCCGATGAAGTGCGAGTTTATGATCAAATCTATCTATGAATATTATTTGAGTTTTCTTTGATCTCTTATATGCATGATTGTTATAGCCTCGTATTTCTTCTCCGAATCTTTGGTTTAGTTAGGCCAACTAGATTGATTTTTCTTGCAATGGGAAGAGGTGCTTTGTGATGGGTTCGATCTTGTGGTGTCCTCACCCAGTGACAGAAGGGGTAGCGAGGCACGCATGTATCATTGCTATTAAGGATAAAAATATGGGTCTATTGCTACATGAATAGATCTTGTCTACATCATGTCATCGTTCTTATTGCATTACTCCGTTTCTCCATGAACTTAATACACTAGATGCATGCTGGATAGCGGTCGATGTGTGGAGTAATAGTTGTAGATGCGGGCAGGAGTCGGTCTACTAATCTTCGACGTGATGCCTATATACATGATCATTGCCATGGATATCGTCATAATTATTTGCTCTTCTATCAATTGCCCAACAGTAATTTGTTTACCCACCATATGCTATTTTCTTGAGAGAAGCCACTAGTGAAATCTACGGCCCCTGGGTCTATCTTTTATCATAGTGTTTTCAGATCTATTATTCCAAAAAACCCAAAAATACCTTGCTGCACTTTTTCTTTACTTATTTTATTTTGTGTTTTAGTCAGATCTATTTATCCAATCTCATACAATTTATTCTATCTTTTTACCCTGGAGGGATTGACAACCCCTCTTACGCGTTGGGTTGCAAGTATTTGTTCTTTGTGTGCAGGTACCGTTTACATAGTCTTGCTTGGTTCTCCTACTGGATTGATAACCTTGGTTTCATAACTGAGGGAAATACTTGCCATAGCTGTGCTGCATCATCCCTTCCTCTTTGGGGAAATACCAACGCAGATTCAAGCTACCGTCAAAGAATTTCTGGCGCCGTTGCCGGGGATACATCATCAACATTTACCAGGTTCCTAATCAAAAATCTCATCTCCTTGCAATTTACATTATTTTCCATTTGCCTCTCGTTTTCATCTCCCCCACTTCAATTTTTTTTGCCTTCATTTTTTCGTTCAATCTTTTGTTTGCTTGAACTTATCATCATGAGTGACTTTGGTATGGCAGAAACAGATGATGGCTGAACTCCTAAAATTGGACGATCTGGCAATCTGGATGCTAAAACTTTTGTTTTGGGACAAGGGAATGTTATAGGAAAAAAACCATCCAAGAATTCTTCAATTGTGTTGGAACTTTGACTTGTGATGATGCTCCTATACTTAAAAGAACCAAAACTTATGCGGAAGCTATTTCAGCACTAGTTTTGAAACTTGAAAATAGATTTATCCGTACTCATCCTACCTTGCAAAGATTGTTTTATGAGCTACCCGTTATAAAGGATCCTAAAGCTAAAAAGTTAGCTACCCTTGTTCTTATGAACAAATTTGATCACATAGTACGGGAAGCTAGGGATTTTTTTATTTTTATGGTATGAACCATGAAAAACCGGCAATAGATGAGATCCTTTACAATAGTGACTATGTGTTAAGACATTTGTTTGGAAATAATCAAATTTTTTATGAGAACCTTAAAAAGGAAATCCCCATTTTGGATGTGATCCAACAAGTTTTTAATGATGTTAATCAACAATATTCTTGGATTGTAGCCGGGAATCAAACAGGATATAAAGATGGACAACTTGATAATGCTAAAATTTCTATGGACAATGTTTTTCAAGTTATATTTGAGAAACCTCCTGACAAAAACACATCTATGGAAAATAAGAAGAAAGATGACAATACTTGAATCTATGCATTATGCCTAGCTAGGGGCATAAAACGATAGCGCTTGTTGGGAGGTAACCCAATGAATAAAATTTATTTTTTTCCTTTTTCTTTCTGTTCTTGAGTGTCTGCACAATTATGCCTCTATTATGATTGTGATTTTTGTGTTTTAATTAGTGTTTGAGCCAAGTAAAGCCTTTAGGATAGCCTTGGGTGATAGTTGATATGATCCTGTTGAAAAACAGAAACTTCTGCGTCCAGTAACAGAATTGTTAAAATTCACAGATGAGACTAAAAATTCTGATTTTTTTTTAAAAAGATTGATATAAAAATTTACTCTGTTTTCCTAATTCTTCATCATTTTTGGGCTTGCATAAGTATAAGTAAAATGCGAGTCTTTACAGACTGTTCTGTTTTTGACAGATTCTGTTTTTGTTGCATTGTTTGCTTATTTTGATGAATCTATGGATTGTATCAGGGGGTATAAGCCATGGTAAAGTTATAATACAGTAGGTATAATGAAATAAAAAAATATGAATGGGTTTTCAGCATTACTTAAAGCAAAGATTGGTTTTCTTATACTAACGGATCTCACAAATGTTTTGTTAAGTTTTGTGTGTCTGAAGTTTTCAAGTTTTGGGTGAGATCTCGATGGATGAAGGAATAAGGAGTGAAAAGAGTATAAGCTTGGGGATGCCCATGGCACCCCAAGATAATATTCAAGGATAACCAAGCAACTAAGCTTGGGGATGCCCTGGAAGGCATCCCCTCTTTCTTCAAATAACCATCGGTAATTTTATTTGGAGCTATATTTTTATTCGTCACATATCATGAGTTTTGCTTGGAGCTTCTTGTATTATATGAGTCTTTGCTTGTTTTGCTTTTTAGTTTGTCACAATCATCCTTGCTGGACACACCTATTTGAGAGAGCCAAAATTATGCTATGGTTTGTTAGAATAGCTCTATGTGCTTCACTTAAATTTTTTGAGCTATGGAATTGCTCTAGTGCTTCACTTATATCTTTTTGAGCACAGTGGTGCTTTAATTTTTGAAGAAATACTCTCATGCTTCACTTAGATTTATTTGAGAGTTAGTAATTTTTTGAAGAAATACTCTCATGCTTCACTTAGATTTATTTGAGAGTTAGTAATTTTTTTGAAGAAATTCTCTCATGCTTCACTTATATTATTTTGAGAGACTAAGATTTTTATGCTCATGTTCTTCACTTAAATTTGTTTGAGCTTGTCAAAAGCAATTGCAATATATGAAATTAGTCCCAAAATGATAGATATTCAAGAGGGAAATAATAAAAACTTTCATGAAGATCATTGGACAAAATAAACTTGATTCTTTGTAATAGTTTTGAGATATGATGATAGTAATATATGAGTTGGTGAGTAATTATGTTTTAGTAAGATTATTGGCGTTAAGGTTTGTGATTCCCTATGCAAGCACGAAAGTCAATAGTTATGCAATGAAATTACATCCTACTTGTGGTGCATTATTCGGTGTTAGTTATGATTAGTTTCTTGGTTGGTGGCTTCTCAATCTATTTGCTAGCCTTTCCTTGTACTAAGTGGGAGTACTACTTGTGCATCCAAAATCCTTAAACCCAGTTATGCCATATGAGTCCATCATACCTACCTATATACGGTATTTCCGTGCCGTTCTAAGTAAATTTGTATGTGCCAACTCTAATTTTCAAAATGAATTTCCTTTTTGTGTGCCCGTACCGCTCATGAAGCGACAGGGGGTGGCCAATATTTTTCCATGCTAGATGTGTTATTCTCAAGATGACTGTTTATTCACTTGTCATTGCACGAGAGTGTGGCGGTAATAGGGATGCCCAGTCCTGAAATGAAAAAGAAATTTACTTTATGTTGTCAAATAATAAATTCCTTGAAAAATGTTGGTATGGAAGGCACCCATGGATACGGCTAGCCATGGATTGTGAAAGAATGGTGAAAAAAAGAATAAACTTTATTTTATGTTTGGGAACCGCCTAAGATGTATCTTGCATGGAAAGTATTGGGAATTACTCGGTCGTTTTCGTTGACGGGAAAAGCATGCCTCTCAAAATATTTTATCTCTCAATTTAAGCTTTGAGCTCTGGCACATCTACAAATCTCTGCTTCCCTCTGCGAAGGGCCTATCTATTTACTTTTATGCAATTTTTATTTTTATTTGAGTCTCCATCTTCTCTTATAAATCACCAACAAGGGAGAACTATGATCATATTTGTGCATTGGATGTAGCTAATATTCGAGTGTGTTTCGTGAATGGATCAATGGTTGAGCATGATGGGCTAGGGATAACTTTCTTTAGTGTTGATATTTTGAAAGACATGGTTGCTGTTGATATGCTTGAGTATTGAAGTCTTTATGTCAAATATAGACTATTGCTTTGAACCATCTAAAGTCCAAATGTCCATGCCACAAAAGAAAAGAATATGTGATGAACATGTTAGGCAGCATTCCACATAAAAAATTCTGTTTTTATCATTTACCTACTCGAGGACGAGCAAGAGTTAAGCTTGGGGATGCTGATACGTCACCAATGTATCTATAATTTTTTATTGTTCCATGCTGGTATGTTATCATTCTTGGATGTTTTACCCTCATTTTATAGCAACTTTATATCATTTTTTGGGACTAACCTATTGACATAGTGCCGAGTGCCAGTTGCTATTTTTTGCCTATTTTTTACCTCGCAGAATATCAGTACCAAACGAAGTCCAAATGCCACGAAACTTTTTGGAGAATTTTTTTGGACCAGAAGACAACTTGGGAGCCAAGGAAGCACCATAGGGGAGGCCCGTGGGGCTCACAACCCACCAGGGTGCGCCAGAGGCCCTTGGCACGCCCAAGTGTGTGGTGGGCCCCATGGGAGTCCTTTCCACCGCCTCTCGGCTCTATAAATTCCCAAATATTCCAAAAACCCTAGGGGAGTCGACGAAACACAATTCCAGCCGCCGCAAGTTCCTGAACCACGAGATCCAATCTAGAGCCCTATTCCGGCACTTTGCCGGAGGGGAACACTATCACGGAGGGGTTCATCATCCTCATTGGTGCGCCTCCGATGATGCGTGAGTAGTTCACCATAGACCTACGGGTCCGTAGGCAGTAGCTAGATGGCTTCTTCTCTCTTTTTGATTCTCAATAAAATGTTCTCCTCGATGTTCTTGCAGATCTATTTGATGTATTGTTGTCGGTGTACACAAATAGGGGTATTTGTTTCCCCCTAACTCATGCACAGACAGGCAGGGCCTCTAGGCGAACCACCCTTGCCGAGCATATTAAAACCCAAGGAGAACAAGATAGCAGAAGGCCACCTTGGGAAGGCCTCCCTTGCCGGGCAGGAGAGCCTGGCCAGGTCGAGGCCGCGCCTAAGGACAAGTCCAGATTCACCCCGTCAGGGTTGCCTGGGCCGCCAAGACCAAAACCCACCAGGCTTCTTGCCGGTAGGTTTTCACCAAGACGCCACCGCTCCACCTCATCACACCCAAGTCATTTATTAGTGCGGTGTCAAGGTACCAAGCAACCAGGTGGACCATATCAGTCACGTGGAAGCACGGAAGAGAAGAGATTAGCTTTATTGACACCCGTCCAGGAGGCGTGTCAAGCTAATAAGAAGAGGCAGATAAGCGGCGCGACAAGCTTGCCGGGCTTCAACCTCAGCACGACACCTAGCGGTGCATTTAATGCACTTTGTCCTAACTGCCAGGGTTAGGTATGATAGCACTGTTAGCTATCTAATCACACCCAAATGACTGTTTTGCCACTGTGGTCGCCCCTTAACCTATAAAAGGAGGCCCGAGGCAACCTAGCAACGGGTTCAACCTCCTCCACCCCCCCACATTTGTACGCACGTAGTTGCATTCCCCCAGGCACCCTTGTCGGGCTAGTGCACCTCGTGCCTTCGCCTTCCTCAAGTTCAATCCACCATAGCAGGAGTAGGGTTTTATGCTGCAAAGCGGCCCGAACCTGGGTAAAGAGAGTTGTCCATCGCTGTGCTGTCCCCTATTGTTTCTGCTATTTGTGCAACACGGCCGTCCCCATGACGAACCACAAAGGGGCACCCGTGCCCCATAGGTGATCGTGCTTCCACGCCGACATCTTTGGCGCGCCAGGTAGGGGGGTCACTTGTGCTAACCTGAAGCTGTAGCCAGCACAACGCTCCTCATCATCAGCTGCTCCGGCTGCGGCTCCCAAGAGGGAGAGCAGAGCGGCGGCGCCGTTCCCCGCTTCGGTGGTCCTTTCATCCATGGCTGCGAACGCCATGGGCGCCACGGTCACGGCGGTCAAGCTGGGCACCGCGGGCAGCGTGGCTAATACGTCTCCAACGTATCTATAATTTATGAAGTATTCATGCCATGTTTACAACAATTTATATGGTTTTGGTATGATTTGAATGGAACTAACCCGGACTGACACTGTTTTCAGCAGAACTACCGTGGTGTTGTTTTTTTGTGTAGAATTGAAAGTTCTCCAAATGCAACAAAACTTTTTGATGATTTTTTTTAAACAAAAGAGGCACTAGAGCTTCGTGGGAGGGCCAGAAGAGCCACGAGGTGGGCACAACCCACCAGGGTGTGCCAGCCTCCCAAGGCGCGCCCTGGTGTATCGTGCTCACCTCGAGGCCCATGTTGGCGTGAAACCGACGCCAAAAAATCCTATAAATACAGAAACCCCCAGAAATAATCCTAGATGAGAAGTTCCGCCGTCGCAAGCCTCTGTAGCCATGAAAAACCAATCTAGACCCTGTTTCGACACCCTGCCGGAGAGGGAAATCATCACCGGTGGCCATCTTCATCATCCCGGTGGCCACCATGATGAGGAGGGAGTAGTCCACCCTCGGGGCTGAGGGTTTGTACCAGTAGCTATGTGTTTAATCTCTCTCTCTCTCTCATGTTCTTGATTTGGCACGATCTTGATGTATCGCGGGCTATGTTAATATAGTTGGATCATATGGTGTTTTCCCCTCTCTATCTTGTTGTGATGAATTGAGTTTTCCCTTTGAGATTTCATTTTTTATCGGATTGAATACTTTTATGGATTTGAGAGCACTTGATGTATGTCTTGCTATGAATATCTGTGGTGACAATGGGGTATCATATTGATTCACTTGATATGTGTTTTGGCACTCAACTCGCAGATTCCCGAAGTGACATTGGGGTAATCTATGCATAGGGGTTGATGCATGTTCTCGTCTTTGTTTCTCCGGTAGAAATCTTGGGGCACTCTTTGAGATTCTTTGTGTTGGATTGAATATTATGAATCTTAAATAGTTCGATGCATATCGTATAATCAACTCACGGATACTCATGGTGACATTGGAGTATCTAGGTGACATTAGAGTTGGTTGATGTATATCATATGGTGTTATTTTAGTACGAACTCTTAGATTGATCGATCGGAAAGGATAACTTGGTGTTATTTGAGTATGAACTCTTGGATAGATCGACCGGAAAGGATAACTTTGAGGTGGTTTCGTACCCTACAAACAATTTCTTTCTTATGTTCTTCGCTAGGTAGGAACTTTGGAGTGATTCTTCATCGCACATTGAGGGATGGTTATATGATCCAATTATATTAGCATTGTTGAGAGATTGCACTAGCGAAAGTACAGACCCTAGGCCTCATTTTCAAGCATTGCAATTGTGCTCACTTTTGTTACTTGCTACCTTGCTGTTTTTTATTGTTACTATTACAAAAATCAATATCTACTATCCATATTACACTTGTATCACTATCTCTTCGCCGAACTAGGGCACCTATATAATTTACCATTGTATTTGGTGTGTTGGGGACACAAGAGACTCTTTGTTATTTGGTTGCAGGGTTGTTTGAGAGAGACCATCTTCATCCTACGCCTCCCACAGATTGATAAACCTTAGGTCATCCACTTGAGGGAAAATTGCTACTGTCCTACAAAACTCTGTGCTTGGAGGCCCAACACGAGTCTACAAGAATAAAGTTGCGTAGTAGACATCAAGCTCTTTTCTGGCGCCGTTGCTGGGGAGGTGAGTGCTTGAAGGTATATCTTTAGATCTTGCAATTGAATCTTTTAGTTTCTTGTTTTATGACTAGTTTGGTTTGTAAAAGAAAACTATAAAAAATGGAATTGAGGTGGCCTCATATTATTCGTCTTTATCACGTATTTCTTGAAAATGATGGAAAGGAAAATTGTGCTCAATTGATAGAAGAAGAATTCAATAAAATGTTTGCCATGAATGATGAGCATGATTGCAATGTTCTTAGTATGAATTCTTTGAATATCCATGATGCTAATGATATGCAAAGCTACAAGCTTGGGGATGCTATATTTGATGAAGATAATATTTTAACTCCCCCAAGTTTTGATGTGAAAATTTATTATGATGATAGCATGCCTCCTATTTATGATGATTACAATGATGAAAGTGGGTTTGGAAGAGTGTCAACTCTAGGTACTAATGATCCCACTATTTTGGAGGGTGTTGAATCTTATTGTAATAATTGTGAAAGTGGATTTGGAGAGGACTGATACGTCCATTTTGCATCATTTTTTCCTACTGTTATTTATGATGTTTTTATGCATAATAATGCTTTTTGGAGTAATTCTAATGCCTTTCTCTCATAATATGCAAGATTCACACAAAGAGGGAGAATTCCGGCAGCTGGAAATCTGGACCTGAAAAAGCTACGTCAGGCTACCTATTCTGCACAACTCCAAATGAGCTAAAACTTCACGAGGAATTTTTATGGAATATATAAGAATTATTGGAGCCAATAAGTACTAGAGGGGGCCCACCAGGTGGGCACAACCCACCTGGGCACGCCAGGGAGCCCAGGCGCGCCATGCCGGGTTGTGCCCTCCTCGGCCCACCTCCGGTGCCCCTCTTCTGGTATATAAGTCATTTTGACCTAGAAAAAAATAAGGAGAGGTCTTTCGGGACGAAGCGCCGCCGTCTCGAGGTGGAACTTGGGCAGGAGCACTTTTGCCCTCCGGCGGAGCGATTCTGCCGGGGGAGCTTCCCTCCCGGAGGGGGAAATCATCATCATCATCATCACCAATAACTCTCCCATCTTGGGGAGAGCAATCTCCATCAACATCTTCAACAGCACCATCTTCTCTCAAACCCTAGTTCATCTCTTGTGTTCAATCTTTGTACCGAACTATATATTGGTACTTGTGGGTGACAAGTAGTGTTGATTACATCTTGTAGTTGATTACTATATGGTTTATTTGGTGGAAGATTATATGTTCAGATCCATTCAGCTATTTAATACCCCTCTGATCTTGAGCATGATTATCCTTAGTGAGTAGTTACTTTTGTTCTTGAGGTCACGGGAGAAATCTTGTTGCAAGTAATCATATGAACTTGATCTGTGTTCGATATTTTGATGATATGTATGTTGTGATTCCCTTAGTGGTGTCATGTGAACGTCGACTACATGGCACTTCACCTTATTAGGGCCAAGGGAATGCATTGTGGAGTAGTTATCAGATGATGGGTTGCGAGAGTGACAGAAGCTTAAACCCTAGTTTATGCGCTATTCCGTAAGGTACTGATTTGGATCCAAAAGTTTAATGCTATGGTTAGATTTATTCTTAATAATTTTCTCGTAGTTGCGGATGCTTGCGAGCGGGTTAATCATAAGTAGGAGGTTTGTTCAAGTTAGAACAGCACCTAAGCACCGGTCCACCCACATATCAAATTATTAAAGTAGCGAATACAAATCAAACCAACATGATGAACGTGACTAGATGAAATTCTTGTGTACCCTCAAGAACGCTTTGCTTATCATAAGAGACCATTTTGGCCTGTCCTTTGCCTCAAAAGGATTGGGCTACCTTGCTGCACTTTTCTTACCATTACCGTTACTTGCTCGTTACAAATTATCTTGCTACCAAACTACTCGTTACTTATAATTTCAGTGCTTGCAGACATTACCTTGCTGAAAACCGCTTGTCATTTCCTTCTACTCCTTGTTGGGTTCGACACTCTTACTTATCGAAAGGACTACAATTGATCCCCTATACTTGTGGCTCATCAAGGTCATGACTTTATTTAATGATGATTCCACTATTTCGGAAGAGGTTTCATTTGATTATTATGAGAACAAAGTTGCTATTTATGATGATTATTGTGATGACACTTATGATATAAAGAATAATGATAGCCATGAAACATGTCATCATAATTTTAATGCTCAAATTGATTATGTAAATCAAGTATCACATGATAGTTATTTTGTTGAGTTTGCTCCCACTATTATGAATGAGAATAAATTTGCTTATGTGGAGAGTAATAAAATTTCTATGCTTGTGGATCATGAAAAGAATGATTTATGTGATAGCTATATTATTGAATTCATTCATGATGCTACTGAAAATTACTATGAGAGGGGAACATATGCTTTTACATATTGCAATAATATCAAGTTTCCTCTCTTTATGTTGAAAGTTTTGATGTTGCACTTGTTTTGCCTTCCTATGCTAGTTGATTCTTGTTCCCATAAGTTGTTTGCTCACAAAATCCTTATGCATAGGAAGTGGGTTAGACTTAAATGTGCTAGTCATATGCTTCATGATGCTCTCTTTGTGTTTCAATTCTTATCTTTTATGTGAGCATCATTGAAATCATCGCCTAGCTAAAAAGGCATTAAAGAAAAGCACTTGTTGGGAGACAACCCAATATTTATACCTACTATTTTTGTGTGTTCACATGATTAGTATACTGTAGTAGTCATGTTTTATAGCTTTTGTTTCAATAAATTACGAAGTAAAGCCTTTGGGATAGTGTGGATGATAGTTGGCTTGATTCTGTGCAAAAATAGAAACTTTTTTGCCCAGTAAAAGAATTGTTAAAAATCACTCGAGCGTTGAAAAACTGTGAATTTTTTACAGATGATTTATATACAAATTGTCTACGTTTTCCTAAATTTTCAGAATTTTTGGAGTTACATAAGTATAACCAAAATTCAGATCTTTACAGACTGTTCTGTTTTTGACAGATTCAGTTTTCAATGCATAGTTTGCTTGTTTTATAGTTTCTATGGATTATATTGGTCAATTAAGTTGTAGAAATTGTAGGGTATAGTAGGAATTATGTGGAAACAATAATGAATCTTATCTTGACAGCACCAAAGTGAATGATTTGTCTTTATCATACTAACCCATCTCATGAGTTCTTGTTGAGTTTTGTGTGGATGAAGTTTTTAAGAATTAGGGAACCATGATTTAAAAGGAATTAAGGAGACACAAAAGCTCAAAGCTTGGGGATGCCCATGGTATCCCAAGATAATATTCCAAGAAGTCTCAAGCATCTAAGCTTGGGGATGCCCCGGTAGGCATCCCACCTCTCTTCATCAACAATTAACGGTTAGCCTTGGTTGAGCCTAAGTTTTTGCTTCTTCACATAATGTGTGCTATTTTTGGAATGTCATTTTATTTCGTTTTGCTTGCTATTTTAATAAAATACTTAGATCTGAATTTTTTTTAAATTTGAGAGAGTCCTCAAATAGCTAACCATTTACTTAACTACTCGTGTGAACTTCACTTATATCTTTTTGGTGTAGCTTGTCATTTACTCTTGTGCTTCACTTATATCCTATGAGTAAATTGTTGAATGAATTGAATATCATAAAGTTGAAATTATATGTGCTTCACATGCTTGTATTATGCCTAGTATTAGCTTCACATTGGGTTTAGAAAGTGAAATCTTTTGAAGATTGACAATCACAATATTGGTCATACAAGCAATTCATGAATGATTAGGATAAGGGAGAGAACTTTCACATACAAATATATTATCTTGGACATCTTCTATGATTGTGAATACCCATTAATTATTTTCAAACTTGAGCAAATTAGTTGAAGTTGGACAAGGAAGACAATGTAATGAGTTATGGTTGTCTATATTTGCATAGAAGTTATATTATTATGGATCCTCCAACATGTGGTGTTTGCTTAAGACCTTTTGCTAGCCAAAAATTCGTACTAAGTAGAGATACTACTCGTGCATCCAAAAACCCTTAAACCTAGTTTCTTGCCATGAGTGTCCACCATACCTACCTATGGATTGAATAAGATCCTTCAAGTAAGTTGTCATCGGTGCAAAAAGGCAATAAAAATTGCTTCTAAATGTGTTTGATCATTTAGTGTAAGAGAAAATTGAGCACTGTACGAACTTGTGATGGCAAAGTAATAAAAGCGACGGACTGCATAATAAATGTTGCTATCATAAGGGGAAATATAACGTGACGTCCTTTTGCATTAAGGGATAGTGCATACAAAACCAAAAAGCGCATGACAACCTCTGCTTCCCACTGCGAAGGGCCTATCTTTTACTTTTCAGTATTTACTTTTATGCAAAGAGTCAATAGTATGAATTCTCATTTCAACCTAAACTATTCTCTAGTTGGCAAGCATCATGTGGTGCGTAAAGATCTAGGCACATATGACCAGTCAAATATATTTGATCATGAATTATTATTGTTGACAATTATCTCTATGATAAATGAGTTGGGAGGCGAAACATTAAGCCCCTATCTTTCTCTGTGTTCGATGGATGCCATTTGTTCTAAGAATATGCTTTGAGTACTAGCAATCATAGAAGACTATATGATGATTGAGTATGTGGAGCTCTTACTTAGACTTTGTTGAATAAGTTGAATTGCAATTGCTTCGTGACTGAGAACATAGGTTGTTAAGTTTCAAGAGAATTCATTGTTTGAACCATAACATGTGAATTGATTGTTACTTTATCATGATGAGTTTTATGAGAAAGAGTTGCTGTTATGATGCTAGGAAAAGTGACTGAAATTATCATTGATCAAACTTATGCACTTTGCTAGCATTCACACTTCATAAATTATTTCTTTTATCATTTACCTACTCGAGGACGAGTAGGAATTAAGCTTGGGGATGCTGATACATCTCCAACGTATCTATAATTTATGAAGTATTCATGCCATGTTTACAACAATTTTATATGGTTTGGATATGATTTGAATGGAACTAACCCGGACTGACGCTATTTTCAACAGAACTACCGTGGTGTTGTTTTTTGTGCAGAAATGAAAGTTCTCCAAATGCAACGAAACTTTTTGACGATTTTTTTGGAACAAAAGAGGCACTAGAAGCTTCGTGGGAGGGCCAGAAGAGCCACGAGGTGGGCACAACCCACCAGGGCGCGCCAGGCCCCCAGGCGCGCCCTGGTGTATCGTGCTCACTTCGAGGCCCACCCTCGGGGCTGAGGGTTTGTACCAGTAGCTATGTGTTTAATCTCTCTCTCTCTCTCTCTCTCTCTCTCTCTCGTGTTCTTGATTTGGCATGATCTTTATGTATCGCGGGCTATGTTAATATAGTTGAATCATATGGTGTTTTCCCCTCTCTATCTTGTTGTGATGAATTGAGTTTTCCCTTTGAGATTTCGTTTTTGTCGGATTGAATACTTTTATGGATTTGAGAGCACTTGATGTATGTCTTGCTAAGAATACTTGTGGTGATAATGGGGTATCATATTGATTCACTTGATATGTGTTTTGGCACTCAACTCACGGATTCCCGAGGTGACATTGGGGTAATCTATGCATAGGGGTTGATGCATGTTCTCATCTTTGTTTCTCCGGTAGAAATCTTGGGGCACTCTTTGAGGTTCTTTGTGTTGGATTAAGTATTATGAATCTGAAATAGTTTGATGCATATCGTATAATCAACTCACGGATTCTCGTGGTGACATTGGAGTATCTAGGTGACATTAGAGTTGGTTGATGTGTATCATATGGTGTTATTTTAGTACGAACTCTTAGATAGAACGATCGGAAAGGATAACTTGGTGTTATTTGAGTACGAACTCTGGGATAGATCGACCGGAAAGGATAACTTTGAGGTGGTTTCGTACCCTACAAACAGTTTCTTCTTATGTTCTCCGCTAGATAGGAACTTTGGAGTGATTCTTCATCGCACGTTGAGGGATGGTTATATGATCCAATTATATTAGCATTGTTGAGAGATTGCACTAGCGAAAGTACGGACCCTAGGCCTCATTTTCAAGCATTGCAATACCGTTTGTGCTCACTTTTGTTACTTGCTACCTTGCTGTTTTTTATTGTTACTATTACAAAAATCAATATCTACTATCCATATTACACTTGTATCACCATCTCTTCGCCGAACTAGTGCACCTATACAATTTACCATTGTATTTGGTGTGTTGGGGACACAAGAGACTCTTTGTTATTTGGTTTCAGGGTTGTTTGAGAGAGACCATCTTCATCCTACGCCTCCCACAGATTGATAAACCTTAGGTCATCCACTTGAGGGAAAATTGCTACTGTCCTACAAAACTCTGCGCTTGGAGGCCCAACACGAGTCTACAAGAATAAAGTTATGTAGTAGACATCAGCGGCCATCGCAGATAGTACTGCATCCGCCCCGACTGCGATCTCCTTCGAGCATAGAACGCTGTGATCATGGCGCGGAGGTGGATGATCCGATTGTCGATAAGCCGCACCCAACGGTGCGAGCGTTCGTCTCGCAGGGATGTACGTTCAGCCGAGCGATGGGCCATGACAGATCCATCGGGTCTCCGCCCCATCCTGCGGAGTGGCATTGCTGTGGAAAGAAGTCGCGGCAAGATGTGCTTCCGCCCTATCCTGGCAAGCCTCACTACTCGTTGTGATGCATTACAACCACATTGCCAACGGGTTGAACGCAACCCTCCGTGTGTGGGACTTCCAGGGAAAGGAAGGATTTGCACCTCCGCAACAACAACAGTTACAAGATTAAGAAAAGATAAGTTGCGAAACCCTCCTCCGGCTTTGAGGTTCTTTTTGTGTATCCTTTGCGATTCCTTTGGTTTAGACCCTAACGTTCTGTATGGGATATCCGTAACGCGAAGGGACTCTTCCGTTGTCGCTTGCGTCCTCATCTGTTTGGAGTCCGCTCAATAGACCAGGCAGCCGCATCGATAACGTCGAAGGGTAACTTGCCGGCGGCGCCTATGCTTGCGAGAATGCTAAGGGCCCGTCCCCACAGCAGCATAACTAGTGCTTGCCCTGACAGGCTCCCAGCATGCGCAGGATTTGCAATCATAAAAGAACGATGGGCAAGATAAACTTAAAGGATAGCATTGGTCCACACAACTACTTAAGAGTACTATTACATCATAGGAAGTAGCAAGATCTGACATCAGGCCGAAATATGTCTTTTTGTTTGGCAGCATCCTAATGAACGGAGCGAGGGAAGCTAGTCCCGGCGGCCTCCTTAGACCCGGGGGACTCGAAGAACCTTGTCGGCCAAAGGCTCGACAACTTGAGCAACGATCCTTTGCGTCTGCCTTATTTTATTGGGACCACATGAGGGGTGTTGGCTCTCCACTATTCCCCTGCAAAACCGCCTTTTTACACGCACGCTCCCCCAATAACCACAGCAAGACCATGATTGCACGACTCGCAGTAACTGCGCGGAACGGACATGCGATTGACAAGACAGTAAAATCATTACACGTGGGTAGAGGATTTCTGCCGCGTGTCTGTGCACTGCTTGGGGCCTAAACCAACGCACCCCCGACGCGTTTTAGCTCAGGCCCGAGGGCTACTGTTGGTGTACACAAATAGGGGTATTTGTTTCCCCCTGACACATGCACAGACAGGCAGGGCCTCTAGGCGAACCGCCCTTGCTGGGCATATTAAAACCCAAGAAGAACAAGATAGCAGAAGGCCACCTTGGGAAGGCCTCCCTTGCCGGGCAGGAGAGCCTGGCCAGGTCGAGGCCGCGCCTAAGGACTAGTCTAGGTTCACCCCGGCAGGGTTGCCGGGGCCGCCAAGATCAAAACCCGCCAGGCTTCTTGCCGGTAGGTTTTCACCAAGACGCCACCGCTCCACCTCATCGCACCCAAGTCATTTATCAGTGTGGTGTCAAGGTACCAAGCAACCAGGTGGATCATATCAGGCACGTGGAAGCACGGAAGAGAAGAGATTAGCTTTATTGACACCCGTCCAGGAGGCGTGTCAAGCTAATAAGAAGATGCAGATAAGTGACGCGGCAAGCTTCCCGGGCTTCAACCTCAGCACGACACCTAGCAGTGCATTCAATGCACTTTGTCCTAACTGCCAGGGTTAGGTATGATATCACTGTTAGCTATCTAATCACATCAAAATGACTGTTTTGCCACTATGGTCGCCCCTTAACCTATAAAAGGAGGCCCGAGGCAACCTAGCAAGGGGTTCGACCTCCTCGAGCCCCCCACATTGGTATGCACATAGTTGCATTCCCCCAGGCACCCTTGCTGGGCTAGTGCACCTCATGCCTTCGCCTTCCTCAAGTTCAATCCACCATAGCAGGAGTAGGGTTTTACGCTGCAAAGCGATCCGAACCTGGGTAAAGAGAGATGTCCATCGCTATGCTGTCCCCTGCTGCTTCTGCTCTTTGTGCAACACGGCCGTCCCCATGCCGAACCACAAAGGGGCACCCGTGCCCCATAGGTGATTGTGCTTCCACGCCGACAAATGTCTTTTTGCGGTGTGTTTGTTGGGATTCAATGAAGTGTGAGTTTATGATCAGATCTATCTATGAATATTATTTGAGTTTTCTTTGATCTCTTATATGCATGATTGTTATAGCCTCATATTTCTTCTCTGAATCTTTTGGTTTAGTTAGGCCAACTAGATTGATTTTTCTTGCAATGGGAAGAGGTGCTTTGTGATGGGTTCGATCTTGTGGTGTCCTCACCCAGTGACAGAAGGGGTAGCGAGGCACGCATCTATCGTTGCTATTAAGGATAAAAAGATGGGGTCTATTCCTACATGAATAGATCTTGTCTACATCATGTCATCGTTCTTATTGATTTACTCCGATTCTCCATGAACTTAATACACTATATGCATGCTGGATAGCGGTCGATGTGTCGAGTAATAGTAGTAGATGTAGGCAGGAGTCGGTCTACTAATCTTGTTCGTGATGCCTATATACATGATCATTGCCTTGGAGATCGTCATAATTATTTGCTCTTCTATCAATGGCCCAATAGTAATTTGTTTACCCACCGTATGCTATTTTCTCAAGAGAAGCCACTAGTGAAATCTATGGCCCCCGGGTCTATCTTTTATCATATTGTTTTCAGATCTATTATTCCAAAAAACCCAAAAATACCTTGTTGCACTTTTTCTTTACTTATTTTATTTTGTGTTTTCGCTAGATCTATTTAGCCAATCTCATACAATTTAATCTATCTTTTTAACGTGGAAGGATTGATAACCCCTCTTACGCGTTGGGTTGCAAGTATTTGTTCTTGGTGTGCAGGTACTGTTTACATAGTGTTGCTTGGTTCTCCTACTAGATTGATAACCTTGGTTTCATAACTGAGGGAAATACTTGCTGTAGCTGTGCTGCATCATCCCTTCCTCTTTGGGGAAATACCAACGCAAATTCAAGCTACCGTCACAGGCCAACATCACGGAAGCAGTCAAGGGCTTCTTCTAAGCATGGCAGTCCAGCCATGGCATCACAACACATGCGCTTGTGTGGGAAGATTCTGTCCTGGTTGTGCAGGATGCATGAGTAATAGCTTCGTTGCAGGTGGCTCCAGAATCTGTTTGAAGATACCTTTGGCTTCTTGTAGGGGTTCTTGGCCTTGTCAAAGAATGTGTTGTGCTCTCCGAAGCTTAACACACTGAAGGAGCTTTCAGTGGTGACGACGCTGGGAAGCCTTCGCATTCTTGGCATGGGCTTCTGCGTCTGAGGCCTTTGCTCAATATGATAGTCATATAATGGCCCATGAGCTTCAGGTGGTGTAAGGACAGGCCACCTGATGCTGATCGGCTCTCCTTCACGATTGAAGGCCCTGGCCATGGTGTGTTGAACTAGTGCAGCAGCAGCAACATCCGAGGTGGATGGCTGAGCATCTTCAGTGGCGGCATTGGATTCAATCTGAAGAGTGGCTTCAGGCTGCAGAGTGGCTTCAGCCATGACAACATCATTGGCTTCAGTATGGGTGTCAGTAGTAGCATCACTGGCTTCAATCACTGGGGGGGGGGTCAGATAAATCTTCTGGAAGCACAACATTTTCAACAAGAGGAATAAAAACTTGTTCTTCTTCATTGTCATCGGCTGTTGCAGCCGGAATGTCTTCAACCGTTTTGGCTTCAGACTCTTAAGCAGTATCAAAGGGGATGGCTTCAGGGAACACTTGGCGTGCTGATTGCTTGTATCTGCGTTGGTATTTCCCCGAAGAGGAGAGGATGATGCAGCACAACAACGGTAAGTATTTCCCTCAGTTATGAAACCAAGGTCATCAATCCAGTAGGAGAACAAAGCAACACTATGTAAACGGTACCTGCACACAACTAACAAATACTTGCAACCCAACGCGTAAGAGGGGTTGTCAATCCCACCTCGGTAATATGATAGATAAAATTGTATGAGATTGGATAAATAGATCTAGCGAAAACACAAAATAAAATAAATAAAGAAAAAGTGCAGCAGGGTATTTTTGGGTTTTTTGGAATAATAGATCTGAAAACAATATGATAAAAGATAGACCCGGGGGCCGTAAATTTCACTAGTGGCTTCTCTCGAAAAAAATAACATACGGTGGGTAAACAAATTACTATTGGGCAATTGATAGAAGAGAAAATAATTATGACGATATCCAAGGCAATGATCATGTATATGGGCATCATGTCCAAGATTAGTAGACCGACTCCTGCCTACATCTACTACTATTACTCCACACATCGACCGCTATCCAACATGCATCTAGTGTATTAAGTTCTTGGAGAAACGGAGTAATGCAATAAGAACGATGACATGATGTAGACAAGATCTATTCATGTAGGAATAGACCCCATCTTTTTATCCTTAATAGCAACGATACATGTGTGCCTCGCTACCGCTTCTGTCACTAGGTGAGGACACCGCAAGATCAAACCCATCACAAAGCACCTCTTCCCATTGCAAGAAAAATCAATCTAGTTGGCCGAACCAAACCAAAGTTTTGGAGAAGAAATATAAGGATATAACAATCATGCATATAAGAGATCAAAGAAGACTCAAATAATATTCATAGATAGAACTGATCATAAACTCGCAATTCATCGGATCCCAACAAACACATCGCAAAAAGTCATTACATCGAATAGATGTCCAAGAACATCGAGGAGAACATTGTATTGAGAATCAAAAAGAGAGAAGAAGCCATCTAGGTACTGCCTATGGACCCGTAGGTCTGTGGTAAACTACTCACACATCATCGGAGGAGCACCAATGAGGATAATGAACCCCTCCGTGATCGTGTTCCCCTTCGGCAAGGTGCCGTAATAGGGCTCTAGATTGGACCTCGTGGTTCTGGAACTTGCGGCGGCTGGAATTGTGTCTCGTCGACTCCCCTAGGGTTTCTGGAATATTTGGGTATTTATAGAGCTTAGAGGCGGTGGAAAGGACCTCCGCGGGCCCCACTACCCATCAGGGCGTGCCAGGGGCCTCTGGCACGCCCAGGTCGGTAGTGGGCCCCACGGGCCTCCCCTCTGGTACTTCCTTGGCTCCCAAGTTGTCTTCTGGGCAGAAAAAAATCTCCAAAAAGTTTCGTGGCAATTAAACTTCATTTGGTACTGATATTCTGCGAAGTAAAATAACAAGCAAAAAATAGCAACTGGCACAAGGCACTATGTCAATAGGTTAGTCCCAAAAAAATGATATAAAGTTGCTACAAAATTAATATAAAGCATCCAAAAATGATAATATAACAACATGGAACAATCAAAAATTATAGATACGTTGGAGATGTATCAGCATCCCCAAGCTTAATTCCTGCTCATCCTCGAGTAGGTAAATGATAAAAACAGAATTTTTGATGTGGAATGTTGCCTAACATGTTCATCACATATTCTTTTCTTTTGTAGCATGGATATTTGGACTTTTAGATGATTAAAAGCAATAGTCTATATTTGACATGAAGATTTCAATACTCAAGCATATCAACAAGCAACTATGTCTTTCAAAATATCAACACTAAAGAAAGCTATCCCTAGCCCATCATGCTCAATCATTGATCCATTCATGAAACACACTCGAATATTAGCTACATCCAATGCACAAGCATGATCATAGTGCTCCCTAGTTGGTGCTTTATAAGAGAAGATGGAGACTCAAATAAAAAAATTGCATAAAGTAAGTAGATAGGCCCTTCGCAGAGGGAAGCAGAGATTTGTAGAGGTGCCAGAGCTCAAAGCTTAAATTGAGAGATAAAGTATTTTGTGAGGCATGCTTTTCCTGTCAATGAAAATGACCGAGAATTCCTAATACTTTCGATGCTAGATATATCATAGGCGGCTCCCAGACATAAAATAAAGTTTATTCCTTTTTCTTCCATTGTTTCAGAATCCATGGCTAGCCGCATCCACGGGTGCCTTCCATACCAACACTTTCCAAGGAATTTATTATTTGACAACATAAAGTAAATTTCTTTTTCATTTCGGGACGGGGCATCCCTATTACCTCCACACTCTTGTGCAATGACAAGTGAATAAACACTCATCTTGAGAATAACACATCTAGCATGGTGGACTTTTGGGCAGGCTGTTACGATGAATACTCAGCCATGTAAAATGTTAGTGTGGAATGTTCGAGGGCTCAATAACCCGGCCCGTCGAAATGTTATGGCGTAGGTGGTCAGGGCAGCGAATCCTAGCATAGTATGCCTTCAGGAGACAAAGATGGAAGTCATAACACTTGATGTAGTCCGTCACTGCCTCGGAAATAAATTTGAAAACTTCTTCTATTTGCCGGCTTTGGGCACACGTGGTGGAATCCTCTTGGCATGGGATGCCGTGGTAGTAGAATTATCCCACCCCCACTACACCACTAATGCTATCACTACATTAGTCACCCCGATGGAGGGTGTGCACTAGTGGCTAACCGGTGTTTATGGGCCACAGCTTGACCATGAGAAAGTGGAGTTCATGCAGGAACTAGTTGATATCCGAGATCTTCAGGCCGACCCTTGGATGGTCGTGGGAGACTTCAACTTACTAGTAAATCGAGAGGACAAGAGCATCAACAGAATTAACAGGAGAATGCTATTGCGCTTTTGGACCAACCTCAACACCCTAGAGCTAAAGGAGATATACCTAAACGGAAGAAGATACACTTGGTCAAATGAAAGGGATAGGGCGACATTAGAGAAAGTGGATCATGTCTTCTGTACATCTTCGTGGGAAGACATGTACCCCAAGTGCTGCCTCACGACCATCGATTCAGTGATTTCTGACCATTGCCCGCTGCTACTAGAGCTCAATGCGGACATGCACATGGGTAGACGCTTCAAGTTTGAGGCGTTTTGGACCAAGGCTGAGGGGTTCATGGAGACCATGCAAGCGGCGTGGGCGTTCGTCCCTTCAGGTGGAAATCCCTATGTCGTTTTAAACAACAAGCTACGGGCCACGGCAAAGAGCCTCCAAAAATGGAGTGACAAGTGGATTGGTAATGTGAAGCTTTAGATTGCAATAGCACTTGAGGTCATCCTTCGCCTTGACAAAGAGATGGATAAGAGGGTGCTATCACCGCAGGAACGTGAGCTGCGCAAACTGTTGAAACGCAAACTTCTTGGCCTCAGCTCTTTGGAGTGATCCATCACGCGGCAGAGGTCTCGCCTTCTTCACCTTAGAGAGGGAGATGGGAACACCAGGCTGTTCCACCAAAGCGCATGCCACAGACAGAGAAGGAATATGATCACAATTCTATCTCACAACGGCGTGATCACAACTGAACAGAACGACATCACAGAGATGGTGGACTCTTACTACGACAACATACTTGGATCAGCACCGCCAAGGACACACACAATCGACCTCGACACGCTTCAGCTGCCATCAAGAGTCATGCCGCAGCTGAACGTGGAATTCATGGAAGATGAGATAGAAAAAGTAGTCAAATCAATGCCTTTTGACAAGGCTCCGGTCCCCGATGGTTTCACAGGTAGGTTCTTCACAACGTGCAGGACAGTGATCAAAGACGATATCATGAAGGCGTTTGATTGCTTCTTTAGAGGAGACATGCAAGGACTGCATGCCATAAATAAGGCCATTGTCACTCTGTTGCCGAAAGTGGATGGAGCGGTGGAGGTGAAGGATTTTCGACCGGGTAGTCTAGTCCATGGGGCCATTAGGATCTTCGATAAAGCACTATCAAACCGGATGGCGATAGAACTGCCAAGCTTAGTGGGAAAGCACCAGAGCGCCTTCATGAAGGGAAGGTCGATACACGATAATTTCATGCTGGTCCAATACATAGCACGACGCCTCCACACCCTCAAAGAGCCGACAGTGATGCTAAAGCTTGACATGATGAAGGCTTTTGATTCCGTACAATGGCCATTCTTGATGGAGGTACTAAGAGCGATGGGTTTCAGCACACGGTGGACAGACTGGATTTGTGGCCTGCTGGGAACCTCATCAACGCGGATTATGGTAAACGGAACACCCAAAAAACCTATCCTTAGCTACCGTGGGCTACGGCAAGGGGCCCCCTTATCCCCGATGCTATTCATACTTGTTATGGAGCCACTACAGAAGATGTTCGAGATGGCAGTAGCCCAAGGACTCTTTGCACCACTGGGCCAGCGAGGGATGATGCAGAGGGTATCCTTCTTCGCTAATGACGTCATGATATTCCTCAAGCCACTAGCCACGGACCTGCGCACTTGCGCGGTACTTCTTGAGCTCTTTGGTGGTGGTTCAGGCCTAAGAGCAAATCTCACGAAGAGCGCCGCACGGCCAATCAGGTGCAAAACGATGGATATGAACTTGGTAACACATGTATTAAATTGCCCGATCGGTACATACCCATGCAAATACTTGGGACTGCAACTCACCATCAGGAAGCAAACGGTGGCGCAACTATCAGGCCTTGTCGACCAGCTGGCAGTCTGCTTGCCAAGGTGGAAAGCTGTGAACATGCCACAAAGTGGGCAAATGGTGCTTTTCCAATCTGTTCTTTCGGCCATTCCGATTCATGCGATGATGGCACTGGACATACCACAAAAAACAATCAAGGACATGGTTAAAATATGTAGAGGTTTCCTTTGGTGCACGAAAGAGAAGGCAAATGGAGGCAAGTGTTCGGTAGCTTGGGAAAAGGTGTGTGCACCACGATGGGCAGGTGGACTAGGCATCCCGAACCTCAAGTGGATGAATGTGGCAATGCAAGCAAGATGGCCGTGGCTGAAAAGAGCAGACCCATCGAGACCTTGGGCAGAATTTGAAATATCGGTACCAGAAGAGTCTATGCAACTATTCAAGGCCGCCGCCCGGAGCAGGATCGGAAATGGGCAGTCTACCCTTTTCTGGGAGGATAGGTGGATTAACGGATATCGTGCGGAAGAGATCACACCCAATGTATATGACCGAGTTGTGCCAGCTACTAGAGGTACATGCACGGTACAACAAGGGCTGTCAGATGGGGCATGGGCCTTAGATGTTGGGCCGGACATGTCAGAAGTTGTGCTCCACGACTACCTCACTCTATGGGACCAAGTGGCGCAGATCCAACTTATGCCCGAGGAGGAAGACTCACTCAGATGGACTTGGGAGAAGGATGGACAATACTCCACACGATCGGCCTACGCGGCGCCATTTTGGGGTCATGAGATAGCACCGGCAGCTACTTTCACATGGAAATCAAAGGCCCCGCTCAAATGCCATTTCTTTACATGCACTACAAAAAAAAATACACTTCCGTGATGATACGTGTTTGTCACAGTAGGTCACGTTTTCTGTCATGCATGTACATCCACGACAATTTTATGACAGAATCAAGATAGTCATACCTGTGCTGTCGTAGAAGTGTTCCATGACATTACCAAAATTATCATCACGGAAGTGTCCACTTCCATGACGATAAATGGCGTGTCATGGAAGTGCTTTCGTCAAGGGTAACCGACACGTGGCATCCACCGTAACGGGTCGCCGTTAAGCTATCGGGTTCCGGTTTGGATCCGATAACCCATTAACAGCCAGGACCAATGGCGATTTTCCACGTGTAAAATTCTCATTCGCCGACGATCCACGTGTCAGCTCAGCGTTGGGACAGATGTCAACCGTCCATTGGACAAGAATCGCCAATGAAACGTTGACATGTGGGATGGCCCAATAGAGGCCCATATAGGTTTAAAAGTCGGCCCAGGAAGAGGCCCACAAGATTTCGTCAGATTTTCTGGACCAAATTATGGCCCACATCAGATACGGGCCGTTAAAGGACTGCAATATTCTGGGCCAGTTTACGGCCCATATCAGATCCGTCCCGTTAACAGCTTGCAATAGTTTGGGCCAAATTACGGTCCATACCTGATCCGGCCCGTTAACTGACTTTCATTTATTGGGCCAAATTACGGCCCATAACAGATATGGCCCTTTAACAGCTACTGTGCCATCGGGCCCATTGGGGTCCTGATTTGCTCTTCGGCCTCTTAATTGCCCGTTTAACAGTTCGGCCCGATATTAGTTTCGGCCTGTCAGCGGTCCTGTCTACATATGGGCCTCTTTCGGCCCAGTTTCACTTTCGGCCATTTAAAGGCCCGAGTTGCACCTGGGCCTAATTATGCTCCATAGTTACTTTCGGCCTCTTAACGACCCGTAGTCTTCGTGGATACATTCTAGCCCAAACTGCCTATCGGCCCGTCAAAGGCCCTTGAGAGTGTTGGGCCTAATTTTGGCCCGTTATACATCCGGCCTGCTTCCCGCCCGTCATGTAATTGGGTCAGCCAAGGCCCAAAAACATTTCAGCCTATTAATGGCTCGTCACACAAATGGGCCAATAATGGGCCGATGTATATTACAGCATGATGTCGGCCCGTGATTTGTTCGCCACAATTAAGGCTCAATCTAGTTCTCAACTTGTTAAAAGCCTATTTAATTTTCTGGCCCAATTAAGGCAAGCGGTTTACTCGGCCTTTTAAAGGCCCGAAACTACTAGTGGGCTAGATTAAGACTAGACCTAACTAATGGCCCAAGATGATTGTAGGCCCATAGTTCGGCTCATACTAGCGATTGGCGACCGTCTAGTTTTAGTACCGAAATTATTATTTTATAAACCTAACCTATTGGCTCATTACGCTCCGATCGAAGATTACGACCTTTTCTCAGAGTGACGACAGTATAAACAACAAATAAATTACAACATCGTGACGAAGAATAAACCTAGACTATACAACAAAGAAATTACAGCATATTACATCGCCTGGGCATCAAAGTTCGCCGCCAGTGATAATAAAGGGCAACCAGACAGCAGATTCCATAAACTGGGCAGGTCGCCACCAGTGGAACTAAACAGGCCGACAAAATAATAGACAGAACCGACAGCACTTCAACACAGTTCAAGAAAGGTTAGCCCGGCCCAGGAGCTGCAACGCAAGCAGCTTAGCAACCTGATGAGACTGCGCTTGTTTGACGCTTATATCCACCAACTTAAGCTGCATAGCATCAATAGACGTCCTATACTTATGGTTAATCTTGCATAGAGATTGGAGTTCCAGTCGGATTTGAGCGGAAGCATGTCTTTCTGCTTGAATTTCAGACTGAAGAAGTCGAACAGATTCAGGCGGTGACTTCATCGAGCTTGTGTCACTGAGTAAGTTCGACACTACATCAAGACATGACTTTGTGGTTGTATCCCTACCCTCAAGATGTGTTGCCTTCTTCTCTGGAATATATGTTAGAGGGACAAACAATGGGTTCGTCTCACTATCATTGTGGTTGTTCTTCCTAGCATCAGTGCTGTCACCCTGAAAGAGAAACAAGTAGGTAGATAATAGGTTTTGCACGTATAAGCAGCAGCGCTGTCAATTCATCTCATTTCTTTGTCAGAAATAAAGAGACACGGTTTAAAATAGCATTAACATAATAGGCATTGTTCATAGTTAAGACAACAGGAAATGGAATTGTGCAGGAGCGGCCAACTTCACCATACCACTGGATTACAGATCAAGAACACAAGCATACATGTAGTGCTAGACAACGAAGCATGAATGGTGAGTGTACTGTCAATTTATACCATTTCATATTGGTAAATAAAGAGACATGATTTAAATAACATTAATATAATATGGCATTGTTCATAGTTGAGACATAGCAGGATATGACATTGTGCTGGAGTTGGTAGTTTCACCACACCACTGGATTACAGATCAAGAACACAAGCATACACACAGTGCTAAAGAAGATAACTTGCTATGTTTAGTTTAATTTACATGGTATGAATAAGGAACTAGGTTGTACAACTAAAGACTGAAATTGAGAAGGACAAACTTATGTTTATGTACTTTTCGTTATAAACTTTGAACAAGCAATTTGATGCAGATGACAAAAATAAACAGCATTTGCACTCATAGCTATCCAAATATACACAACAAAGTTTGAAGGCTCGAGGAGGACAAACTTACATTAGGAGTGAAGACCGGCACTATAAAGCCCTTGTCCATATTGATGGGGGGGGGGGGGCAATTTCAAGAAGTTTACCGCACACTCTTCTTCAAGAGCATTGCCTTTATTCTACATTTTGTTAAGAGTAAATATAGATGTGAAAATATAGGAACAAATGGTGATTATTTAACCTAAGATGCAAAGTACAAATGTAAATACAGCATACATGCAAAAGGCACTGACAAGAGCAATGTAGAGCTAAACTTCTTCAGTAACATTGGTTTTATTCAACATTTTGGCAAGAGTAAATGTAGATCTGATGTGTAGAAAATGGAGGGCAAGGGAAAATAAGCTACAAAGTGTACATGAAGAACTAGCTGACAATATAAGTACAGTGATGAAGGACAGCAGATACTTACAAGAACAATGCAGAACTAAATTTCTTCATAAGAATTGGGTTTATTCTACATTAATGTAAGCATTAATATAGATTTGATAATTTGGAGCGAACAGTGGATAAGCAAGCTATAATGCACAATGATGTCACATAATCCACCAGGTATGAGTGTAAGTACAGCGATAGGACAATAGGTACTCACAAGAGCAAAGCAGCGACCAGCATAGTTGCGATATCCTAGGTTTTGCGGCGCTGGTTCTATCGCCAATATACGTGGGGTGCTATATGATTTCTCCGGTAGCACCACCTTTTTCAAGGACTTTGCTTGTACTCCTTCAGGTTCTACAATCACCCTCTTCCTTTTGGATGTCTGAAAAACAAGAACAACATTTGAATGGAAAAACATGGTATGACAATAAATGGAATAGGTATTGATAATGGATGGGCATGGCATCTTCACATATATCATGAGTAAAGTAAGCAGATGGCGGTGCAACGAAGCAAAAGAAATGCAAGACACCTTATGCAAGATATGTGCAACCAATAAAACCTTGCCAAATTAGAACATACATCTTATTGGGTGAACAGGATAGGCCATCTGCCTTTGACTCCTTGAGCTTAGAATAGTCATTAGGATCATATTCTGAATACGAATCTATAGGTCGGGAGCATGTGGGTTTCATTGCATCCACAATGGACCTCAATCCCTTGAAGCCAAGTTTGTTACCCATTGAACTGTTCCGCAATATTCTTCTGATGTGCGCATTCTTATATTCATTGTGATTATGTACAATATCTGAAAAGCATGAAAACATAAATAGTAGTGAGATTATCTTTGTAATGCAGAGGATATTGTAATATAATAGGGGCTCCCTGTAAACCCTTGTGTACTATCACTTGAATCTGATGACAGAGCCCATGTGTGCTATAATATGGAGAGTAGATTAATATAATCTGGCACAACTACACAAAAAATAGGCTCCCTGTTGGGAGCTCCAGATGTAAGGATAGTTGGCATATGATAGGTTCATAATATACCTTATAGAAAGTTTATTGCCAAACCATGATAATGAGAACGCACAACCACTAGGCAGATCATAGTGTAGATAATAGGGGTACACCATAACCACCATAAATAAATCGGGAAAGCGGAACTGGCTGGAAAATACAGGGTTTTGCCGCTACTAATATGCAGCCTATCGATCACCTACAGGCCAGCTCTATTCATCTGAAGGTGCATAGCTGTTACTATCAGTCTAGTCTATCAAAGGCCGCGCGGCTCCCACCATTTCCGGGATATTATGGCAGACCAACTCGAAGTGCGAAATCATGTAGCAGAACCGGCCCAATAGAGCTATCGACTGCAGATGTCCCTGCACCCCTTCCTGACAAGGAACATACTGTACTTACTAAAGAAGAACAGAAGCGCCCAAAGAAATGCCATTCCATGATGTCTCTCTATATGTGGCCACATGCATTTGGAAACTCAAGTGGGAGCATTAGCTAACCAATTAAATGTGTGTCTGTTAGCTAATGTCAGTATCATATCACCTTCGTATTTGAAGAACCTTAGGACATATGATTGGTGTGTTATTTAGCTTTAAAGGGTGGACAACTGCTAGTAGGACACAAAGCACCTACGTAGATCATAGTGTAGATATAATGGGAAAACCCTAAGCATCAGGAGTAAAATCAGGAAAATGGAACTTGCTAGAATATATGTGCTAGTATTGCCGGTACGGCTAGAAAGGCTTCGGATACCAGCTCTCTACAACTGAAGGCGCAGTACTTTTCCTATCAGTCTAACTCTCAAAGGCGACACATACTGTGACGCCCCCGGCTTAATCGTGCACTAATCATACATGCAAATGCACATGATCAAGCCTAAGGACTCACTTGAAGATATCACAACACAACTCTAGACACAAATTTAGAATAATACAAGCTTTATGTTACAAGTCAGGGGCCTCGAGGGCTCAAATACATAAGCTCGCTTACAAGCGTCCGCGGAAGCATCAGATATCTGAGTACAGATATAAAAGATAAAACAAATAGGCCTTTAAAAGGCGAGGCAAAAGAAAACACTACGATCGAAAAGGCGCAGGCCTCCTGCCTGGGACCCTCCGAACCTACTCCTGGTCGTTAGCCAACTCGTAGAAGTAGCCATCCTCAGGGTAGTAGTAGTGATCGTCGATAGGGCAGCTGACTCCGGGGCTCCAACATCTGATTGCATCAAACGGATATGGGGAAAAAGAGGAAGCAAAGAAACCATGAGTACTCATCCAAAGTACTCAGCAAGTAAGGATCTACACTACATATGCATCATTATCAAAGAAAGGCTGTATATGTGGACTGGGCTGCAGAAATGCCAGAATAGAGAGAAGGCCTAGTCCTATCAAAGACTAGCATCTTCAGCGGCCTTGCAGCATTAAAAGACTATAGATTAGCACAGTATAAAGTAGTAGCAGTATTAAGTATCAACCTCGGCCAGAGATCCTTTCTTGACTCCCTGCGAGAAAGCAATCCCAGAGCCCTAATATCCATATCTCATCTCATCATTAGGTTCTAGTTGTATCGATCGGGATACAACTCCGAGCGTCCGTTACCAAGGATCCGGCTATGCATAGATTAGTTCTTCCCTGCAGGGGTGCACCAACTTACCCACCACGCTCACTTAACTCCGGCCGGACACACTTTTCTAGGTCATGCTCGGCCTCGGCCAAACGACACACCGCATCCCTACCTAAAGCTCAGCATAGAGGTCCCCGTCGGTCTATATCCTAAGCGCTCAGGGGTCTTGGGCCATCGCCCTGTGCACTCCGGGTCGTTGCGCGCGGGGCGGGTCCAGGCTCCACCACTACATGATGGTGCCGGCCCAGCCGTGCCGCCATGCTGAACTGGACGTCTGACAGAGCTTTCGGCTGATGCATATGATGCAGAGTGCCCATAAATTTTCCCGCGTGATGGTTAGTGCTATCGGGCCAGAGGCCCACTCGGATCAAATATCCAAATCGTTAGTGTTTTGGTAGTGTGCGGTAACGAGCAGAGACTCACGATCGATGTGACCCCATCACCCCATCTCGAGGACTTGCGAAAGGGCTAAGAATGCCCAGCCATGCCTCGTATTTATCTCTCGGGAACCCTCCAAGTCAACCCGACTCCACATCACTCGCGGGTACCCCTTAGGGCCGATCCGATGCCATCATGGTTCTGTGTTAAGTCAAAGTAACCGTGTGTCCAAACACCAGGGGAAAACCTGAGGAATCACCCTCGATGGATTCCACCTAATGTAGTCGTCAAGGTGAACTTAGGAGGAATCACCCTCGAGGTTCACACTTGAGGTGTTGTACGACGGCGTCGTTATCGGGAGTGGTGAAGGAGGAATCACCCTCGAGGACCACGACCGAATAGCTACTCTACATAGTTAACATCGAAAGTGCTAAACAATGTATCACCCTCAGCAATTTCCCTTCTATTAAGCGATAAAGAGCAATTGACGAAGTCAGCAGGAAGTCCGTCAGATGACGGTATGGATCAAAGGAATCCTCATATCTTCGACTGAACACCCTTTTACTGGGATTTCAAATTCTTATTAAAGCCTTCTCTACCATTGAATTCGGCCTTCGGGGTCAACCCAACGGCTTCTATGAGGAAGGCGGCGCAAAGCAGGCTCGAGGGCTTGCTAAGGAAGGCGGCTAGGGCCGCTGAAGGGGGGAAAACGAAAGGCAAGAGCGCAGTTCTGGCTAAAACCAACTCTGCGAGGAAAGCAGAACTCAGCGGTGACTGATCCGCTCGAACCACACTACTTACTTAGGCTCACATACGAGAGCTCCCCTGACTCTGATCTCTGATCTAGTAGATGCGAGAAATCAATCCAACTCCATCTGATCTTAACGCTGCAGTGTTGTACAACTAAGGGGGTGATGTGCGGTGCCGGGGCCTGGTTGTCGATCACGTTGATCGAGTCATCTGATAATCCAGCGGGGGTAACTGGGTCAAAGTGGTGTCTCTGGTGGGTCTCTATCCAGCCTATACTAAGAAGTTTAGGACAAACAGGTAGGTATCAACAGTAGTTACAAAAACAGGCTATGCATCAGAATAGGATAACTCAAAGCAGTAGCAAATTCTAATGCAAGCAGGAGGGAGAAAGAATATGCGATATAGGCATGTTCAAAAGGGGGGTGCTTGCCTGGAAGCTCTGCGGCAAGAGAAGGGTCATCAACAGTGTAGTCGAACTCCGGAGCTGCATCGGCCTCGGGGACTACGTCGGTGTCGGGGTCTACCGAGAGAGAAGAGGGGGAGGAAACAGATAAATACACAGCAAACAGATGCAACACAGAGCATGCTATGCTAACGTGCAGTGCAGGGTTGCCTAAAGTCATGTCTAAATCATTTTAGTTGTTTTAGGATTAAAGTTGGATTTATTAACCGGTGTATATGCACTATTCATCTACCAAAAACAGGCTAAAAGTTGTGGGTTCACCTTCGTAGAGGGTTCCGACACAGAAACAGATGGCACGGTTGGATTCGTCTCGTCGTTCTGAGCAACTTTCATGTAGAAAGTTTTTTGATCCGAGCTACGGTTTAATTTCTATGAATTTTCAAAGTTTTATTAAATTTATGGAATTATTTAAAATACAGAAAAGATATACTGTGCCAGCATGATGTCAGCATGGCGTCAGCAAGTCAACTGAGCTGCTGACTGGTCAAACTGATAGGTGGGGCCCACCTGTCAGCCTCTGTGTTTCTAACAGTGGATTAACTAAACTAACAGAACTAATTAGTGATGTGGGCCCCAGTTGTCAGTGACTAACTAACTAATTATTTAATTACATATTTAATTAATAGTTTTATTTATAAAAACGCTTTTAAACTAGTGGGTCCCGCATGTCAGTGGGCCAGAGTGCCCAGTCAGCAGTTGACCCAGTCAACTAGGTCAACTGGGGCCCGTGGGGCCCATCGGCAGAGACTACGGTGAGGCCCGTGGGGCCCATCGGCAAAGAATCTACGGTGGGGCCCGGTCGGCCACGTTGACGGCGGCGCCAGAGAGGGCTCCGGCGAGCCTCCCGCGGCGGCGAGTTCGCCGGAGTGCGTCGGGTTTGCTCTACAGGGGGCCAAATTGCGCGCTTTTCGGCGCGTTCAAACGAGCGAAGAACGCTGCATCGCATGGTGTGGTCGGTTGGACTTGGGGGTGATTGGAACTTCGCCGGCAACGAGTGGAGGCGGCGATGGTTTTCGGTTGCGATCAGGAACACGGCTACGGGTCGTTATCGCGCGCGTAAAACAGCTAGACGGGAGCAGCAGCTCACCAAGAGCATGCCAGGGCGACCGGACTGAGCTAAGCGGCTCTGGGAGCATGGTGCTCTTGGCCATGGCGGCGGCCGGAGCACGGTACGGTGGCGGCGCTGCGCAGGCCTGAAGGCGAGCAGGAAAAGGAGGGAGCGGAGACGGAGCTCACCATGCGGGTTCACGGAGGCCCCTCGGGTGTTCGGTAGCGCAAAGGAAGGCCGCGATTGTCGGAGATCGCCGGCGACATAGAGTTCGGCGCCGAGCTCGATCTGCTCGAGACGGAGCTCCTCGGCCTCCGTTCGGTGGCGTAGGCAACGTAGTGGAGGACGGTGCTCCTCCTTGGCACGGCTGCTGGGCACGAGCACGCCGGTGGCTGCGGGATCAACGGCGAACGGCGACGGACGCGCTCGGTGAGGGGGAGAGGAAGTGGACGAGCGCAGTGGAGAGGGGAAAGTGGGTGCTAGGGTTCGCCCTGGGGTTCGCGGAGGCGCTCTTATCCTCATCGCGGCGGCAGCGGCGCCGGGGGATGGCCAACAGCTGGCCTTCGCCGGCTCGGGTGCGCGCGCGCTGACACGGGGAGGAGGGAGACGATGACGACTCTGTTGGGCTGGGCCTGCACACTGTGCACTAAGGCCCAGCCAACAGTGGCCCTTTTTTTTTACTTATTTCTTGTTTTAGCTTTTAATTATTAATAGAGAGAGAGAAAGGGAATTATTTGGGCAACTATTTCACTTAGGAAAAATTTGGGAGGTGTCCCATTAAATCCCTGGTGATTATAGGCAGTGCCACAAATATTTTGGAGACCAGAGGAATTCATTTGTATTTTTCATAAATGAATTAGCAATAAAAATTGCTGGAATAGCATTGTTTTAAATGCTACTGCCCATTTTTGCAAAGGAGTGATGTTGTATTCCTTAACAAATAATTGTTATGGAATTTTTGTCAAATGATGAACATTTTTCTAGCAAGTTTTGAGCAACTTCATTTTGCACTATGAATTTGAATTGTTCTCAGAGAGGAATTTGAATTGAAGTGTTTAACCAAAAGTGATCAAGCATAGTAAATGAAGATGACATGGCAGGATTAGCAGAAGAACACAGTGCTTATTACACAGGGGTGTTACAATTCTCCTCCTCTAAAAGAAATTCTCGTCCCGAGTATTCAGGACGTAGAAGGAAAGAGGTCGGGGTATTCCGCCCGAAGATTATCCTCGCGTTCCCAAGTGGCTTCATCTTCAGTATGATTTGACCACTGCACTTTTAGGAACTTGGTAACCTTCTGACGGGTCCGATGTTTAGCTTGATCGAGAATGCGGATCGAATGCTCTTTATAAGATAGATCATCTTGCAATTCGAGCAATTCATGGTCCACTGCTCGGTGCGGAGATTCCTTGAAGCAACGATGAAGTTGCGACACATGGAAGACGTTGTGGATATGAGAGAATTGCGGCGGCAACTCCAATTTATATGCCACCTGACCAAGTCTGGCGAGAATGCGAAAGGGACCAATGTAGCGTGGAGCTAACTTGCCCTTGATTCCAAAGCGGTGAGTGCCCTTCATAGGAGTGACTCGCAGATAAGCTTGATCACCAGGTTGATAAGTCAAACCCCATCGTTTGCGATCATAGTTGCTCTTCTGGCGGTCCTGAGCCGCCTTGAGATTTTCACAGACGATACGAACTTGCTCTTCTGCGTGTTAGATAATATCCGGGCCAACGAGCAGTCGTTCCCCTGTTTCTGACCAATTCAGAGGGGTTTGACACTTATGTCCATAGAGTACTTCGAAGGGGGCCATTTTCAAGCTGGCTTGATAGCTGTTGTTATAAGATAACTCAGCATACGAGAGAGATTCTTCCCACTTCTTGCTGAAGGAAATAACACATGCTCGCAGCATGTCTTCAAGCACTTGATTTACTCACTCGACTTGGCCTTGGGACTGGGGGTGATAAGCTGAACTCCAGGTAATATGAGTTCCCGTAGCTTCTTGGAAACTTTCCCAGAACTTTGAGGTGAAAAGACCACCACGGTCCAAACTAATCTCCTTCGGAATACCGTGGAGTGATACAATTCTGGAGATATATAATTCTGCTAACTGACTAGCAGTGATAGTTTCTTTAACAGGCAGAAAGTGTGCAACTTTAGAAAGTTGGTCGACGACGACAAGAATGGCATCGTGACCCTTCTGTGACTTGGGAAGGCCAGAAATGAAATCCATTCAAACTTTATCCCATTTCCACAAAGGAATAGGAAGGGGTTGCGAAATTCCAGCAGGCTTCTGATGTTCTGCTTTAACGCGACGACACACATCACATTCAGCAACATATCGAGCAATATCCTGCTTCATTTTAGACCACCAGTACCTTTGACGGAGATCATGATACATCTTGGTGCTACCCGGATGAATAGACAATGGTGTGTCATGTGCCTCCTTCATGACCTTGCCAATCATTAGTTCGAAGCGAGGTACCACAATGTGGTCTCTGAAGTACAAGGTTCCATCTTCAGACAGCGAGAAATCCCTGTACTTTTCAAGGACAAAATCTTTAATCATCAGATCAACTTCAGCATCTTTAGCTTGCGCACTCTTAACTGCCTTCTCAAGGTCTAGTTCAACAACCATGGTAATTAGGTATCCTTGAGGAACTATCTCGAGATTTAGCTTTCAAAGCTCTTCATACAGGAGTGGTTGCTGTAGCTGGACTTCAAGTTCACAGCAGTAGGATTTACGGCTCAAAGCATCAGCCATTACATTAGCCTTGCCAGGGGTAAAGAAATACCCAAATCATAGTCCGTAATGGTCTCCATCCATCTTTGCTGACGGAGATTCAGAGATGGCTGAGTGAACAAGTACTTCAGACTTCTATGATCCGTGTAGATTTCGCAGCGATTACCGAGGAGGTAATGTCGCCACAACTTCAATGCATAGATGACAGCAGCTAGTTCTAGATCTTGGACAGGGTAGTTCTCTTCATGAGGATAGAACTGTCGAGAGCCATAAGCAATCACCTTACGCTCTTGCATTAGGACACAGCCTAATCCTTCACGGGATGTGTTGCAATAAATCATGAAGTCTTTGCGAGAATCTGGAGGAGCAAGTACTGGGGCAGATGTTAGCTTGTCTTTGAGTGTTTGAAAACTTTCCTGACATTTTTCTGTCCACTCAAACTTAACGCCTTTGAGAAGCAGATCAGTCAAAGGCTTAGCAATCTTTGAGAAATTCTCAACAAAGCGACGGCAATAGCTTGCAAGGCCGAGAAAAATTCTGACTTGCTTGACATTCTTCGGTGGAGTCCATTCAAGAATAGCCTGAACTCGTTCTGGGTTAACAGCTATGCCATCCTTGGAAATTACATGACCAAGGTAGGTTACTTCAGAAAGCCAGAATTCACATTTGGAGTATTTGGCATACAGCTGGTGTTCTCGAAGCTTTTCCAGAACAAGGCGAAGGTGTTCAGCATGTTCTTCCTTATTCTTCGAATATACCAGAATATCATCCAGATATACCACGACGAACTTGTCGAGGTAATCCATGAAGATGTAATTCATCAGGCGGGAGAACGTAGCTGGAGCATTTGTTAAGCCAAATGACATGAAAGTGTACTCATAAGAGCCATAACGAGGAACAAAGGCAGTCTTCGGAATATCCTCTTCGCGGACACGGATCTGATGATAACCCAACCTCAAGTTGAGTTTAGAGAACACCGATGATCCAGCAAGTTGATCATACAGATCATTGATCCGAGGAAGAGGATATTTATTCTGAATGGTTGCCTGGTTGATAGGACGGTAATCTTGAACTAACCTATTCATACCATCTTTCTTCTTGACAAAGAGGGAAGGTGCTCCCCAAGCAGATGAACTTGGACAGCTAAAGCCTTTGCGGAGTGATTTGTCGATTTCATCCTTAAGCTCAAGGAGTTCATGCAGAGGCATCTTATAAGGACGCTTCACAATAGGAGTAGTGCCTGGCTTCAAGTCTATAATGAATTCAACATCTCTAACAGGGGGTATTCCTAGAAGTTCTTCTGGAAAGACATCTTCGAAATCATGGACGACTGGAATGTCCTCTATTCCCTCAAGAGGTGAGGCATTCAATACATTCAGAACATATATCTGATTCTCGGCATCCTGAGCTGCTCGGACTGAGTATTGGACTGTCTGGCCAGAAGGGTGAGTGAGTTGGACTGTCTTAGTAGCGCAGTCAATCAAAGCACTATGGGCGGTCAACCATTCCATACCAAGAATGATGTCTATGTTGGAAGGTCTGAGTACAAAGAGAGAAGCCAGAAAAAGTAGACCTCCAATCTTGATTTGGTTGCGAGGGCATAACATTATGGTTTGCCACTTGAATCCCGGAGATTGAATCGCTAAAGGAGTGGGCAGATTCTCCATATCTAACCCATACAGTCGAGCAAATTGTTGGGAGAACGGAAGCTGGCACTGAATTCACAGAGAGTGTTCCTAGCATGATAGTTGGTTCCTTCTGAGCCTTTTCAGCATTGACGTGATTGGCATGGCCAAGTACAACCGCAGACGGTATGATATTACGGTTTCTGAATCGGCGGTTTTGACAACTCTTCTTACGACCAACAAGAGGATAAGATGCATTCTGCAGCTGACCCTGGAGGCAATCAAGGGTAAGGTGTCCTGACTGTCCACACTTGTGGCATAAGCCATCATTATGGGATGGAGCCACAACATTGGACTGTCCACCCTGAATCGTTAGCTGTCTCGGTGGCAGAGGCAGACGAGGTGCAACATAAGACGGCCTTGGTGTTGGAGCAGGGCGGTGATGAACATTATGTGGGATCCAGACTCGACATTTCTGAGCAGGTCGACCCGAAGACGAACCAACATCATGAGCGCGCTTGAGCGACTCCTGTTATTTAGTCAGAGTAGTTTCA
Source organism: Thinopyrum elongatum (assembly GCA_011799875.1). Classification (NCBI taxonomy): domain Eukaryota; kingdom Viridiplantae; phylum Streptophyta; class Magnoliopsida; order Poales; family Poaceae; genus Thinopyrum; species Thinopyrum elongatum. Next base: position 492,098,267 of record CM022303.1, on the reverse strand, counting down.
ACTCAGAAAGATTGGCTGACAAGCGTTGCGAAGTCTGTGCAATCATGGACCGCAAGTGCGAGGTTTATATCAGTACGCAGTCCTTCACGGAATTTCTCTTGCTTGCGTGCGTCAGTGCAGAAGTCATCCGCAGCATAGCGGGATAATTCAAGGAATTTGCTCTGATATTCATCCACAGTCACTGTGCCCTATATGAGTTTGCGAAACTCCCTCTTCTTCTGGTCCATCAGACCTTGAGGAATGTGTCGTGCACGAAAAGCTGACTGAAATTCCTGCCAAGTGGTTACAGTTTCAGCAGGCAACATACCCTTGTGGCTTTCCCACCATTGAGCAACTGGACCCTTCAAGTGAAATGTCGCAAAGGTGACGTAATTGTCAGGAGCAACATTAGCTGATTCCATCTCAAACAGGATGTCTCGGAGCCAGTCATCAGCATCCATAGGATTGGTGGAGTTGCGGAAAACAGACGGGTTGAGGCGCACGGAATCTTAAAGCGATATCGGACCAGGCTCCCAACGAGCATCGTTGCGTTCCAAACGGTTCACCAAACTCTCGTTGAGCTGACGGCTCAATTCAAACTGCTGCATCATTGCGGCAATATAAGGTGGAGGTGGGGGATCATCAGCCATCCTGCCAAATCAACAGGGGCAGTTTAGCAAGAAAAACTGCATGTGTAAGAGGTCATTCACGATGTAACATGAGTAATGAACAAGAAGGGCATTAGATATATGATAGTAGCCGTTAAAGACATGCCAATCCATGCACAGAGTTAGATTCAAACGGATAGTATGAGCTCGGGAATGCTCGTAACTAGACAAACTAGGCGGCGTGCAAGCACGCGGTAAGGAAGTACACAACGAGACATAGCAAAGGCTACATCAACGTCGAAGAAAACTACTGGGACGAGGAATCTGCAAGTTACAACACAAGGTGCCCTCGATAAAAGGATCCTGCAAGCAGAACCTGGCCCACAATCTTGAAGAAAGGGGGTAATTTCAGAACTCCGGGTGGATGTGATCATGAGAACCTAATGTTGGAGTTAGTAAAATTTTAACCCAAAAGGAAGAGAGATCAGAGTCCCAGAGTAAGGAAGAGGAATAAAAGATACTAATACCACCCATTCGGCGACATGGGCCCGTAAGCCACACAGCCAAGTTAGTAAAACAGTTTTTCGGATACTAGACTCAACTTCGGCCAAGGAGTTGGAAAGGGGGATCCTACAGGCAGTCGGCTCTGATACCAACCTGTGATGCCCCCGGCTTAATCGTGCACTAATCATACATGCAAATGCACATGATCAAGCCTAAGGACTCACTTGAAGATATCACAACACAACTCTAGACACAAATTTAGAATAATACAATCTTTATGTTACAAGTCAGGGGCCTCAAGGGCTCGAATACATAAGCTCGCATACAAGCGTTAGCGGAAGCATCAGATATCTGAGTAAAGATATAAAAGATAAAACAAATAGGCCTTTAAAAGGCGAGGCAAAAGAAAACACTAAGATCGAAAAGGCGCAGGCCTCCTGCCTGGGACCCTCCGAACCTACTCCTGGTCATCAGCCAACTCGTAGAAGTAGCCATGCTCGGGGTAGTAGTAGTGATCGTCGATAGGGCAGCTGACTCCGGGACTCCGACATCTGATTGCATCAAACGGATATGGGGAAAAAGAGGAAGCAAAGCAACCGTGAGTACTCATCCAAATTACTCAGCAAGCAAGGATCTACACTACATATGCATCATTATCAAAGAAAGGCTGTATATGTGGACTGGGCTGCAGAAATGCCAGAATAGAGAGAAGGCCTAGTCCTATCGAAGACTAGCATCTTCAGCGGTCTTGCAGCATTAGAAGAGTGTAGATTAGCACAGTATAAAGTAGTAGCAGTATTAAGTATCAACCTCGGCCAGAGATCCTTTCTCGACTCCCTGCAAGAAAGCAATCCCAGAGCCCTAATATCCATATCTCATCTCATCATTAGGTTCTAGTTGTATCGATCGGGATACAACTCCGAGTGTCCATTACCGAGGATCCGGCTATGCATAGATTAGTTCTTCCCTGCTGGGGTGCACCAACTTACCCACCACGCTCGCTTAACTCTGGTCGAACACACTTTTCTGGGTCATGCTCGGCCTCGGCCAAACGACACACCGCAACCCTACCTAAAGCTCAGCAGAGAGGTCCCCGTCGGTCTATATCCTAAGCGTTTAGGGGACTTGGGCCATCGCCCTGTGCACTCCGGGTCGTTGCGCGCAGTGCGGGTCCAGGATCCACCACTATAGGATGGTGCTGGCCCAGCCGTGCAGCCATGCTGAACCGGACGTCTAACAGAGCTTTCGGCTGATGCATATGATGCAGAGTGCCCATAACTTTTCCTGCGTGATGGTTAGTGCTATTGGGCCAGAGGCCCACTCGGATCAAATATCCAAATCGTTAGTGTTTTGGTAGTGTGCGGTAACGAGCAGAGACTCACGATCGATGTGTCCCCGTCGCCCCATCTCGAGGACTTGCGGCAAGGGCTAAGAATGACCGGCCATGCCTCGTATTTATCTCTCGGGAGCCCTCCAGGTTAACCCGACTCCACATCACTCGCGGGTACCCCTTAGGGCCGACCCGATGCCATCATGGTTCTGTGTTAATTCAAAGTAACCGCGTGTCCAAACACCAAGGGAAAACCTGAGGAATCACCCTCGATGTATTCCACCTAATGTAGTCGTCAAAGTGAACTTAGGAGGAATCACCCTCGAGGTTCACACTTGAGATTTTGTACGACGGCGTCGTTATCGAGAGTGGTGAAGGAGGAATCACCCTCGAGGACCACGACCGAATAGCTACTCTACAGACTTAACATCAGAAGTGCTAAACGAGGTATCACCCTCGGCACTCGATAGTAAAGCTGCAGTGTCGTACAACTAAGGGGGTGATGTGCGGTGCCGGGGTCTGGTTGTCGATCACGTTGATTGAGTCATCTGATAATCCAGCGGGGGCCACTGGGTCAAAGTGGTGTCTCTGGTGGGTCTCTATCCAGCCTATACTAAGCAGTCTAGGACAAACAGGTAGGTATCAACAGTAGTTACAAAAATAGGCTATGCATCAGAATAGGATAACTCAAAGCAATAGCAAATTTTAATGCAAGTAGTAGGGAGAAAGAATAGGCGATATAGGCATGTTCAAAAGGGGGTTGCTTGCCTGGAAGCTCTGCGGCAAGAGAAGGGTCGTCAACAGTGTAGTCGGACTCCGGAGCTGCGTCGGCCTCGGGGACTACGTCGGTGTCGGGGTCTACCGAGAGAGAAGAGGGGGAGGAAATAGATAAATACACAGCAAACAGATGCAACACAAAGCATGCTATGCTAACATGCAGTGCAGGGTTGCCTAAAGTCATGTCTAAATCATTTTAGTTGTTTTAGGTTAAAGTTGGATTTATTAATCGGTGTATATGCACTATTCATCTACCGGAAACAGGCTAAAAGTTGCGGGTTCACCTCCGTAGAGGATCCCGACACGGAAACAGATGGCACGATTGGATTCGTCTCATCGTTCTGAGCAACTTTCATGTAGAAAGTTTTTCGATCCGAGCTACGGTTTAATTTCTATGAATTTTCAAAGTTTTATTAAATTTATGGAATTATTTAAAATACATAAAAGATATACTGCACCAGCATGATGTCAGCATGGCGTTAGCCAGTCAACTGAGCTGCTGACTGGTCAAACTGACAGGTGGGGCCCACCTGTCAGCCTCTGTGTTTCTAACAGTGGATTAACTAAACTAACATAGCTAATTAGTGGTGTGGGCCCCAGTTGTCAGTGACTAACTAACTAATTATTTAATTACAGATTTTAATTAACAGTTTTATTTATTTATAAAAATGTTTTAAAACTAGTGGGTCCCGCATGTCAGTGGGCCAGAGTGCCCAGTCAGCAATTGACCCAGTCAACTGGGGCCCGGTCGACCACGTCGGCGGCGGCGCCGGAGAGGGCTCCGGCCAGGCTCCCGCGGCTACGAGTTCGCCAGAGTGCGTCGGGTTCGCTCTACAGGGGGCCAAATTGCGCGCTTTTGGGTGCGTTCGAACGAGCGAAGAACGCCGCGTCGCGTGGTGTGGTCGGTTGGACTCGGGGGTGACCGAAACTTCGGCGGCGATGAGTGGAGGCGACGGTGGTTTTCGGTTGCGATCGGGAACATGGGTAAGGGTCATTATCGCACGCACAAAACAGCTAGACGGGAGCAGCAGCTCACCAGGAGCATGCCAGGGCGACCGGACTGAGCTAAGCGGCTCTGGGAGCACGGTTCTCATGGCCATGGCAGCGGCCGGAGCATTGTACGGTGGCGGCGCTGCGCAGGCCTGAAGGCAAGCAGGAAAAGGAGGGAGGGGAGACGGAGCTCACTATGCGGGCTCACGGAGGCCCCTCAGGTGCTCGGTAGTGCAGAGGGAGACCGCGGTCGTCGGAGATCGCCGGCCACAAAGAGTTCGGCGCCGAGTTCGATCCGCTCAAGACGGAGCTCCTCGGCCTCCGTTCGGTGGCGTAGGCGACGTAGTGGAGGACGATGCTCCTCCCTGGCACGGCTGCTGGGCACGAGCATGCCGGTGGCCGCGGGATCAACGGTGAATGGCGACGGACGCGCTCGGTGAGGGGGAGAGGAAGTGGACGAGCGCAGTGGAGAGGGGAAAGTGGGCACTAGGGTTCGCCCCTGGGGTTCATGGAGGCGCTCTTATCCTCATCGCGGCGGCAGCGGCGCTGGGGGATGGCCAACAGCTGGCCATCGCCGGCTCGGGTGCGCGCTCGGGCTGACACGGGGAGGAGGGAAACGATGACTGCTCTGTTGGGCTGGGCCTGCACACTGTGCACTAAGGCCCAGCCTACAGTGGCCCTTTCTTTTTTTTTACTTATTTCTTGTTTTAGCTTTTAATTATTAACAGTGAGAGAGAGAAAGGGAATTATTTGGGCAACTATTTCACTTAGGAAAAATTTGGGAGGTGTCCCATTAAATCCCTGGTGATTATAGGCAGTGCCACAAATATTTTGGAGACCAGAGGAATTCATTTGTATTTTTCATAAATGAATTAGCAATAAAAATTGCTGGAATAGCATTGTTTTAAATGCTACTGCCCATTTTTGCAAAGGAGTGATGTTGTATTCCTTAACAAATAATTGTTATGGAATTTTTGTCAAATGATGAACATTTTTCTAGCAAGTTTTGAGCAACTTCATTTTGCACTATGAATTTGAATTGTTGTCAGAGAGGAATTTGAATTGAAGTGTTTAACCAAAAGTGATCAAGCATAGTAAATGAAGATGACATGACAGGATTAGCAGAAGAACACAGTGCTTATTACACAGGGGTGTTACAATTCTCCTCCTCTAAAAGAAATTCTCGTCCCGAGAATTCAGGACGTAGAAGGAAAGAGGTCACGGTATTCCGCCCGAAGATTATCCTCGAGTTCCCAAGTGGCTTCATCTTCAGTATGATTTGACCACTGCACTTTCAGAACTTGGTAACCTTCTGACGGGTCCAACATTTAGCTTGATCGAGAATGCGGATTGGATGCTCTTTATAAGATAGATCATCTTGCAATTCGAGCAATTCATGGTCCACTGCTCGGTGCGGAGATTCCTTGAAGCAACGACGATGTTGCGACACATGGAAGACGTCGTGGATATGAGAGAATTGTGGCAGCAACTCCAATTTATATGCCACCTGACCACGTCTGGCGAGAATGCAAAAGGGACCAATGTAGCATGGAGCTAACTTGTCATTGATTCCAAAGCGGTGAGTGCCCTTCATAGGATTGACTCATAGATAAGCTTGATCACAAGGTTGATAAGTCAAACCCCATCGTTTGCGATCATAGTTGCTCTTCTAGCGGTCCTGAGCCGCCTTGAGATTTTCACGGACGATACGAACTTGCTCTTCTGCGTATGGATAATATCTGGGCCAACGAGCGGTCGTTCCCCAGTTTCTGACCAATTCAGAGGGGTTCGACACTTACGTCCATAGAGTACTTTGAAGGGGGGCATTTTCAAGCTGGCTTGATAGCTGTTGTTATAAGATAACTCAGCATACACGAGAGATTCTTCCCACTTCTTGCCGAAGGAAATAACACATGCTCGCAGCATGTCTTCAAGCACTTGATTTACTCGCTCGACTTGGCCTTGGGACTGGGGGTGATAAGCCGAACTCCAGGTAATATGAGTTCCCATAGCTTCTTGGAAACTTTCCTAGAACTTTGAGGTGAAAATACCGCCACGGTCCAAACTGATCTCCGTCGGAATACCGTGGAGTGATACAATTCTGGAGATATATAATTCTGCTAACTGACTAGTAGTGATAGTTTCTTTAACAGGCAGAAAGTGTGCAACTTTAGAAAGTTAGTCGACGACGACAAGAATGGCATCCTGACCCTTCTGTGACTTGGGAAGGCCAGTAATGAAATCCATTTGAACTTTATCCCATTTCCACAAAGGAATAGGAAGGGGTTGCAGAATTCTAGCAGGCTTCTGATGTTCTGCTTTAACGCGACGACATACATCACATTCAGCAACATATCGAGAAATATCCTGCTTCATTTTAGACCACCAGTACCTTTGACGAAGATCACGATACATCTTGGTGCTACCCGGATGAATAAACAATGGTGTGTCATGTGCCTCCTTCATGACCTTGCCAATCATTAGTTCGAAGCGAGGTACCACAATGCGGTCTCTGAAGTACAAGGTTCCATCTTCAGACAGCGAGAAATCCCTGTACTTTTCAAGGTGAAGATCTTTCTTCATCAGATCAACTTCAGCATCTTTAGCTTGCGCACTCTTAACAGCCTTCTCAAGGTCTAGTTCAACAACCATGGTATTTAGGTATCCTTGAGGAACTGTCTCGAGATTTAGCTTTCGAAGCTCTTCATACAGGAGTGGTTGCTGTAGCTGGACTTCAAGTTCACAGCAGTAGGATTTACGGCTCAAAGCATTAGCCATTACATTAGCCTTGCCAGGGGTATAAGAAATACCCAAATCATAGTCCGTAATGGTCTACATCCATCTTTGCTCACGGAGGTTTAGAGATGGCTGAGTGAACAAGTACTTCAGACTTCTATGATCCGTGTAGATTTCGCAGTGATTACCGAGGAGGTAATGTCGCCACAACTTCAATGCATAGATGATAGCAGCTAGTTCTAGATCATGGACAGGGTAGTTCTATTCATGAGGACAGAACTGTCGAGAGCCATAAGCAATCACCATACGCTCTTGCATTAGGACACAGCCTAATCCTTCACGGGATGCGTCGCAATAAATCACGAAGTCTTTGCGAGAATCTGGAGGAGCAAGTACTGGGGCAGATGTTAGCTTGTCTTTGAGTGTTTGAAAACTTTCCTGACATTTTTCTGTCCACTCAAACTTAACACCTTTGTGAAGCAGATCAGTCAAAGGCTTAGCAATCTTTGAGAAATTCTCAAGAAAGCGACAACAATAGCTTGCAAGGCCAAGAAAACTTTTGACTTGCTTGACATTCTTCGGTGGAGTCCATTCAAGAATAGCCTGAACTTGTTCTGGGTTAACAGCTATGCCGTCCTTGGAAATTACATGACCAAGGTAGGTTACTTTAGAAAGCCAGAATTCACATTTGGAGTATTTGGCATACAACTGGTGTTCTCGAAGCTTTTCCAGAAAAAGGCGAAGGTGTTCAGCATGTTCTTCCTTATTCTTCGAATATACCAGAATATCATCCAAATATACCACGACGAACTTGTCGAGGTAATCCATGAAGATGTAATTCATCAGGTGGGAGAATGTAGCTGGAGCATTTGTTAAGCCAAATGACATGAATGTGTACTCATAAGAGCCATAACGAGTAACAACGGCAGACTTCGGAATATGCTCTTCGCGGACACGGATCTGATGATAACCCAACCTCAAGTCGAGTTTAGAGAACAACGATGATCCAGCAAGTTGATCATACAGATCATTGATCCGAGGAAGAGGATATTTATTCTGAATGGTTTCCTGGTTGATAGGACGGTAATCTTGAACCAACCTATTCGTACCATCTTTCTGCTTGACAAAGAGGGAAGGTGCTCCCCAAGCAGATGAACTTGGACAGATAAAGCCTTTGCGGAGTGATTTGTCAATTTCCTCCTTAAGCTCAAGGAGTTCATGCGGAGGCATCTTATAAGGACGCTTCGCAATAGGAGTACTGCCCGGCTTCAAGTCTATAATGAATTCAACAGCTCTAACAGGGGGTATTCCTAGAAGTTCTTCTGGAAAGACATCTTCGAAATCATGGACGACCGGAATGTCCTCTATTCCCTCAAGAGGTGAGGCATTCAATGCATTCAGAACATATATCTGATTCTCGGCATCCTGAGCTGCTCAGACTGAGTATTGGACTGTCTGGCCAGAAGGGTGAGTGAGTTGGATTGTCTTAGTAGCGCAGTCAATCAAAGCACTATGGGCGGTCAACCATTCCATACCAAGAATGATGTCTATGTTGGAAGGTCCGAGTACAAAGAGAGAAGCCAGGAAAAGTAGACCTCCAACTCGATTTGGTTGCGAGGGCATAACATTGTGGTTTGCCACTTGGATCCCGGAGATTGAATCGCTAAAGGAGTGGGCAAATTCTCCATATCTAACCCATGCAGTCGAGCAAATTTTTGGGACACAAAAGCATGCGATGCTCCAGAATCAAAGAGAACGGAAGCTGGCACTGAATTCACAGAGAGTGTTCCTAGCATGATAGTTGGTTCCTTCTGAGCCTTTTCAGCATTGACGGGATTGGCATGGCCAAGGACAACCGCAGACGGTATGATATTACGGTTTCTGAATCGGCGGTTTTGACAACTCTTCTTACGACCAACAAGAGGACAAGATGCATTCTGCAGCTGACCCTGGAGGCAATCAAGGGTAAGGTGTCCTGACTATCCACACTTGTGGCATAAGCCATCATTATGGGATGGAGCCACAACATTGGACTGTCCACCCTGAATCGTTAGCTGTCTCGGTGGCGGAGGCAAACGAGGTGCAACATAAGACGGCCTTGGTGTTGGAGCAGGGCGGTGATGAACATTATGTGGGATCCAGACTCGACATTTCTGAGCAGGTCGACCCGAAGACGAACCAACATCATGAGTGCGCTTGAGCGACTCCTGTTATTTAGTCAGAGTAGTTTCAACTCGGAAAGATTGGCTGACAAGCATTGCGAAGTCTGTGCAATCATGGACCGCAAGTGCGAGGTTTATATCAGTACGCAGTCCTTCACGGAATTTCTCTTGCTTGCGTGTGTCAGTGCAGATGTCATCCGCAGCATAGCGGGATAATTCAAGGAATTTGCTCTGATATTCATCCACAGTCACTGTGCCCTATATGAGTTTGCGGAACTCCCTCTTCTTCTGGTCCATCAGACCTTGAGGAATGTGTCGTGCACGAAAAGCTGACTGAAATTCCTGCCAAGTGGTTATAGTTTCAGCAGGCAACATACCCTTGTGGCTTTCCCACCATTGAGCAGTTGGACCCTTCAAGTGAAATGTCGCAAAGGTGACGTAATTGTCAAGAGCAACATTAGCTGATTCCATCTCAAACAGGATGTCTTGGAGCCAGTCATCAGCATCCATAGGATTGGTGGAGTTGCGGAAAACAGACGGGTTGAGGCGCACGAAATCTTAAAACGATATCGGACCAGGCTCCCGACGAGCATCGTTGCGTTCCAAACGGTTCACCAAACTCTCGTTGAGCTGACGGCTCAATTCAAACTGTTGCATCATTGCGGCAATATAAGGTGGAGGTGGGGGATCGTCAGCCATCCTGCCAAATCAACAGGGGCAGTTTAGCAAGTAAAACTGCATGTGTAAGAGGTCATTCACGATGTAACATGAGTAATGAACAAGAAGGGCATTAGATATATGATAGTAGCCATTAAAGACATACCAATCCATGCATAGAGTTAGATTCAAACGGATAGTACGAGCTTGGGAATGCTCGTAACTAGACAAACTAGGCGGCGCGCAGGCATACGGTAAGGAAGTACGCAACGAGACATAGCAAAGGCTACATCAACGTCAAAGAAAACTACTGGGACGAGGAATCTGCAAGTTAAAACACAGGGTGCCCTCGATAAAAGGATCCTGCATGCAGAACCTGGCCCACAATCTTGAAGAAAGGGGGGTAATTTTAGAACTCCGAGTGGATGTGATCGCGAGAACCTAATGTTGGAGTTAGTAAAATTTTAACCTGAAAGGAAGAGAGATCAGAGTCCCAGAGTAAGGAAGAGGAATAAAAGATCCTAATACCACCCATTCGGTGACGTGGGCCCGTAAGCCACACAACCAAGTTAGTAAAATAGTTTTTCGGATACTAGACTCAACTTTGGCCAAGGAGTTGGAAAGGAAGATCCTACATGCAGTCGGCTCTGATACCAACCTGTGACACCCCCGGCTTAATCGTGCACTAATCATACATGCAAATGCACACTGTCAAGCCGAAGGACTCACTTGAAGATATCACAACACAACTCTAGTAACAAATTTAGAATAATACAATCTTTATGTTACAAGTCAGGGGCCTCGAGGGCTCGAATACATAAGCTCGCTTACAAGCGTCAGCGAAAGCATCAGATATCTGAGTACAGATATAAAAGATAAAACAAATAGGCCTTTAAAAGGCGTGGCAAAAGAAAACACTACGATCGAAAAGGCGCAGGCCTCCTGCCTGGGACCCTCTGAACCTACTCCTGGTCGTTAGCCAACTCGTAGAAGTAGCCATGCTCGGGGTAGTAGTAGTGATCGTCGATAGGGCAGCTGACTCCGGGGCTCCGACATCTGATTGCATCAAACGGATATGGGGAAAAAGAGGAAGCAAAGCAACCGTGAGTACTCCTCCGAAGTAGTCAGCAAGCAAGGATCTACACTACATATGCATCATTATCAAAGAAAGGTTGTATATGTGGACTGGGCTGCAGAAATGCCAGAATAGAGAGAAGGCCTAGTCCTATCGAAGACTAGCATCTTCAGCGGTCTTGTAGCGTTAGAAGAGTGTAGATTAGCACAGTATAAAGTAGTAGCAGTATTAAGTATCAACCTCGGCCAGAGATCCTTTCTCGACTCCCTGCAGGAAAGCAATCCCAAAGCCCTAATATCCATATCTCATCTCATCATTAGGTTCCAGTTGTATCGATCAGGATACAACTCCGAGTGTCCGTTACCGAGGATCCGGCTATGCATAGATTAGTTCTTCCCTGCAGGGGTGCACCAACTTACCCACCACGCTCGCTTAACTCCGGTCGGACACACTTTTCTGGGTCATGCCCGGCCTCGGCCAAACGACACACCGCAGCCCTACCTAAAGCTCAGTAGAGAGGTCCCCGTCGGTCTATATCCTAAGCGTTCAGAGGTCTTGGGCCATCGCCCTATGCACTCCGGGTCGTTGCGCGCAGGGCGGGTCCAGGCTCCACCACTATAGGATGGTGTCGGCCCAGCCGTGCCGCCATGTTGAACTGAACGTCTTACAGAGCTTTCGGCTGATGCATACGATGCAGAGTGCCCATAACTTTTCCCGCGTGATGGTTAGTGCTATCGGGCCAGAGGCCCACTCGGATCAAATATCCAAATCGTTAGTGTTTTGGTAGTGTGCGGTAACGAGCAGAGACTCACGATCGATGTGACCCCGTCGCCCCATCTCGAGGACTTGCGGCAAGGGCAAAAATGCCCGGCCACACCTCGTATTTATCTCTCGGAAGCCCTCCAGATCAACCCGACTCCACATCACTCGCGGGTACCACTTAGGGCCGACCCAATGCCATCATGGTTCTGTGTTAATTCAAAGTAACAGTGTGTCCAAACACCAGGGGAAAACCTAAGGAATCACCCTCAATGGATTCCACCTAATGTAGTCGTCAAGGTGAACTTAGGAGGAATCACCCTCGAGGTTCAGACTTGAGGTGTTGTACGACGGCATCGTTATCGGGAGTGGTGAAGGAGGAATCACCCTCGAGGACCACGACCGAATAGCTACTCTATAGACTTAACATCAGAAGTGCTAAACGAGGTATCACCCTCGGCACTCGATAGTAAAGCTGCAGTGTCGTACAACTAAGGGGGTGATGTGCGGTGCCGGGGTCTGGTTGTCGATCATGTTGATTGAGTCATCTGATAATCCAGCGGGGGCAACTGGGTCAAAGTGGTGTCTCTGGTGGGTCTCTATCCAGCCTATACTAAGCAGTTTAGGACAAACAGGTAGGTATCAACAGTAGTTACAAAAACAGGCTATGCATCAGAATAGGATAACTCAAAGCAGTAGCAAATTCTAATGCAAGCAGGAGGGAGAAAGAATAGGCAATATAGGCATGTTGAAAAGGGGGGTGCTTGCCTGGAAGCTCTGCGGCAAGAGAAGGGTCGTCCACAGTGTAGTCGGACTCCGGAGCTGCGTCGGCCTCGGGGACTACGTCGGTGTCGCGGTCTACCGAGAGAGAAGAGGGGGAGGAAACAGATAAATACACAGCAAACAGATGCAACACAGAGCATGCTATGCTAACGTGCAGTGTAGGGTTGCCTAAAGTCATGTCTAAATCATTTTAGTTGTTTTAGGTCAAAGTTGGATTTATTAACCGGTGTATATGCACTATTCATCTACCGGAAACAAGCTAAAAGTTGTGGGTTCACCTCCATAGAGGATCCCGACACAGAAACAGATGGCACGGTAAGATTCGTCTCGTCGTTCTGAGCAACTTTCATGTAGAAAGTTTTTTGATCCGAGCTACGGTTTAATTTCTATGAATTTTCAAAGTTTTATTAAATTAATGGAATTATTTAAAATACAGAAAAGATATACTGCGCCAGCATGATGTCAGCATGGTGTCAGCCAGTTAACTGAGCTGCTGACTGGTCAAACTGACAGGTGGGGCCCACCTGTCAGCCTCTGTGTTTCTAACAGTGGATTAACTAAACTAACATAACTAATTAGTGGTGTGGGCCCCAGTTGTCAGTGACTAACTAACTAATTATTTAATTACAGATTTTAATTAACAATTTTATT